>VDFB02049217.1:22037601-22488636 GCA_007258455.2 Sequoia sempervirens
AAATTCTATTTTGAGATGCTAATGTTTGGATCATTATTGATAATGTGATGGCATACATGCTTCCTTCACAAAGATCTATTCAGCAAGGTTGTCTTTTAGTCCCTTATCTCTATGTCCTTATGGCTGATGCTTTGGCTTATTTACTTCAAAGTGTTCATGATATGAATCTGGTCACATGAATTTCCATTTTTTATAACACTATTGTAATTAACTATCATTATGTCGATGACATCTTGCTAGTCTTACAAAATTTTGAATAAAACATCTCCAATGTGATGGACATAGTAGAGTTATATTGTGTCATTTCAAGATCCAAACTTGCACATTATAAAACTAATTTTTTGATGATTCAATCTAGTTCTATTCCCCATTGGATTCCTCGTGAATGGAAACAAATTAAACATGGGAAAATTATAAGATATCTTGGTATACCATTTGGCATTGGGGTTTCTCTTTTAGAAATGTAGAATTGGTACCTTATCAAACTCAAGAATAATTTTTTTAGTTGGGAGGATAAATTTCTCTTCTTGATTGGAAAAATACAGGTTGCCAATAAAATCTTTCTTGCTATGCATGTGTATTACTCTTCATGTTGGAGGGGTATGACAATTTAATCAAAATTATTCATCAATTTCTTTGGGATTTAAATGGGATGGAAATAGAGGTTTTATTTCCACATCATGGGCCCATTGTATTCAACCTAAATGTAAAGGTGGCTTGGGGCTTATATACCCAAAAACTCAAGGATTTTTCTTGGCTACCAAATTAATTAATTAGAGATGTCCATGGGAATGAACTGTGGAAGATTCTTATGCAGAATCATATTTACCTTGCCACTATCAAGGGAAAATGGTAGTAGGTTAGTTGGCTTGAAAAAATTCTTCATGCCCCATTCTTTTCTATAAAGGCTTCTCCTCCCCTCCAATCCATATGGAAGGCTTGGCAACACATTTCCTATCTCTTAAAATGGAGAGAGAAATTCACTTCAACATGGTTTCAACTTCTCCACTTCCTCTATTTGGTGGAATAAGCATATACTCTATTAGGATTAGCCTCTTGCTTTAAGATTCCCTATACGATCTTACTCACTATTTAAAAAAATAGTCTGCAATGTTGGAGACCTTTAGGATTTTCACACTATGAGCTAGTTGTGATGGCACTTTGTCAAAGCATAATTTAATTTAAGCAATAAATACAAAGTATTAGTGTCAACAACCTCCCAAGAGCACCATCTGCAACAAAAGGCCTTCACAAATACAAGAGAAGCAAATATGCTATTTCACCAAAAAAAGGTAAATTGATTGGGATGATTAAATTACATAATGGTACAACCTTTTAAAGGTAAGAAAAAAAATGGGTATAAAACTTCCTGATATGGGAAACAAAAACTACCTGAGAGATTAACCTAAGTGAAAAAATTAACACACTAACACCCCCTCCCCCTTAAGTGAAAACTTAGGGAGAATGAAGATGCAATATGGATCTTAGCTACACAACTATGTTAGGTACCCATTTACAACTACAAAAGGAAATCTCTCACAACTAGAGAAAAGGAAAAAAACCCTATGGGAAAAAATGCCTCTCCAAAAGAGAGGAAAAGAAAACAAAAATGATGCATGGATGGAGGACTCAATCAAACCCCCCAAGGACTACATATATCATGTATATATATTACAATCAATATCCCCCCATAAGAGGGAAAGAGAGAGACTATGTAGCCCCCCCACAATGTGTAAACACTTGCAAAAATGGTAAGTTCCTGAAGAAAAAATATGATCCAATGTCGACAAACAACTTGTATCCCTTTTGGAAGAAATAGAACCAAGTACAAATGCAAGTATGCTTCCCATTCTAGATAGGAATTAGCAAGTGAAATACATATGTAGGATGAAAATATCTCTAAAATCTACTCATGTTTCACCAAGGCCTTTGAAGATGATGCCAGGAACCAATCAAGAATATGCCCAATCACAATAGAAGGTGACAAACACTGTACCACTGGAAATTGATTCAAAAAATTAACTAGAGACAAAGATGGTTTGACAAAAATTATGCAATAACTATCATCAAAGAGGAGAGATAAGCCCTCAAATTTGTCCTCCAAATTTGAAATGTAAGACTCCAAAAACAAGGAACCAATTTCTGACAAATAGGAATCCCAATCAGGAAGACAATCATAATCTTGTTGTTTAGGAATGATGGAAGTACTCAATGAAGGTGGATCAACTATCTCTGACAAAGAATTAGGAAGCTATGAAGCAACCACAACCTCATTTAAAGTCTCAACAACCTCCAAAGGATCATAAGCATGGTTTATCTTCTTTGAAGAACAAGGAGACACACTGGTATTGAAAGGAGGTTCATCGAGAGATGTAAGAGTATCAAAATCTCCATATGATTCTCGAACATAAGTCCAAAGAGCATAAGGGCTCTCAAAATGACAAAGTGAATATAAAAGATCCTCATCATTGATAGGCTAAAAAATAACTCCATAGAATCTAGCCCTAAATCCTTTCCAAATCGTATACCTACTATATGTGTCTGGAACAAGAACTTCATTATACAAATATGGCAATAGATTCTCCTCACTAAGATGGGTGAGAACAACATCAATCCATTGCCTAATGATCCCTTTCTCCAAAGAAACCATTATAACTTAACAATTCTTCAAAATTTCAAAGATAGTGCTTTCACAAGTATAAAAACTTCCAAAAAAGAATTAAACCTGATTTGCAGCAAAATTTGATGCAACCCATTGCTTGATCTCCATGCTAACACCAAGCAAACTCCACCAAAAACATAATGTAGGATAGCCTCTTGTGAGACTTTCCCACACCAATCAATGCATTACAATGTTATTTAAATAGCAAAAAGATCCTCCATGCTACCAATGTGGGATAATGGATATAGCAATCTGCTTTCCATGGGCCCACCTCCACTTCAATTGCATAGCAAGGAAACCCTAAATTTTGGGGAAAACTTTATAAAATATAAAGTTTGATCAAAATGTATGGCCAAAGAAAGCAGCAAGCGTCCTCCCTGCAAATGCAAATACCTTCAAACTATGAATTGATGCATTCCAGCAAAGAATAGAATTACTCCTAGCAAGGAGGAAACACCTCAACTGTAAGTGAAGACCAGCTAATAGAGGTTGCACAACCTCCAGATCTGATTCTAGGCTTGCAAACAGGAAAATCTTGCCACCTTTTGAGCAAAATCGAGCCAGTAGTTGACAAATGATGGCCTGTGATACTGGACACGAATGCCCTCATAGCCAATGCCTAGCACAACCTTTGCAACTCAAAAAACACCTTAAAAAAAAAAAAGAGGATTTAAATTGTGCCCTCCACAAGTGACTCATGGTCGAAATTGATGGATCACGGCCTTAGATGGATGATCCATGACCAACAAAGGGTTAAACCATGCCTTGATGAAGAAAACACACCTTTATGCAAATGAATCACTTCTACAAGGGAAATTGATGCCCCCAATCAAGCAAAAAAAAATTGTTTCCTCCAACATGGAAATTGTGCCACCAAATACGAGTTTCTGCAAAATAATTTTTCCTTCCAGAGAAAATCAATGACAACAACAAACTTTGCACAATTGTTTTAGGCTTTAGAACATAAAATCAACAAAATTGATAGAGATGAACACTCTTCTAAATGCATTCAAAAAATAATGATCTCAAACACTCTGAAGAAAAATATCAAGGGAAGGAGAGCAGAATGGTTAGCTCTAATACCATGTTGGTGTCAACTACCTCCCAGGAGCACCATCTGCAACAAAAGGCCTTCACAAATACAAGAGAAGAAAATATGTTGTTTCACCAGAAAAGAGTGAATAGATTGAGATGATTAAATTACATAATGGTACAACCTTTTAAAGGCAAGAAAAAAACAATGGGTATAAAAATTCCCAATACGGGAAATAAAAACTACTCGAGAGATTAACCTAAGTGAAAAACTTAACACACTAACACAAAGTGTTTCTAATTTTTGTCCAATCTCTAGTCTCACTTGATCTCACTATGAAATTATCCACTCCTATCCATTACAACTTCTACAAAGATTGTCTATGGATGTCATCATATCCTTCTCTTTTCTTTCCTTTAATAAAGGCCTACTTACACCTGCTTCCAAACTTTCTTTTAAAGTCTCGATTGAACTCCAAGTGGAATTGCAGGTTTAAAACAAAAATTGGGAAAATTTGTTTGCCGAGATTTGGAAATCAAAGGATAATGCAAGGTCTCAATTAATTTCTTGGAAGGTTTTACATTGCAAACTACCCATTATAGACAAGCTGAAATCTCTGATGGTCCAACCAATTAATTGTCCCTTCTTTCAAAGGAAAGAAAATATAAGGCATATTTTTTAGGGCTGCCAATCTGTTAAAAAGCAATGGAATGTTGTGTTTGATGATCTACCAGCTATCTTTTGGAATAAGTTAAATTGGAAAGAAGCCCTTCTTGGGCTTGGGTTACATCATAATATCATCATTTATGGAGTTAGGCATGTTATTTTATCTTATATATGGAGAAACAGATGTGAATTTGTCTTTAATAACTCAAATGATCCCCCAACGAGCTGCACTTCTAGGGCTTTACTCCTACATTTTTTATTCTCTGATTTCACCTTTTTCTCTTCTATAGTTTGAGGTAGAGAAGAATTTATAGATTGAATTTCAAATACAATAGAACAAACTCCAAGTTACTCAACTACTTAACAAAAGGAAGGTTATTATAGCTCAAGGACTAAGGTCTTACTTTCAAGACTATTTTTTCTCTTTTCAACAACTTTCCTATGTTCAAGATGGCTCATCATGTCATTATGTTCTTTTGATATCTCTTTTGTATACTATATTGTCATGTAATTATCATTTGTTGTAATTCACAAATCTTCTATTGTAGTTTGTTGTTTTTTACTACAGCTATTATTATTGTTCTACTTTGTTCTCACAAGATTTTGCTGCCATGTAACTACTAGACTCCTACTATTTTGGCTATTTTTCTATGTAATTGCAAGCTCTTACTGTAGTTTTACACTACAATCCTTTTGTAAATAGCATTTTTATCAATAGAAAAAGTCATTCTTAGAGATAATATTATAAATTAAAAAGATAAATGGAAATCAAAATATTAATTTCAAAGCTATAAACCATAAAAGTGTTTCTACATTGTTTTCGCTATTCCCAAAATTAATTCATGTAATCCAATTAAAATATGATTGTAACTATTATATATATCACTATGGGTTGGCATGGCTAAGTGTTCAAATACTCTATATAATGGTGAACAAAACTGTTCATCATATGAGTAGGGATACAAATATTGGAGTTGAGTTGGTGATCCTTAAATGTAAGGAGTTACATAATTTTGACTTATGTTATATGTTTTAGAATCTATAGTGGAGATATTATATGTAAGTTTTAGAAGTTGGATGGTGGTTGTTAATTAATGATACATTTTTATAGCTATTATGTATATCTATATAATGGTGAACAAAACATATGAGTAACTATGATACAGATATTGGAATTGAGTTGATGGTTGTTAAATGAAAGGAGTTACATATAATTTTGGTTTATGTTATTTAAATATGTTTGTATATGTTTTAGAATCTATTAAAGTTGTATTTTTATAAAAAAAAATTATTTTTTTCTTTCTCTAAATTATTATTACATTTTTATTTTTATTAATTGACATAACATTTTAAAATTTCCTTTAGTTGGATAGGGCTTACTAAGGAGACTGTGTTTTCTAAAGAACTTGATGAATGGGAATTCTATAAAGATATCTTCTAATTTAAATAGAAATCTTGTACTAATTGGCTTCAAGAGGTAGATAAGAATATCAACTTTTTTTCATAATTCTATTAGAGAAAGGAGGAATGGTAATGTTATTTAGCCTATTAACTTTGTTTAAGGTGCTTATATTTCTTCCTTTTAAAGATATTTCTAAAGAAGTCATCATACAATTTTCTTCTATATTTGAGGAAAATGGTCAAGAAATTTTCCTTTTTTGGAGTACATTCTACTTTTGGTTTCTAATGATATGCTTACTTGTGGGGCCAATTAAAATTAATGGTCTTAAGAGGTAAGTATTTCAAATGAAGGTAAAACCTATGGTTCTGATGATTTTCTTATTGAATTCTATTTAAAAAACTAGGATATTTTGAACTTTCATCTTTTAGAGGTTGTTAGGGAATCTTGAGCTAATAAGAAGATGTTCATATATATTAACTAGAACTTCTCAACTTTAATTCCCTAAAAATATGGGGCTAATTATTTTGAAATATTTTGTCATATTGTCCTTTGTAATGTTATTTATAATATTATTACAAAAATTATAGCTAACCAATTGAAGCAAAATTTTCCTTCTATTATTTTTACTAAGTAAGATGGTTTTGTGAAATGGCATCAAATTCTTGATAGTATTGTTCTTTTTGCAAAGATGACTCATTCAATTTTTATATATAAGGATAAGGCTATGTTTGTTAAATCAAATATGTGTAAGGCTTATGAAAGAGTTAGATGGTATTTCATTTGAAATATTTTATCTTCTTTTGCATTTGATTAGGAGTGGATTGACTAGGTCATGAATTTTGTGGATTTTTCTTCCTTTTTGGTTCTTATCACTAGAATGACATCTCTAGTTTGTTTTCTTTCATGGGACTTCATTAGGAAAATTGTCTCTCTCCTTAGCTTTTCATTTTAATGGCATAAGGCTTGGGTAGATTTTTAACCACCAAAGAATCATTGATTATATCCAAGGTTAGTCTTGCACTTAAACTTTGTATTCACAATTATACCTTAAATTTGTAGATGATACAAATTTTATGGATATTACTAAAATATAAGGGGCAACCAATTATAGAAAAGGTTTGGACACTTATTTTGTAGCTTTAGGAAAATGGATTAATGAAGATAAGTAAAACAATCTTCATGTAAAACTCTCATTCCTATTAAACAAATAATCAATTGCAAAAATATTTCATTCCAAGATAGGATGTCTTCCTTTGGATTATTTGGGGATGCTCTTATCTATTGGAAAAACAAGAAGAGAGGAAAATAAGAAAAAATTATATAGGTTTCAAATTTGATTTAGTCATTAGACATTCTAGTTATATATTTTGCAGGATGTTTGATGTTAAAATTTATGTTACAAACTCTTCTTATATACAAATTCTTGGTTCCCTCAACTCCAAAAATCTTTCTAAAGGAATTTGACTCCATTTCTAGGAAATTTATTTGGGCTAGGAATTTGGAATCCTATAAATAGAGTTTGATTAATTGGGATCAACTTTGTCAACCTAAATAGTATGGTCCTCTTAGCCTTCAATATATTGATCTCAATATTCAAGCTTTGGCATCTAAATTATACAAATATTGGTGCTAGTTTCCTAACCAATATTGAGCTAGAACTCTTAATTCCAATATTGCAAGGATGAATCCATGTGAAATATGTTCAATGTTTTTGGATACTCTTAAGAGAGGATTTTCCATTGTCAAGGATGGACTCTTTTGGATGATAAAAAATGTTCATAAATCTCTTTTTTGGAATGATTCTTGAAATCTTCGTCTACCAATTATTTCTTCCTATCTTCTTATTTAGCCCTTGAGTGAGTTTCTTTAGGAAGATAGTTCATAAACTATGGCTATATTTAATACTTCTCTTTTCTTAGGAAGTCTCAAATATATCTTCCATAAGGATTCTAGTACTTATCCTAGAGGAGGTTGGCTCAAAGATTGAGCTAATCTCTCTTTCATTCTTAAGGATTGGACTTTCTATTTTTTAGAGTAATATGATTCTCTTTATTTGGGTTATGATTATAAATGGACTTATTCTATGAATCTTGGACATCAATTTCTAGAGAATAAGAGATGTAAATAGAGATTTTCCCTAGAGGAGAAAAATAGAGAATAAATTTGTGGCCTGAATGCAATTTTATAGTTTGGATACTATATTAGAATAATTATCTCATGTGGGATAATATTAGAAAGAGAGGACTTTTAGGCCCTTCAAAATGTGTTATATGCAGAAGTAATGAAGAAATGAATTACTCATATTTTCTTTCAATGCCCCTTCTCTTTGGGTATTTGGATAATTGGTAGAAATAATAGAATAGACACATTATTCATGTTTCATATTTATGTATATTTTTGGAGAGTTTAGAATTCCCTCTTGCATCAACCTCTTTCCTTATGGTTTGCTAGGATATTGGTCCTATTTTTGTTATTTGGAAAATATGGTTATAAAGGACTTTTAGAATCTTTTAGTGTCAAAAAGTTATGTTTGAACATGTTTAGATGAATATTATTGTCATTCTCAAAGAAACTATTGTTACAAAATACTCTTTTGAAGAGGTCTTATCTTCTTCTGATTCTTTTCTTTCAGGTAGCTCAAATCTTTCAAATCTTCAACTTATATAAGGCTTTAAATATGGATATTTGTAAAAGGTTAATAGGTGTGCAATAAGTTATTCCCTCCCCATTTTATTTTTCCTTTCTTTGTATACTATTTTAAAATATTTATATTAAATTAACCAATAAATTTTGATTTTTGAGATTGCACTTCCTACTCACTAGTTCAAAGGTGATTAATCTCATTAATAATACCTTGATTTATACATTCTAGATTCTATAATTGATCCTTAAATGGTTTATAGAATCTTTTTATCATAATTGAAGTTGAGTAATGTGAGGATGGGTAAGGAGGTAAATGCAACCCAAAAAGAATACAATGTCCATAAATTTTTACATCTTCTTAATCTTCATTATGAAAATAATCAAAATAAACATAATAAAAAATTAGAAGAGAAATTCATAAGGATCTAAAGTCCCTTAGTTATAAGGTGTCAAAAATTTTGTTTGCTAGCAAGGAAATGATGGTTCAATAAGAAAAATCTACAATTTCATAGATAATGGAAGTAAATTTTAGTAATAAATCCTCTGTTTTCACATGCATCTACTTTTCTATATAGTTTAACATATAGGGTTTCTACAGTGTTTATGATCATAAGAAAATTATATGATGCTATTCCATATTCTTGTACTTTTTCACATTACTTATGTGGAATGATTCAATAGCTACATAAAACCTATATAAGACATAAATATAGAGTGAAATTTCCAAAAGATTATATGACTATCTAAAGTCTCTTACAATATATTTTGTAAAGTGTGACTTTTGAAATTCAACAATGACATAGAAAAGTATTATTTGAAACAAAAATAAACATGAATATATCACATTATATATACAATGGAATAAAATTATACAAAATAATTTTCTTAAGGAAGACTATATTCCATTACAATAACCTTATAAATAATAAAAAAAAAAATCAAATATTTGTTACTCCTAATTAAGAAGATTTATCATGTCCCTATTGAAAATTAGTCTTCCAATAGATATTCCTTGAATACAATAATTTATTTACCAGTCACGTGAATTTTTTTTACCATGCACATTGCAATTTATAGGGGGGCTACCCGATTCCTACAATCTAAAAAAAAAGGGCCTATGTGTTCCCATTGGAAGGAAGATTCAAATGTGCATAAATAAATAGGCTTTAAAATTTGATGCATCCATAAACATGAAGCTTCTTAAAACCAATAAATTCATTGATTATGCTAGTTATGAAACATGAAGTTTAATCTAGGAACACATAACTAGCAAGTGGAAATACATACTTGGAAAAATGCATTCCTCCATCAAAATTGATATATGAGCATGTTTATACTTCCAACAATGCTATTAAACATTTATTTGTTCTTTAGTGGTGTCTTTCTAACTCACCACCTTTATCTATATAGATCATCTATGAGTATTTTGCTATGGTGGGAATGCATATGAAAAGTGTGGTACTTTTCCTATGTGCTAGATGGTAGTTACAAGAGAGGCTTGATTTTCATGCTCAATAAATTAGACCTTTTGTTACCAACATTGGCTACAATAATAACCAATCTATATGACATATGCAGAGTGGCCTATGCTTAAATTTTGACTTGGGTTTGAAAAGGATTGATAGGGATTTGATGTTAGCCCAATATTTTTTCTCTTTTTCTACCTACTTGTTCTTTCCAATTGATCCTTTCTAAACATTTCTAGACCATTTTCCTATTATACTCTACATTAAATGGTAGTATGCTATAGACATACCCCAAAAACCATAATTTTTAATACTCTTTTGTTGAGTCATCAACATATAATGGCCTATGTATAACATTTCTATAACCAGACTCACATGCCCATTCTTATATAGGTTGGATAGAATGATGGAATGATGTAATTCAATAGACATCTATGTTTTTACATATCTATGGGTACTAGTTAGCTAGGTTTCACCACCAAGCTTATGAATCCACTACTTATATTTAAATGGAACCGTTTTCTCCTTCTCTACAACTTCATGTTACATTTGTTTATTTTATCAAAACTAGATGAATCATAACTACTCCACTGATTGGACTAAAATCAAGGCACACATGCATTAGCTCAAAATTGGGGATAGTCTCCATAAATTTTTCCTTACTAAGAGCCCATAATTCATTTATGTGATCAAAAGCACAATTGAAATCTCTCATCTCCTAGACTAACCTACTATCATCACCTAGGTTTTTGCTTGGAACTATGACTCAATTTTAAAACCAGAATTCCCACTTCAAGAAATCTAATGCTCTTGAAAAATGCATTTAGGTGCTCCTTTATCATATAGACCTATGTATACAACTTCTTACTTAGGAAGACATTAATGAGGCTTCTTTTTCCATGAATAATGATATATCCCCTAGATGTGATGGATTTCCATTATAATTCTATAAATCCATCTAGAATAGGGCTAATAAGGGTCTTTACAGAGTTTATCTAGAAGCTTATGATTTAAATTTCTTAATGAATGTTATTACTTAATAAAATATCAATGTTATAGCTAAAAATAGATATCTAGAGGATTTTAAATGGTAGCTAGTCACCTTTCTCAATGTTTTTTGCATGATCATCACCAAGGCTCTAACTCTAAAGTCACATGATATTCTCTAGAGAGTGATACAAAAACCGTTGGTAAATTCAAAGGGAGGATTAGTATGAAATAAATTATAATTTTATAATCAATAAAGAGAGGGTATATAAAAAGCACACAAATACATAATAGAACATAAAAGGTCTATGGAGATGTTCAAATTGATGAAAAAATGCCTACCAAGATTACATCCAATACATATGAAAATACTTTTTACCAATTAAACTTTTTCCATATGGAGTTTGATCATGAAAATGAATATGTATTTGTGGGTCCAATGATGGTCATTTACAAAGGAAATATTATTGATCATATGAAATCAGTGGCCTCCTAACCACCAATATCCTAATAGAAATGGAACTAATTCATGCATGGTAACTAACCCCAATGTAGAGCATGGATAATTAATTGATTGGATAGAAATTTAAGCATCTCCAAGAAATGTGTATGTCATTTAAGGGTTATGTGATTGGCCAAGAATTCAAGAATCTCTAGTAAATCAGAATGTCACTTAAGGAAGAACACTCACAAGTTTTCAAGAAGAAATGTGACATTTAAAATGCATATTGATTGATGATTTTTTTAATGGATAAAATTTGCTACAAAATATAGATTCAAAACTATGTCAAGAATTTCCTTAAAAATAAAACTTGAATTTTGATGGAAATCAAACATTTTGGTAGGAGATTTGCGACAAATACCTCCTATTCATAATAAACCACCAATACATACAAAATTAATATAGAATAAGTTTAAAATGGTTGTTTCTTTGGATAAGGTGTTTATATAGGAATGTGAAAGTGATGACCAAGAAAAGTTTTTCCAACTATTCACAAATTTTAGAGATGTACATCCAACAACTAATGACTAAAAATTATTAATGAAAAAATTAGTGTTATGTTACATTCAATATCCAAGGAAGAGTTCGATGATAATATTCATTTATTTTCAATAAATGATAATATCGATAATCATAACAAAAGAAAATCATATCACAAACCTTTCAAAATCCCTGCTTACTTTATCAAAAATAAAAGAAAAGTATATTCATTGAGAAGACAAATAGCTTGTAGCATCACTATCAAATAAGGAAGTATTAATTACAAGATGCAATAGTCATACTAATTTATAATTTTTCAATAGTAGTGTTCCTTGTAAATGGAGCTATAAGATACATTCAAAATATCATATGCAAAATCTTAACAAATAATGTAATGTAATGTATTACATTGCTAGAGGCAGTTACACAGTTACCACTAGGAGGTAGTTATGTAGTTTCCAGTTGTATCAACCGTGCTTTTCATTCATCCTATATATTGTTTTATTTCCCATGCGATGTATTGAATTCATATCAATGATATTCTCCAACATATGGTGTCAGAGCCTACCTATGCATAGGCATATGGGCATGTGAAGCAGACGACGTAATATGGATTGTTGTCCAGTAAGAACTCAGGGTTGTGATCCAAATTATGCCCTTCTAAGGGTCATCAGAGAACATGATGGAGCCATGTGTTTGGAGAGCTCAATATAGATTGTTGTCGAATAATTCAAGGAATCTATGATTCGAGATTTCATAGGAGGAAGAACTCAGGAATTCAACTAGGGGCTATACCTTTATGAGGGTTAAGAGACAACTTGATGGAGCTCCACCTGATTCAGAATTTGTTTCTTCAAGGAAGATCTTCACAAAGATGTATATAGCTTTTGTAATCAACAATTTTTGTTATGTAAGCCTTAAGGGGGCTCCCTTGGTAAAGTGAATAAGAGTTTTAAGGGATACAATTGTAGGAATAATGTAATAAGCGGGGGAATGTTAGTAAATAGCATAACATAATGTATTACATTACTAGGAGGTAGTTACATAGTTACCACTAAGAGGTAGTTATGCAGTTTTCAGTTTTATCAACCATGCTTTTCATTCATCCTATATATTATTTTATTTCCCATGTGATCTATTGAATTCACATCAATGATATTCTCCAACACGAACTTGGAAGTACCTCATTAGATCTACCAACATATGTTATGGTCAAATTTGATAATTACTTTGGACTTTCACTTTAGGATACATCTCCAAATTTAATTTAATTCTCACCAATACAAATGGGATACACACATCAATTCCCTATACAATTGACCTGGGCACCAACAATCCACAAATAACAAGAATTGATTCTTTCAAATAAATAATTGATATAGGACAAAAGGAAAGAGAAAAAAAAAATTTATCACTATATGATGTGTTAAATCCTTGGATGGACTAAGAATTCTTCCACCATTTTCATATGACCATTATGAAAAAATAAAAATATGGAAACAACATTTCGAAAAGAATGTTGAAGAAGAGAGACTCGAATCTTTGGAAATATAATATTTTTTTAGTCCATATAATTTTAGATATAAATATTACATAAGACTTTTATTACTCCTTTAATATCATGTACATTATATTTTTACATAAATATGAATTCCTCATTAATTATTTTTTAATATTTAGTATATTGTATATTTAGAATAATGTGAAATGCTAAAAAATTGTTCAATAAATGTGATATATATTATATATTTCAATGTCTATGCTAGGCTTCCTTATTTGTAAAGGAAAATAATAGTTTATAGAAATGCAAGATAAATATGCTAGTTATATATGGAGTAAGTTTTCTAACTTACATCTAGCAATTTCTCTTCTTTTCACTTAGCAATTTGTAGATCTAGGTGAAAAATGTTAGCCACAATTATTAAAAAAGTATATTTTTAATTTATCTTTCCAAATAGAAAGAATAATCTTCATAAATAAAATATGCTAGATCTAGGTTAATTAAGTTAGAAGCCTAAGTTAAGCTTGTAAGAACATATTAAGCTAAGTAAAATTATTATAGTTCATAATTCTTAAATATGTCAAAAATCTACTACCAAGCTAACTAAGCTCTAGTGTCAAACCAAATTAAATGGGTAAGATTCTTGAATTGGCCATAAAAGGGATGTCATGGGTCTAAAACACCAATATTGATATGGCTCTCTCTATTAAGGAAACCTTTAAAATACATTAAGCAAAATAAAAAATCTTAGGCACCATAATAGTTTTATACTATGTACTTACTTTCTCTAGACTTGATTAGGTTAATGAATCAATAATCTCTAATTCATATAGTTAACATAGGAAGATGAGAAGGGATCCAAATATAAACTTTACAAGAAGAGTAAATAAAAAAAGTTTCAACAAATAATTTATATTCCTTCTATTGTGACCATTTTTTCTTAATAATTATTTTGTGTTTAAGATGGAAAGAAATAGGTTGTAAGAGTTCTTGAAAATATTGTTATGGCAATACAAAAAGTATCCCTTTACTTTTTCTTGCTTGTTTGGGCCCTCCTTGTTAAACTGAGCTTAATGTTGCCTTGATTTAGTGTTGTAATGTGTTTGACACATTCACACTAGGTCTTGGGACCTTGTGAACTAATGAACTTAAATGGTACCTTGCTAAGGTGTTGTAAAGTGTTGTAACACACTTTCACACTTTTCTAAGGTTTTATTAATTATCTGAACCTAATAAACCCCTTTTTAACCAAAATGTACCTTAATGATGCCTTGTTTAGAGTGTTGTAAAGTGTTGTAACACACTTTCACACTTTTCTAGGATTTTAATTAAACAATTTATCTTCTTTATGCTTTAATTGGCCTCATTTTGCATCTACAAGCCTCATTTAATGCATTTTTTTGAGGATGATCCTAAAATAAATGAACATCCAATCATAATTTAGGTTTTTTTAGGTTGTGTGGCCTAGATTTGGTGGTTTGGGACACATACGCCACCTTGGGAATATTGGTCCCACCTAGGGTTTTGGGTCCCAATCTAAATTTCACACCATTCTAAGCATTTTTTAAAATGGTCCCATAATTTATGCCTAATGGGACTCATATGCCACCTTGGGAATACAAGTACCATGTGGCCCAAAATCAAAATTAATTCAAATTCTTGGTGGTATTTTATCCTCCTAGATCTGATGTCAATTTGTAATGTTGTAATTTCATGAAATTTTGCATAATTAAGTATAAATACAAGTTTCTTTCACTCATTTTCACCCCAAGCATTCAAGCATTCATCCTTGTAGCAAATTTGAGTTCACAAGAGAACTCAAGTGTTTACAAGAGCATTCAAGAGCATTCAAGGGAAAATTATTAAGTGTTTTAGAGCATTCTTCAAGCATCAAGCATCATGTCAAAGTCTGCATGCATAATGTTTGTTTTGAAGCTAACAATTGTGATATAGGGTCTTATGATTCAAGCTAGCATTCAAGTCAAGATCTATCATATTCAAGCAAGAGTCAAGATCTACATAGATTGGATCCACTTCATACATGTTTGTAGCACTTTATTGCTAAATTTTAGTGAGTTATAAGATTACATGTTGTTCATTCATCGTTCTCCATTCCTATTTCATTTCATTGCAAGGTTTGATTTCCAAAATGGGGTTTGACCAAGGCAAACCCCTTTCCACTAACAAAACAACATTTTTCCCTCTCTTTGGTGTGTGATTTATAGGTTTAGGTTGAAGGTACATTGAAGAGTAAGTTTGGAGAAAGTTGAAAAAGTGTTCAAAGTTGTCAAATTTGTGGCCTTGCATTGAAGATCATCAAAAAACTTCCACAAGTTGCAAATCAACGTTTTGAATCCAAAAGTCATTCGAAAAGGATAGCAGAAATTAAGAAGAAGATTTAGAATTTGAAGCTTCGAAAACCCCTAACTAGACTGATATGCCAATTCTGGTGTATGAGTGCTAATTTAGGTCATTTTCCAAGTTTTTGCGATTTTAGACACCCATTTGCCAAATTCTAGTTTCTGCACAGAAACCCAAATCTGGGACTAAATCGCCCAAACTGGTATATGAGTCCCAATAGGCTTTAAAATCAATGTTTCTAGCATTTCAATCCTTCATTCAGTCATCTTCAAATTTCCAGGTGCACACTTTTCATCTTGTAGCTTTCTATTTTGATTTATATGCATTTTTAGGTCATTTACTGAAAGGTTGCATTGCATTTGGTTTTATTATTACATTTTCCATTTCATTTTTCTTTCTAAGCCCTCGGTTGGTGGTGAAGCCCTCTTTAGTTTATAATAAGACCTTAGAACAAGCCTATTGCAATATATATCTCTCCTTTGCATACTTTAGATTGAGATCTCTAGGGTTTCCCTTCAATGAAATAATTGTGAAGTGGGTTTGGCTCTATGTCCTAAACCATACGAAAGCATAATCCTATTTTTTGTTGTTTCAATTGTGTATCCTAATTTCTTAAATTTAACATTTCTTTAGCCTTAGGCTAGGAGAGACAAGAAAAGGTGTACTTAGAGAAAGATCATAATCTTTAAGTAGTTCTCTTAGAAAACTTAGAAAGATTAAATCAATAAAATCTTGTCTACTAGGACATCATGGTAAGTATTCAATGGAGACTAAAGAGATTGTTGAATGGAAGAAAGACCATCTTTGAAGTCATTTTCACTTAAAATAAGCCATGGCTCAATGGCTTCCCAAGATATCAAAATATTTTTAGCAAAATAATTTCCAAGAATTTTAACTATTAATTAGAATGGTTTATGAAAACGTAGGTTTCTCCAAGCTATGCAACTATATGTAATACCTAATGAAATGTAATTCTAAGAACAATTTTCTATCCTATTTCAATTAATTGCCTTTATACCCACTAAGCAAGAGGAAATCTATTCATTGTTTATTAGGTAATCTTTTTATCACACCTTTGAATGGTGTATTGCGACAAAGAGGATGGAGAGGCCTAAAAAGTAAATGGAGTACCCAAAAAAAAAAAGTTTCACCATAGTTGATCCATCTTCCACATATAGGCTTGAAGTGAAGCTAGAAGAGGTCAAAATGATTGCATATAAAAATAAGTTCAATGAAACTAAGTACTAAACCTTGTCACCAAGTAGTAATTGTTGAGACACTCTAAGGCTTTTTTAATATTCTTTGCATCCTCAAAATTATTAATTATCAATTATTATCCATTAAATATCATTTGTCACTTATCACATCATTGTTACTATTTAATTATTTAATACAATAAGATCTAATTTTCATTTCTTAAATAAAATTTTTATTTTCAATTAAATTAACTCATTCTTTAAATTAACAAAAAAATTATTGAAAAATTTGTTAAATAACTTATAATTATTTTCTCACCAGATAACTCCATCTCTGAATTACAAAAAAAAAATCTCAAAAGTTAATTTCATCTTCCAAGTGGAAACTTGTTTTTGACAATTATCCATCAATTAAATCAAATAATTTATTATTATTTTCTCATCAATTTGAAATCGTAATTTTTTATTTAATAGTTGAGTTGTTCACCATTTTCGCATCTCACATTTTATGCAAGTCTACTTTTTCAAAAACACCCATCAATAAAATAAAAGTGTTATGTTGTTGAGTCACATCCATATTCCAAACAAGGAAAAATCAATCAACACTTATTTGAGGTTTGCAATGGGATTGGTAAAGAAGAATTAGACTTGATTTATTTCTTTCTTTTGAGTCTTTTGTATTTCTTATTTTTTGTTGATTTTAATGCTTACAACACCCAACACCATCCCAATGTGATTTCAAAAATTAGAAAAATCATGAGGGAAAAAATTTATAACTATCATACTTTCAGTTAATTTGTCAACACAAATGAATTTAAGTATTTTCAAATAAATATCAATTTAGATCAAACATATGGTTTGGCTAAATTTATTATAGCTAAGTTAGATTGGGACACAACCTTTTCAACTAGAAGTGTCCATTAAAATAATAAACTTCAAGTGCTAAAATTTCTAGATTTAAACTATGTGAGCTTTTTGAATCAACATTTTAGATCAAACTCCATAATCCATCATCAGGATGATTGACATGCAACAAGAGAGAAGAATAAGAATAATTATTCTTCTCTCTTGTTGCATGCAAATCATCCTAATGATAGATCATGGATCTGAAACATTGATTTTATATATATATATATATAATTTATAAGTAGATTATTAACATATTGTTCTTGAAAAAATAAATTTAAAATATATTATAAAATTAAAAAAAAATGATGCACTAGAATATATTTCATGTCAAGATGATATAATCTGTTTTCCTATTTTTAATAAAAGGTAACCAAATAATTGTGTTCTTCTACATATAAATCTTAAAATTTATTAAAACAAAATTACCAAAATAAAAAATTAAATAAATGTATACTCTAAAATTTCAAAAAACAATAGTCATAGATATACATATAGATATAATACACAACATCATTTCAAAATTCAAAACAATATAAAATCTAAGTTTAAAAATTAAATCAGTGTTGCCGTTTCCTTCTTAAACTTTTACTAATGATGATAGCAAACTTTGTCATTGGCCGTGCTAAGGAAGGAAAGCCATGATAATATGGATCTTCTTCATTAGCTATGCTAAGGACGGCTTCACAGAGGTCATGATGTTAGAAGCTTATCAGAAACCACTCTCACTATTAAATGACAGCGCAAGACATCGATGTATTGCCGAATTGCTTTCTCCTGGCAGTTGAAGGTTCCACAGATAGAAAAGCTCATTTGTCCTACTAAACAAAACCATGCAGCGCATCTGCAATTATTCTAAATGCTTATCAGCTTCCCTAGCGGCTTTGATTTTATGGGGAACATTCATAACTCGAAACAATTGAAAATATTGTCTAAAAACTGTCGCCAATTGTCAACTGTAGTCTGGCTTTTTTATTGGACTGCTCTGCTATTATGGGCATCTGAGATCTGAATCGAACGTGATATTTTTTATTAACGTATAAATTTAAATCCATGCCGATATTTTAATTTTACTAAGCCCATGCCAAACGAGATTTAAATTGAATAGGATCCGCACAAGTAAGCGAGGAACTACCTCCCTACGGGTGGCGATAGTTGAAGGCATGCATGATCAACGAGTCAATTGTTACGAAAGGCGTGCATGATCAACGAGCTAATTGTTGCCTTAGTAACTGCAGATTGTAAGTAGCACTGTTGCTGTTTTTATTTTTCTTTTATATATTTTTTTAAATTTTATTTTTAGTGAATTGTTTATCTTTATCTAATTACTCAGATTTAATACATAAGACTTGTAAGTATAGGACTGTATGTAAACATTTTTTTACTCTCTCTTTTCTTGATGTGTAAGATGCTGTCAAGTGGACACCTCCGACATATTCGAATAGAGACTGCATGTTCTAAGAAGAGGCTGGGGTTCCAAAAATACATATTTTTCTGATCTGTATCGACCGATATTTTTTTTATTTGTACGACAAAAATTGTAGGACATCCGTCAACTCGCTAAGCCACTCCTTTCTCTGAAGTGAGAAGAGGGACGAATGGCCCTTCTAAGAAGCTGATAAAATCCTCTATTTTGTGCTTTGTCAGATCTCGTTTAAAAGGTGTAAAGATTCCTTCAGATTATTAGTTATTTATTTCTGGTGGATATCTCAGAGGGGTATCTCAGAGCCAGATTCGAACTATTATCATTTCGTTTTTAGTTCTCTCAACAATAAAATCGCTAAAGCATAAACGAGAGGTTGCCAAGAAGCTAAATGCGTACAATTAATTGATTGCAGAGAATTAAGTTCTTTCGAGGTGAAATGAAAATAGATCTGTGTCATTTATCTGTTCTTTCCATTTTCACTTGTTGAATACCAAACATTATTCAGTGCAAATAGAAGAACAAGAGGCGAAACTGGCATCAATGGTTTCTAAGTTGTGATTTACAGCTACAAAGAGAATTTCAATCACAAAAATCATTTACATAGACTCAAAATACAGGGGTAAGGCCTAAACTAAACTTGAAAATAAATTTGGAGAGCTTTTAAAAATTGTATATGAAGAAAACTAACCAGAGCCAAAAACTGGAAATGAGGGCGTTTGCTACTACCAAGTGCCTTCGCCTGGATCTCAAAAATTGTGTTTAAGACAGTGGAAATAATAAAATGACTTTTCTTTAAATAGTATATTGATTGGTTGGGTGGTTCACCTGAAATCATTAATTTTAATTTTTCTAGGATGATCCATCCACTGGTCCTACTTCATATGAATCACATAAATAAGTATAAATTTAAAATGTGTCCTTGAAACTAAAATGGTTTACCATGGCATTTCATTTATTTTTAAAAAAATATGAATTTAAAACTTTCCTAATTTGACTAACTTAACATTTGAAAAATATATATTCTACCCTAAAGATTGTTCCAACTAACAGTCTGTTCCAACTAACAGTCAAATCCAGAAGCTTTCAAATTTGATTTTGTTATCATTTCTTTGTTTTACAATTTCCAAGAATTTACCGTCACTGCATATGGAAAAAAGTTTTCGCGTCCTGTCGCGTTAGCTCAGAGGCGTCCGTCAACCCATATATGCATCAGAGGCGGCCGTCGTGTTTGTTATTGATTAAAAAATCCAAGAAATTGCCCCGACGTAAGTGTCCCGGCTCGACGAAAGGAAGAGCCTAACTAGCATCGTGGATTAACCTAACCCATATATGGATGACACTCAAAATACGGCAAAGGCTATCCAGCCCCCAAAATGGCATGGTAACGGGGCTGGCATCCATCGGCATCCATCCATGATATAAACGTACGGTAGAACTGGGAACGGTCAGCTAAGTTTTGATTTTAACGCCCGTTCGTAGCCTGCGGCCAGAGGAAACCAAGTGGGCCCAAGTCATCCAACGTCAGCAAGTATTAAATTTAATTGTTAACCACTACACAATTTTGCCTAAATTAAACTCCATCTGCACACTTGATTATAACTAAAGATATTATTTATTTTTAATAAAATCATGAAATTTGTCTATTTGAAATAGTTGTTTCTTTATTTTTAATAAAATCATGAAATTTGTCTATTTGAAATAATTGTTTCTGTTGTTTCAAATGAGTAATGATTAATTATTATTTTTAAATAATGATGAAAATACAAAGAATATAATATATTTTATGTCTATATTTTTATTTTTTTGATAAATATTTATTTTAAATATTTTTATTTATTAATAAATTATTAATTTTATAATATAAATTTTTGGAAAAGCTAGTAAATTTTTTTATAAGACAAGTCATATAATTTGTAAAATGATGACAAATTTTCAATTTTTAAATATTTAAAATGATTAGAAGTTATTATGTTCATATTTCAATGTGTATGTTTATTAAACATTAATATATAAAAACTACATTAAATAAATGATAGTTGATGAATAAAATTGGAAACCTAAAAATATGTTGATTATATATCTCTACAAGTCTTCTTCTTTTTCACTAATTCAATTTTAATTAAGAAACATATTAGGAAGAATATAATTAGATAAAATATTTGTAATTAATTTTAACATTATATATATATATAGATATATATATGAAGAAAAAATGGAGACAAACTAGAAATGAAAAATATTATTTCGTTTCATGCTTAGAGTAATTTTACATTACATTTATTAAAAAATAAGGTTTATTGTTTTATTGGTCAAAATTAATTTTTAATTGTTAAATAATAAATTAGATTATATTTTAAAATAGTTAATAAAGAGTTGTTTTTTTATGATTTTGAAATTGTCAAAAAATTAAAAAATAGAGAGAAAATAAAATATAAATAACAATTACTTAAACGATATATGGTAATTGAAAAATTAATAAGTAAAATTAGAATTTTAATGGTCTTCTTTATGTTTTTGAATATCTAAATAATTTTAAATTTATTTTATTAAACAAAATTGAAATCTTTAATCTAATTGTGCAATGGAAATTTGAAAATTGATTGCAAAATTCACTTATTTTTATTTTTTCTAATCTTACAGTTTTATAGTTTATTTTCAAAATATTGCTATTTATTCATCTTTGCTCTTATTCTGATTATTTTCATAATTATTTAGTGGGAAATAATTAGGAAAAAAAGAAGACTTGTAGAGATATATAATCAACATATTTTTAGGTTTCCAACTTTATTCACCAACTATCATTTATTTAATGTAGTTTTTATATATTAATGCTTAATAAACATACACATTGAAATATGAACATAATAACTTCAAATCATTTTAAATATTTAAAAATTGAAAATTTGACATTATTTTACAAATTTTATGACTTATCTTATAAAAAAATTATTTAATCATTTTAACTTAGCAAAAATATTTACAAACTTTTCCAAAAATTTATTAAGCATGATTAGATAATTTATTAAAAATAAGATTTATTGTTTTATTGGTCAAAATTAATTTTTAATTGTTAAATAATAAATTATATTATATTTAAAAATGGTTAATAAAGAGCTGTTTTTAATGATTTTGAAATTGTCCAAAAATTAAAAAATAGATAGAAAAGAAAATATAAATAACAATTACTTAAACAATATATGGTAATTGAAAAATTAATAAGTAAAACTAGAATTTTAATGGTCTTCTTTATGTTTTTGAATATCTAAATAATTTCAAATTTATTTTATTAACCAAAATTGAAATCTTTAATCTAATTGTGCATGGGAAATTTGAAAATTGATAGCAAAATTCACCTATTTTTATTTTTTCTAATCTTATAGTTTTATAGTTTATTTTCAAAATATTGTTATTTATTCATCTTTGTTCTTATTCTGATTATTTTCATAATTATTTAGTGGGAAATAATTAGGAAAAAAAATGACTTGCAGAGATATATAATCAACATATTTTTAGGTTTCCAACTTTATTCACCAACTATCATTTATTTAATGTAGTTTTTATATATTAATGTTTAATAAACATACACATTGAAATATGAACATAATAACTTCTAATCATTTTAAATATTTAAAAATTGAAAATTTGAAATCATTTTACAAATTATAATACTTATCTTATAAAAATTATTTAATCATTTTAACTTAGCAAAAAAAATTACTAGCTTTTTCCAAAAATTTATTAAGCATGATTAGATAATTTATTAAAAAATAAGATTTATTGTTTTATTGGTCAAAATTAATTATTAATTGTTAAATAATAAATTATATTATATTTAAAAATGGTTAATAAAGATTTGTTTTTTATGATATTGAAATTGTCAAAAAAGTAAAAAATAGATAGAAAAGAAAATATAAATAACAATTACTTAAACAATATATGGTAATTGAAAAATCAATAAGTAAAACTAGAATTTTAATGGTGTTCTTTATGTTTTTGAATATCTAAATAATTTTAAATTTATTTTATTAACCAAAATTGAAATCTTTAATCTAATTGTGCATTGGGAAATTTGAAAATTGATTGCAAAATTCACCTATTTTCATTTTTTCTAATCTTCTAGTTTTATAGTTAATTTTCAAAATATTGCTATTTATTCATCTTTACTCTTATTGTGATTATTTTCATAATTATTTAGCGGGAAATAATTAGGAAAAAAAAAAAGACTCAGAGATATATAATCAACATATTTTTAGGTTTCCAACTTTATTCACCAACTATGATTTATTTAATGTAGTTTTTATATATTAATGTTTAATAAATATACACATTGAAATATGAACATAATAACTTCTAATTATTTTAAATATTAAAAAATTGAAAATTTGACATCATTTTACAAATTATGACTTATCTTATAAAAAAAATTACTAGCTTTTCCAAAAATTTATATTATTAAATTAATAATTTATTATTAAATAAAATTATTTAAAATAAATATTTATAAAAAATAAATAAATATAGACATAAAATATATTATATTCTTTATATTTTCATAATTATTTAAAAATAATAATTAATCATTACTCATTTAAAACAAAGAAACAACTATTTCAAATAGACAAATTTCATGATTTTATTAAAAATAAATAATATCTTTAGTTGTAATCAAGTGTGCAGATGGAGTTTAATTTAGGCAAAACTGTGCTAGTGGTTGACAATTAAATTTAATACTTGCTGACGTTGGATGACCTGGGCCCACTTGGTTTCCCCTGGCGGCAGCTACGAACGGGCGTTAAAATCAAAACTTAGCTGACCGTTCCCAGTTCTACCGTACGTTTATATCATGGATGGATGCTGATGGATGCCAGCCCCCTTACCATGCCATTTTGGGGGCTGGATAGCCTTTGCCACGTTGCTACTACCAAGTGCCTTCTCGCGAACTGAATGTCTAATTTTTTTGTTGACTTTTGTTTAAACATCAGGTTATAAGTATTGATTTAGTTACGCTGTTCATCCCCAAGAAAAAACAAAATCTAATGGGACCCATTTATAGTGTGATTTCACGTGAATCGCACAAATAAGTCAAAGATAAAAGTTTGTTTTATTTTGGAAAAAGACTTTAAGGTTTCAATATATATTATTATAATTATGCCGAAGGCGTGTTGAACTTTCAGAGCTCATTTTCCCTGTCAATTTCCCTGTCAATGGTCTAAAAATGAAGGATAGGACTTGATTGACATTAAAACGAATCTCATCCATCCATCATTTTTCGCCACTTTTCGGCAGTTTTTCGCCGTTTTTCCTGCTTTCCCCGCCGCTACCAACATTACGGGAATTATGGCCGCCGCTTTTGGTTTCCGCTCCACCCACTATTTTTTCCCTTCGTTTTTTTGTTGTCTCGGTTTTGCCGTTACCGACTGCCACATAGGGTTTCGTAATATTTTCCCTGCAAACTGCACTTTTTCCTCGTCCACCACGCAGTATAAATGTTTATCTGTTTTTCCTTCCTTATGTCAAGCTGTAAATGGGTGAGGGTAGTTTAGTCGGCATTGCTATCCATCCATAGCCGTACCCCCAGCTGCCGCTAGGATAGCTGTTTGATAGTGCTACCGTGTTTGTCAAACCTGCAGACGCGCTTTGATGTGCTGCCGTGTGAATTTTGTATCCATTCCTTTCCATTTTCAAAATCTTAGGTGAGAGGGCCCAATAGTCGTGTGGGGTCTAATAGTCGTGCACCCAATTGTAAATATAATACCTAATAGTCATTTATATAATGTCCAATAGTTGTGATTTGACTACCCATAATTAAACAAAATGTATGCTTTTGATCTAGAAACAACCAATCATGTGATACCACATCAGTGCTCAACTACTCATGATGTAATGCACGAGAATTGGTCTCACTATTTTTTGGGGCCTTTTTGGACACCTTGACAAAAACGCATGCTGATGTGGCATCATATTTGATGATGTGGCCCTGAAACCTTAGTTATAAACAGAGAACTTGCCAAGTAAGCTGCTGTAAAAAATTGGGAGTGATTTGAAATTTCGACGTAGGATAATTAGAAGCGCGAAGTTAGGGTGCACGACTACTAGGCCCTCTCCCCTAGTGCATAAATGCTTCACCAGAGATAATAATGACTCCAAGAAATGTACAATCCTATGCTATGTGATTCACGAGACACATTTACCTATCTTTGTTACCGACAGGTGTAACTTCTTATACGACCTTTTGTTAATTAGAAATATGTGAAAATGTGAAAAGTTAAACTAGGGGAGAGGGTCCAATAGTTGTGTGGGGTCCAATAGTCGCGCACCCAATCATAAATATAATACCCAATAGTCGTTTATATAATGTCCAATAGTTGTGATTTGACTACCCATAATTAAACAAAATGTATGCTTTTGATCTAAAAGGAAACCAATCATGTGATACCACATCAGTGCTCAACTATTCATAATGTAATGCATGAGAATTGGTCTCACTATTTTTTGGGGCCTTTTTGGACACCTTGACAAAAACGCATGCTGATGTGGCATCATATTTGATGATGTGGCCCTGAAACCTTAGTTATAAGCAAAGAACTTGCCAAGTAAGCTGCTGTAAAAAATTGGGAGTGATTTGAAATTTCGACGTAGGATAATTAGAAGCGCGAAGTTAGGGTGCACGACTACTGGGCCCTCTCCCCTATTATTTATATTTTATTAATAATATAACAATATAATAATAAATACATAAAGACATAAATAATAAATATTTAATTAGTTTTAAATATATAATCAATAATTTGGTTTTTAATATATAATGTTATATTATATAATAATATAATAGTTAATACATAAATAATAAATATAATATAATAACTATCTATTCATAAAAGAAAAAAGAAAAAAAAAAAAACATAAATATAATAACATAATAATATAATATTAAATACATAAAATAACAATAGTTAAAACACAAAATTAAAAAAAATATATTTATATTTTATAATAAAAAAGAAAAAAAATAATAATATTAAAATCATTTTCTAAATGACCTACGAATTGATCTCATATACTACACAAATGTATAAAAAAAATCATTTTTTTCCTAATTGACCTTCGGTGTACCCATTGCACAAGGTGCCATAGCTAGTTTAAAATTATCTGATTTGAATGGGTAGATAGACATTTTGAAAAGCCGTGTTTTTTATTGATTAAAAAATTCCAAGAAATTGTCACACCCTAAGTGTCCCGGCTCTACGAAAGGAAGAGCCCATCCAGCATCGTGGATTAACCTAACCCATAACGTATATGGGTTAGGTTCATCCACGATGCTGGATAGGCTCATCTTAACATGTCTGACTTGTCAGCATTTGTTCTAGATAAATTCAATTGATGCCTTCGAAATTACTTGGACAGGAGCTGTGCTATATGAGTTGTTCGTTGTACTACCTTGAAAATTACAAACGTGAAGCGCAAATCCAAGCCGGGAAGCTTGGATTTCATTCAACATAGGGGACAAGGCTGCCAATGGGACTGGTGGTCGTATTTGCAACAAACTTTTGATTCTTTTAATTCATAAGGTTTCTCGGTTAAAGAAAGGGGCTGCAAATATTTTTCCGGTCAACTCATGGTATGATGAAGAGTGGTATGATGAAGAGTGTAAAGCTGTTAAGAGAATTTTGAAAGAGAATGGGTTGAACAAAGAAAACAAGAAGAAATATGAGAAGCTGGTGCAAAAAGAAAATTATGTAAAAACAAAAAGAAAAGAGCTAATTTCTCTTGGAAAGCACAACCCCAAAGGTTTTTGGAGGGAGTTACAGCAAAAGAAAACACAGATTGAGAATAACATAATAGGTGTGCAATGGTTAGATTATGCAAAGTGTCTTTATGAGAGGACCCAAGGGAAGAATTCTTCTCCCATAGTTAACACGTCAATGGAGCTCTTCACAGTTGAAGATATCAAACAAGGTATAAAGAATTTAGCAAATGGTAAAGCGTTGGACATAGATGGGCTGCAAGTTGAATATTTAAAGTGGGGAGTTGAAATCCTTGCTTCCCACATCAAAAGGATGTTCAATGATGTTACCCATGATGGTTTTCCATCAAAATGGACAACTAGTGTCACCATGCCTCTCTACAAAAGTGGCGATATCAATAACCCATCTAATTACCGCACTATTATGGTGAATCTATTCTTGGCAAGTTTTTTGGGAGCATGTTATAGCATAGAATTAGCAGCTGGATGGAAAAAAGAAGGAAAAAGAGCAAAGGGGCGGGTTGGATCTAGGCCTAAATACTCTACCATTGACCATTGCATCACTCTCAGGCACCTAATTGAAAAAATATGGGACACTCAAGGTGAAGAAGCTTTTTGTTGCTTTGTTGATTTTAAAATTGCCTTCAATATGGTGCCTAGGGACAAACTATGGAATAGAATGGATGAACTAAGTATATCGTATGAATATATAGGGTTGTGGTG
Source organism: Sequoia sempervirens (assembly GCA_007258455.2). NCBI lineage: Eukaryota > Viridiplantae > Streptophyta > Pinopsida > Cupressales > Cupressaceae > Sequoia > Sequoia sempervirens. The sequence goes on from VDFB02049217.1 coordinate 22,065,300, forward strand.
CATGGACTTTATGAGAAGGTTAGAGCTAAAATTAGAACAAGTGAAGGTATTTTTGAATGTTTTGCCAGTGATATTGGGGTCAAACAGGGTTGTCCTTTATCCCCCACTCTTGTTGGGCTATACATTGATAATCTAGAACATTGGTTGAACGAAATTGGCGGAGGGGGCATTCAGTTGGTAGGTTATGTGGTGAAATTGTTGCTATATGCAGATGATCTTATCTTAATCTTAAAAATCTCCCACGATTTGAGGGGTTGAAGGCCTTGAATCTTTTCTGTTAGGAAGTTGGAATGCAAGTGAACACTACCAAGAACAAAATCATGGTCTTCTCCGTAAAGAAGAAAAATAATCAAGATAACTTCCTTTTCGAAGGCAACCCCTTAGAGATAGTGAAAGAATACAAGTACCTTGGGATTGATTTCATTATAAGCTCAACTGGGAGACTGGTAGAACAAAAAGGATACAAGGGGTTTGGAAAGCTTCTTTCTTACTTCAAAACAGGTGCAGAAAAGTTGAACTTTGGGACTGGAAAACCTCTTTGGTTTGTTGGTCACACTAGTGGTTCTCTATGGCTGTGAAGTTTGGGGCAGCAGCATGTCAAAGTATAGATGGAGACAGCTAGAAAGAATCCAAAAGCACATGATCACTTGCAACCTCAAAGTCAAAACCATGGTCCCTTATGAAATTCTCTTGGCTGAATTGGGAACCTTACCTTTGGAGGCATCAACTATAACTCACTTGCTAAACTATCTAAAAAAGGTTGAGAACATGGATAACCACCGTTGGCCTTAGAAAGTGGTTGCGAAGGAGGTTTTAAGTCTCAGGAAGAAAACATGGATTAAACAAAATAACAAATGGCTAAGCAAATGGGACATCGACTTACATGATTGTCTTAACACCAATGAGGAAATTAAAAATTATGTCACAAAAAAATTCATGGCTACCATGTGGAAAAAGAAAATTGGGTGGAAGAAAGCTCACTATGTCAAAGAGTTCAACCCAACTTGGGAGCACAAAGAAAAAGCTTATTTACATGCAACTATTAAAGGTAAAGCAAGGTTCCTAATAGCTCAGTTGAGGACTAGGTCACAACATCTTAGGTGTGAAATCGGAAGGTGTACTATACCTAAGGAAGCATGGGAGGATAGAATTTGCATGTTTTGTAGCAAAGGGGTGGTAGAGACAAAATGGCATTTTATCATGGAGTGCACAACGTATGAGGATATTCGAAGTCAATATGAAGGAAATTTGAAGATTGACAAACTACACGAGCTATTTGATGAAGAAAAAATTAGCAAGACTGCTAGTTTTCTGATCAAAATTCATAGTAGAACATCCAGAATTGAAAATAATTTAGAGATTTCATAGTTTTGTGGCTCTTAGTCCCTTAGAATTTTGGTCTCGTGGAGGAAATTATAATCCCTCATTCATTCATTCATTCCTTCCATTGACCTCGTAGCGCATGTACACAACAAATTTTCCCAACTTCACCAAATTTTATAAAATTTTCCCCAAAACAAATAAATTTTAAAATAACTAGAATTATTTTATATATATTTTATTTTTATTTAAGAACTACTTTATTACATTATTTATTTCATTTTATTAAACAATTATTTCATTTAATATGAAATTTCATTTTATATTTTAAATTCTTAATGAAAGAATGTTAGCCAAGATCTGCAAATAAAAGACAATATAAACTTCTACAAAGCATGAGCACACAAAAAGCCAAATTGATATTCAAGAGATAAATTAAAGAGTACAATGAGCCTTGCTTAAATCTAAAATTATCCTTGGTTAAGCCATTACTAATCATGCCATGCAAAGCATTTTGTAAGTAAACCAATATTTCCTTACCTTCATAAATATATCCAAATATAAATCTAGCATCTATCATTAACCGAGCATGCAAGTTATAAGCTATCATTTAACTAATATGCTCTTAAGGAGTCATCATCCCTAGTGATGGCCCACTCAAAAAATTTGATTTCATCCAATGTTTCTTAAATATAATGTGTAATATCAACGTGATGGCTCATACCAAATCTCCTTGGCATGCATTGATTAGACAAGTGCAATCAGTTCCCATACACTCCTTGCTCAATCATTTTCCACAGTGTGTGGAAAACTCTATTAAATAGGATATTTCTCTTCATTTACGTCCTAGGTATCTAGAGTCTTCTGCTATGGAAAGCTATTTCTATTGATAGTTGTTGACCTTTGTGGTGGAGTGAGTAGTGTTTTCAGATACTTCCACAAAGCTTTGTACAAAGCGTTTATAGATTATTGCCTGTGGAATTTTAGGGCTACATTCAAAGTATGTGAATGGGAGTGACCTTTCTCAAGAACAATTTTGCATGATAATATTTCAATGATTTTTAAAGTGGACTATCTGAGTGTGGAAGAACGTATCTAAACCATAATTAGTGTCAAGGTAATCAGTCCACAAGAAAAAAGACTAATCTTTCCATCACAAGCATTATCTATCTTTATTATATCCAATGCCCTCAATTTGCTACTGTCTTTTGAGTCAGTTGAATATATAGTGAACGGTGTGGTGAAATAACCTTTCATGGCTGTAACCACTCTGCTCAAAAGTATTTAGGGGTATGACTTGTTTAATGGAAAGGTTTTAATTGGTGACATCTTTCCTAGGAAATACGTGAAACAAAGGAGGTCTTATGTATTGGTATATGATGTTGTTAAGAAATCATTTGATTATAAATGTGATAGAATTCTAATGAGGGCATTGCAATAGAATGCTAATAATTTTTTTATTTAGATGGCCACAAAATTAAAAGAAAAATACTTTGCAATTGCTTTTTTACCGTCCCATGTTGGCCATTCAAGTGTAATTTCTGCTCCAATCCCTGTTCTTCCACAAATTGTGCATGTAGACTCATCCTCTCAAGAACAAAAAGGGGAAAACTTTGTTGAAGTCTCATGCATGGAAGAATAATTTGCAAAAGTTTTAAATTTCATGAAGAATATGTTGTATATAGTTCAAAATCATAGTAATGTTAGTCCAAGTTGTATACTCCTGCCAAGTGTTAGTTTTTTTGGTAGTTTTTGCAAGGACCTTAAGTATAGTTTAATACATTTATGAATCATAAGAACAATGTCCTAATATATGTATATGTTTGAAAATAATATCTAATGTTGTATGTTCAGATGCATACATCTACCAAGGCTTTTGTCCTACTAACAATTTTTATAACTTAACTGTTTTATATAATATATATAGTATATGCCCTTTTACAAATTAAAAAAAAAAAATTAAAATTAAAATTAAAATGTTAAATCCTTTAATTAATTTTATACATTTGAATTAATTATAATCATGATTATTGATAAGTGCCATTCACACTCCATTTTATACCATATTTTATCCTGTTCCCTATATCATTTAACCCATTTCCATATTCCATTTTCGTACATTATCATACCATTTTACCACCTTTTGTTGCATATGGTTAAATATAAATAAGTAATATTTAATTTATTTTTTAGATAAAATAAGTGAATAATAATTATTAGATTGTATTTACTAGTATTTGCTTCTCTTATGTTAAGAAAATATATCTTGCAACATATTGACTGGAGGAGAAGAATGCAGACTTCCTTCGCTCGTGGATACACATATTAGAAAATTAATTCCACACATATAATTAGTTTCTCATAAAATACTTTGGTTATTTAGTTATAACCAATTATTATTTTGTTTTGATGATAATGTCCTCACGTTAAAAATAATATTTTATTTTATTGATTATAACAATGAGCTAAACAAGCTCCTACAATTCAGGGCGAGTTGTTTCAACAAATCAAATAGCTAAATATCAGCCACAAAATTATAGAAAAGTGGCATAAAGATAGGAAACAACTTGCACACACATTTCTTATAAATATGAGCTACGTGAGAAGAAAAGGGAGATATAAACCTTGTATTATTTTTGATAAATTAAAAACATGTTCACGTGACCCAACCATTGTAGAGGAATTCTATTTTAGCACTAGGTAGATTGAGGAGAAAGGGGGCCCCCTTCTTGGAATGCTTTGTGATTTTGTGGCTTTTGTAGCAAGTGTGTTTATTTCCAACAGTGTGTTTAGTTCCAACAGTATGTTTATTTCTGTTATTAGGTGAATCTATTCAAATGTTTATTTCTGTTATTAGGTGAATCTATTCAATGTTTATTGCTTATTTCTTATAATTTAATTATAGAATCGAAGATTATCTCTGTTAATGATTTTTCATATTATTGCAACTGGGAGTTTAATTTCTAGAATCATTACTGTTGTTATTTCTATTGCAGTCTCTGTTGTTGAAATATTGTACTATAACCACAGTCACAAAAGCAAAACATAAACATTAATTGGATTTTCAATTTAGGTAGTTGATTTAGTTTAGGAATGCATTTTCATCCCCACTCACCTCACAAATCGCAGCCCTTGTACATATAGCCATGATACCTTTCATGAGCTTACAATCCCCAAATTGACACTTAGACCTAGCTGAATCTAGTGTATTCTTTACCCCATTTTTCGAGCTTATCAATTATAATTTGATTAAAAATTATATAACTATAATTGTAGCTTAATCTACATAATCATAATTATAATAATAAGCATAATCCTAAATTATTATTTGAAGTTACTGGTTTTAATAATTAAAATAATTAATGAATCTTTTGTGATGTCGCATTTGCACTATGTTATGGAGGTGAGGGTTTCCATCAAGGATCAAACTCAAGGGTGCATAGAGGGAAGGCATTATGGGGAGCGGCTTTGATTATGGAGGCTCCATCTAGGGATTCATGACCTTATGGGTGGCCACCAATTTGGCTTGACATACAAAACATGAGTGAAATAGTGACACTAATGTGAGGGGATTCATATCTGCTCAAAATCCATAACCACTTGCATGTTTTTCTTCCTCCCTGATTGTGATCTTTGATAAGGACAAAAGTAACAAAGTGGTAGAAAATGAAGCTTATTTTGTAGAGTTCGGTCTTATCAAGCACTTTAGAAGCTTCAGGTCACATTTAGTTGAGCTACATCAATGGATAACCACCACATGGCACCCCATTTTGGATGGTGATATCCAAATGTACCCTTGCATGTGAGGGTTTTTTGTGGTGGTATTCGATAATACTTTGGATAGGCACACAATCCTTTTGTGACTACCAGTAGAATTATGAGCAGCTTATGTTAAATACATGACACCCCTCCTTTAATCCTTCTACTGAATCCTTTGATGTCTATCCAATCTGGGTAAGACTCTTGAATCTACCTTTGTAGTTTTTGTTTGAATCTCAAGTTTTAAAGCTATATGTAATATGTTAGTAAAGCTTTTTAGGTGGATGAGGGATCCTCAAATTTCTTGCATACAACTTATGCCACCATCTTAGTGGAGATGAACATTACAAAGGCTCTACCAGATGAAATCTCTCAAAAAATTACAAATGGGTGATGGAACCAGTTAGATTATGAAGGTTTTTGCTCAGTGTCTACAGTAAAATTTCAACACACGATGCCCTATAGTAATTTGGTTCACATTTGTTCGCCCTTTTAGATATACCTTTGTGGTTCTAATATGTTTCTCATGGATACAACTAACATCTTATTTTAGAATTTCAGTTTCTTTGGATAAGTGGTTCAAAAGTTGCAAGTAACAAAAGATCGACATATATGGTTAACACAATTTTCTATGTATTGGTTATGACCTAACTAGTCTACATGAGCCTCCATGGATTTGAGTTAGACTTTACAATTTTGGGAGAATATTAATAGGTGTCAGTCCATTATATTTCCCAATTGGTGTGACATTTTGTGATCCACATATTCTATGGTGATGATCAATTGGAGTACTTTGCTTTTGGGTTCTATGCTTGGTCGACTTAATGTATGTAAAGAGCTATGGAGATTATATATGTGATGTGAATGGAAGATAGAGTTATTATAGGTCCATGCTAACCTATATTGCATATGTTTGGGCACGAAGACACTTTGATTTGAATTAGGTCCTGACTAGGCATGTTTTATATGATTTGAGGCTATATCTAATTAGGATGACATAATTAATGTTTGCAAAGGATTTTGGTATATATACACGATTGATTTGAGTTTATGAGAAGTATTTGATGTGTACATGATCTGAATGCAAGCTATGATGTGAAATTTTGTAGAATTATGTGAATAAGTTGTGAGTGTTGAGAAAAGGTGTGTGAGAGACTTGTAATCTAAGTTGTTAGAGTGTATTGAAGTTTGTGTTATGAGATTCAAAGGAATTGAATCCAACATATGTTAGATTTATTTCTCTCAGTTCAAATCTTGGCTATGAAGTCACATCTTTCTATCTTTATTTTCTCTATGAATAGTGAGTTCACTTGGATAGTGAGTCCACCTGGTAGTGAGCCTTTCTCTAATATATTATAACCAATTATAGCATATTCTAAGTTAAGCCTCATCATGGCTTTTCCCTTCTTGGGTTTTCCACATAAAATTATGGTCTTCATGTGTTGTGTGTGTTATGGGTTGTTCATGCTTTTATTCCTTATAATCTTTAAGTATGCTTTGAAAATTGGATGGTTTAATAGAATAATGATTCACCTCCCCTCTTAGTATTTTAAGTGTTCAACAATTGGTATTAAAGCTCGGTTCCTTGGAAGAAGCTTGACCGCTTTGGGAAGATCTTGGAAATTGAACACATGGCTAACAGAAAGTTTCCTATTTCTCCAGAAGTGATTCCTGTTATTGGATACATAGAAGAAGATTGTATTTATGAGAAAGACAAAGAACTCAAAGTTTCTCTTGAAGACTTTGACAAGATTGAAGTTGAAAAAAGAGATTTGAAGGAAAATATTAAAGAAGCAAATGACTGCATCAAAAAATTAAGAGAGAAAATCAAGAAGTTTAGAAAAATACATAAGGAGGTCAATGAACAATTGAAACAAGCAAATAAGAACATCACCAGATTGAAAGTGCAATTGGAAGAAAGGAAAAGAATTGAGGAATATCTAAATGAAATGGTAAAAGGAAAGACTAATGAATGCACAAGGCTTGAATAAGAAGTGGTAAATATGAGATCAGATCTAGAGAAAGCAAGAATTCATAATGAAAATTTCTATTGGGACTGTCAAATTTTTTAAATTTCAAATGCCTATTTCAAAAAAATTTCCTTTGCACTCAGAGGTGCACTTGAAAAATTTGCCTAAGTTAGCTACTTTAGAGGGTCATATTTTGGATCATGTTGATTTTCAAGCCGAACCCATTTGTGGACCCACTCATGTGACATATGTGAGTGTTCTTGTCAATTTTCAGCTTTCCACAATGATTTTTGTTAGGGTTTTGAAAAGTGAAGTTGGAGGGTATTGGCACCTTTCTGTTGTTTGCAAACTTTTAGTTTTGCAAAGTAGCCTCTTGTTCGAGCTTGCATTTCACAAATGGATAATATTGAAGAGAAACGGATTGTTTCTCTCCATTTTGTATACCTAAATGTGATCCCTGGTCTAGTTTCAGACCCTCATGACCTGATTTACTATTTTTGCAAGGGCAAAAGCAAAAGCAATTTTTTTAGTTTTGCACCTGCTTTTTTTGAAACTTTTCAAGGAGGTCAACTTTGACCTTCAATATCTTTTGATGAATGATGATTCAAGGAACTTCCTCTTGCACACCTTCTCAGTGTACCTAAATGAGCTTATGTTCCCAATGGCAACCTCTCAGAAGTTGATTTTATATTTTTTCAAATTGGTGATTTGGTGAGTTTTAGTTTGTTTTGAACAGTTGCAATTGCACAAAAGTTCAACTGAACAACATTGACAGTGAATAACTTTCACCTCGGGATCTCTTTTGTCGAGTCATTTGTTGCACTCCATTCTCAAGACAAATAGCTACATACCTATAAGTTTTCATGGCTCTAGGACGTCATTTGACTATTTTTCCAAGGCAATTCTAGAGCCCACTTGGCCAGTTTTGCTCATTTTTCAAATATGCCTGAAAGCAAGTTTTAATGAAAACCCAACTTGTCTTTTCACTTCAGATGCACTCAGAAGTAGCCTCAAGTCAATTTGAGCACAAAACTTGTTTGAAAATGAATTTTTCTTTTATTTTGGCCCACAAAGGGACCCAACATGTGCTAAATAGCTTCATCAAGGCATTCAACAATTCAAGGACAGTGAGCCACATATCTTGAACATTGTTTCAGATGCTTGTTACTACTATGAGTGCAACATTATTGATTTTTTCCTTTGAGGTATAAGTTCTTCACACTTTTCTTCTAGGCAAGGGTATGTTGGTAGGACTATTCTTGTGATGATTTTGTCAACTGAAGTTGAATCCAAAGAAGTACAAAGTATCATTGTCTGAAGAAACTGATAAGATAATTTTGTGGGTGGTGGCCTACTTGAATTTTTCATAGCATAAAGTCACAATTATTTTCAATCTTGCTTCACTGTTTGAACAACCACATGATGTTGATGATGCAAATCACTCTATGCAAGATGATTTGTTTAGGTTTCTTTTCACATGATACATATTCGTGCCTTACACCTATGACTCAAATTTGAAATAGGATCCACTTTACTATGAATTTGATATAGAATTCTTTCCCCATGAGGATCAGATGAAGATTGGAAAAATAGGGAATCAACTTGAGTGGTGGACAAAAGCAAAGAATGCAGGTTGCTCATTTAGTACACCATGATGCAAATATCTGTCTTTTGATGGATTTCCTTTAGTATACTGAAAGCACATACAAGGACACAACTCTCGAATGAGTACTGTTGATGGGTGTTTTTATGCTTTCTCAACACAGGCAACAAACAAGTGCACTACCTCTCTTGGAAGGCAATTTCCTACAAGCAAGTTGCAGAAAATCACCCCAAGGTCTCTCAGGTGTCAGGTCATGTCAATGCTCGAAATAGTTCAATTGGTTGATTTGTTTTTCTGGTAATCACAGGGTGGCCTTTATGGTTTTCAAAGCATGGGAAGTTGGGTTTGCAAATAGAGTTTCAAAGTGCTAGAAGTGAATGAACAGTGGTTGCCCACTCAAAACAACAAGCTGGAACTCTCTGTGTTCATCAAATTTAGCATTGATTTGATGCTTTTAATCCTACTCTAACAAGGAGTTAAAAGAAATAGCAAAAGAGGAAAGGGTTGAGAAAGATGTTCTAAATCTAAGTTATGAATGAACAGTAACAATGGAGGCTGCTACAGTAAACAAACTTCCATAAATTGAGTTTTGCTTGACCAAGAGAGACCTACAGCTACACAAAATCAGTGCAATCTTCTAAGGACTACAAATTTTTAGATTATGCATTCACTTCATGAACATACAATTGAACTAAGTTGTAGCAATAACATAAACAAGCCTAGGCTAACTTTACATAGCAGCTTGTCATCAACATGTGCCAAAAGTATGGGCTGGAAATTCATCAAATACCATAACAACAAACACCATTATCACAACCATTCAATAAACTACAAACTAAATATAACATGTGAGTTGAACTATGCATGCATAATGAATAAACTCAAAAGAAACACCCAAATTCATGTAATGCTTCTCTCTATTGTTGTAAACTTCCTTTACACCAGTTCTCCAACCATTTACAAATGTGGAGAAAGCCCCTATTTATAGTTTTCCAAAGCCCAAATGAATGGCAAGGATTAATTTACAATGTGTGGCCCAGATTCATTACAAGTTAGGGTTTCACCTACCCCCAAATATTTCACAATTTAAAATACATTCTTGTCTTTTCCCTATTTTTTCATCTAGTGACCCTGGCACTGTAGCAGTTTTGTCCTATAGTGACAACCTTCTTTACTGTAGTTGGAACTACCAAAGGCTACCCTCTGTCTAATGTGTTTGTTATATCCTTTGGCTAATCAAACGATCCTACAAAACAACTCTTGGTGGATAATGATCATTTAATGAAAAGAAAGACATCTCTACCAATGGGCCTCCCCGATGGACCCGCAGTAGGCTCCATAAATCCTACATACATGAAATGTAGTAAGTGCGTTCACATATAAATTCAGGTGAATATTAATCACATCCTACAAATTGAGCATTACATCCATTAATACATTACCAAAAGATAATAAAATTCATGTTTGGAGCTCATTTGGGCCATAAACATAAATGTGGGTTTCATGGTGCGAGCTTTGCCTAGGGTGAAAGGACGGTAGACAACGGACAACGAATGAATGGAAAATAGAAGGAAAACATCGGATGGTCGGCAGACATCAGGTTGTCAGTGGACGAACGACGGACAGAAGGCAGACGACAGACGGTGGATAGCCTTCCATAGGGGCAGATGCACAAGCGACAGAAGGACAACAGATGAAAGGCGAATGATCGATGACCGATAGATGGACTTCAGATGGAAGGCAGATAGTGAATGACGGATAACCTTCCCCATAGGTAGATATGCAAGTGGTAGAAGCTCGACGGACTATTGGCAAACAAAAGGCAGATGGCAGATGGTGGACAGCCTTTTGTAGGGGCAGACTTGCAAGCGATAGAAGGATGACAGACTAGCGGACAAAAGACAGATGGCAACTAGCCTTCCATAGGGGAAGACTTGCAATTAGTGCAAGGACAATGGATAGAAGGTGGGCAGCCAACGGCCGACAGATAGCGAATGACAGATTATAGGTGGACGGCAGATGTCTAGCGGACAAAAGGCAGACGACGGATGGCCAGCGGACGCAACTTGGAAGATGGCGGTTGGTGGATAGCCTTCCACATGGGTAGACCTACATGCGGTGAAAGGATGAAAGATGGTGAATGAAAGGCAGACAAAAAATGACTAGTGGACAGAAGGTGGATGGCCGACGAACGAAAGGAAAACGGTCGGCAGACAATGAACAACCTTCTATAGGGGCAGACCCGCAAGTTCTTGACCTAGTGGTTTCACCATCTTGAACATCAAGTCCAAGATCACTCATAACATCTACAAAATTCACAACTTAGGATAGTCATGAAGCCTTCATCATTGATCGACTACAAAAGGGGTGCAAGGGGTGCAAAGTCCGCAATGTGGGGGGAAGTTAAGGGTTGGTTGACCTTAAAGACAACCTTCAGCACACAGTGACCCACAAAGAAATTCCTGCAAATGGCAATGGAGGGATGGTGGACCACAAAGGAATTCCCATGGATGGCAGTGGAGGGGCAACGACCCACAAAGAAATTTTTTGCAACTTCCCAAAACTTAACAAAACCTTGGCAGTTCACTTAGGCATCATGAAAACATCCCCAATCCATAGGCAACTTGTCCCCAAAGTCAAAAAATGAAGGAAAAGGCGAAGCAAGTGACTGGGGACCAAGTCAACAGGAGAAAGGAAAAAGCAGAAAGAAAGGGGGTCCTTGCCTTCAGTGGGGCATCTGTGCAAAATATGCACAACAAATGGTGACTAGCTGGGGAAATGCTTCAGATCATTTCGATGACAAATTGGAATCACAAACCCAAAATCTCTAGTTCCAATCATTGTGCTAGGACAAACAAGCTGAACACTCCATTAGAGGATCAAACCCACCAGTCAACCCAGCCTTCAGCATACTAAAAATCCAAGTGTGTGCAATTGCATTAATTTCCATCATTAAGTTGTTGCAAGGACCTGAGCTCCGTCAAGTTAAGCTACTTAGTTTATTCTAACTCCAAAAGCATCTAAGACATTGCCTCGCTGCTAGTCAGGCATCCATAGCCCCATCGAGGTTATCACTATGATTCTCCTTAACATTGCTCTACTACTAACCGACCGTCCATAGCCCTGGTAGAGTTGCTCAAATCCCCCTAAAAGTTGAATTTTCTTTCTTTTTATTTTCATCATTTTTCTTTCTTTTGATTTTCCTTTCTCTTCTTTATTTTCAATGCGCAAGCAGTGAAGCTCACACTCAGGACTGAGAATCACAGTGGCGTTGAACCATAATTTTAGATTTTTCACTTAACTAAACTTCACAAAAGGGCTCATAGCAACCTCAATATTCTTAAATTGTGTGAGAGATATTAGATTTTAGAATACATCTGAGTCAAACCAACCAATGACCCATCCCCTTCAAACCAAACATCCAGGTAACTTGACACTAACAGAAGACCTTCACCATCCATTCTGAAAACTTGATTAAAGTTTATCAAAGAAATACATAGAACAGCCCCAAGAAATAAAATGGTGGTTGTGCACGTAAACATATCCAGCTAAAAGAAGAGGGACCCCACAAAGAATAAAAGAAAAAGAAAATGGAAAGGAAACACTTATACTAACCAAAATAGGGAAGTGACAGCAAACAAACAACAAGGAAACTACTCTAAAGCACCCTAACCTATAGCAAACCAACTAACCTAATGAAAGTAGGAAAGAAAGACTATATACACGAAACCCACACTACCCAAAAACAACTATGTACAAAGATATTTGCAAAGGACCACGTTCAAGCAAAGCATACCGACCCTTACACCTGTTGGGATTTGTAATGCATGAACAAGTAAAAGGGAAATCGTTACAGTTTTGAGCCATGCAAACTCATCCTTATATTCAAAAAAATGAAGTTCAATATTACAACATTCAAATTTAATCACATAGTCCCAAAAAATTAGCAGCTAAGGAGGTTCATTAAACCCATGGTCAACCCATAAACAAGTCTGTCTCCCCTCATTTCCATAACCAAAATGATAAATGCAGCTATAAGAATTCATAGGAGAAAGGAAAGATAGAACTTGGATGTCATCATATGAAAGGGGCAATGTTTGACGGTCGAGACCAAGCATCACATCATCAGTTGTTGCACTGGTAGATTCAAGTGGAGGCACTAGATGGTACAACATCCTTGATCTTAGGCTTGCATAAGGTTGGGATAATTAGGCAACAAGCACCCCTTCCGAGACTTGTGTGGGTTCCATAACCCTTATTAGCTGTTACTCAAGGAGGTACACTTCATCTCGCTGATCTTCTACAATCTTAGTGTCCACTTGATTGTTGTCTTCAAAAGGTAGCACACTGTCCCATCTCCTTCCCTAGGTGTTGACCTTAATTTTAAAATTTCCAATGTCATGAGACAATGACATGGATGAATCTATCCTATTGTAGCTCTCAGGATGTGTGGGAGGATCAGCAATCATTGAGGAAAGACTTCTAGTTGTTGCTTGTCCTTGTGATTGGCAAGGTGTACTATATCTGCAAGTAGTCTCTAAGACCTTTCTTCCTTGGTCTACCTCCCTTAGTTCATGTGGTGTACTAGGATGCTCACTTGTCTCCTCTTGTTCAATGTCACTGTAGATGGAAAAGGAGTTCCTTTCCCAATTTGAAAACTTTGATGATTCATTGTCTGGAGGTTCGGGTAGTATGTCCTCATCACCACTGTCTTCTGAAATGTATTCCTCCTTGATGTTGCTATATCTTTGTGGTACAATTCTAAGTGGGAAGAAATTAGCTAGTGATATTGGTCTATCAAGGAGATCGGTTTATGATGAGCAATCCACCTCTGCAAGTCCTCTATAAAGCCTATCATCCATCGCATATAAATGTTCCACAAGAGGGGAAGGCTCTTGATGATTAATGGACTGCTCTCCGACTTGTTCTGCTTCATCATTTGAGGGCTCTAAATGTTGTTTTTGTTCTTCCTTTAGCTAATTCATCACTTGGTTCTATCCCTTGGACCTCTAGTTCAATCCTTGAAGCAACCACAGGAGGTGGTGCACTTGGCTGCCCTATTTGTTCTTTAACCTACTCGATGGCCTCTTGGCATAGTTCACATGTGTACTCAGAATGCACTGAATCATGGAGCTTGCACCATACTGGCAACAATAACATTTCCAAATCCACTTGGTGTTGTAGTTCCAACCAATCCCTCATGAGTCTTGAAATGAGTTCATTGTATCTTTCTAGCATCGGATCCTCATCATCACTTAGGAAGGAAGTTTGATGGTAAACAACAGTGACCTATAGTTGTTCCCACTCCTCTAAATCTTCATTTTTAGATGCTTGATCACTATCATTCATGAAGGAGAGGTCCCCTAATCTTATTTCACCTATGCTTTCATCCTCATTTTCTACCGCCCCAAGGAATTCAGCTCCTTCTTCTTCCTATTTTTCATCATTTTCATTGGTTGTCCCAATGTATGCAACTACAAACTTCATTAATTCATTCTTAATTGCCAATGGCTCTTCTTCTGGAGTGGCGGGATTCCATTTATTGATTGAGAAAGGGCTCCCTAATTCCCTTCTAACCAAGCTTTTATCAAAGATCATTGTTGTCCCAAGGAAGTCACCTCCTTCCTCTTGACTTCCAGCCTCAGTGTTTGTTGTCCCAACACTAATTTGTGTCAAATTTCCTGGTTCAACTTGAATGTGTTAACTCCAAATGTTGATATCTCTCCTACCTCATGGGATGGCTCCTCTCCATTGAGATTTGGCTGCTCCAAATTGTTCAAACTATCCTTGACTTGAGTGATGTTGTTTGCACATGATGAGCAAGTAAATTCTAAATGTGGTGCATTATGAAATCAACACCATCTTGACATCAAGAACTCTTCTTGTTTGAACCCATCCTTAATGCTTAAGTGCTCTTGGATTAGCTCCTTGAAGGATTTTTCTGCCATGTTATCAAGTTCCTCCTCTAGGTTTGGAAGAGCCAAGGGTTGGTATCTTTCCCAAAAGAGGATCTCTCCTTGCAAGACTCTTTCAATTTTGTTTGAGAATGTCAAACATTCCAATTCATTGTGTGTTTTGGGTGCCATGGATTCTACACCTATCTACCAATGCAAATTGTTGTAATGGTCTCTTCAATCTCCTATTTAGATTTGCATGTAGCTAAATAATGTTGATTTGAAAATGTTGTTCCATCTCAGCTCAGTTGTTGCTTTGCGTTCCAATTTTCTGAATTTAAATTTCTAGCATATGCTGAGATCTCCCTATCTCAAATTTTCACTTGAAAGTTCTTTTCAACTTCCAACTTTCAGCTTTGTAGCCTTGATCTTATCCATGCCCTCTTTCTAGTGTCGGTTCTATTGATCAGTATTTTTCTACCTTCTCAACATAGGCAACACACAAGTGCACTACCTCTCTTGAAAGGTAATTTCTGACAAAAAAGTTGTAGAAAATCAGCCCAAAGTCTCTTAGGTGTCAAGTCATGACAATGTTTGGAAAGTTCAATTGGTTGATGTGTTTTGCTAGTAATCACAGGGTGGACTTTATGGTTTACAAAGCATGGGAAGTTGGGTCTACAAATAGAGTCTCAAAGTGCTAGAAGTGAATGAACAGTGGCTACCTACTCAGAATAGCAAGCTAAAACTCACTATGTTCATCAAATTTAGCATTGTTTTGATGCTTTTAATCCTACTCTAAAAAGGAGTTAAAAGAAATAGAAAATGCGGAAAGGATTAAGAAATTTGTTATAAATCTAAGCTATGAATGAAAAATAACAATGGAGGCTACTACAGTAGACAAACTTCCATTTACTAAGTTTTGCTTGACCAAGAGAAACTTGTAGCTACACAAAACTAGTGCAATCTTCTAAGGAATATTTTCAAATTGTGCATTCACTCCATGAACATACAATTGAACTAAGTTGCAGCAATAACATAAACAAGCCAAGGCTAACTTTACATAGCAGCTTGTCATCAACAAGTGCCAAAAGTATGGGCTGGAAATTAATCAAATACCATAACAACAAACACCATTATCACATCCATTCAAGAAACTATAAACTAAATCTAAGATGGGAGTTAAACCATGCATGCATAATGAACAAATGCAAAAGAAACACCAAAATCCATGCAATGCTTCTCTCTATTGCTGCAAAATTCCTTTACACTAGCTCTCCAACCATTTACAAATGAGAGCATGCCCCTATTTATAGTTTTCCAAAGCCCAAATGAATGGTCAGGATTAATTTATAATGTGTGGCCCAGATTCATTACAAGTTAGGGTTTCACCTACCTCCAAATATTTCACAATTTAAAATACATTCTTGTCGTTTCCCTACTTTGTCATCTAGTTACTCTAGCACTGTAATGGTTTTTTCCTATAGTGACAACCTTCTTTGTTGTAGCTAGCACTGCCAAAGGTTGCCCTATATCTAATGTGTTTGTTGCATCCTTTGGCTAATCAAACGAGCTTCATCAGTGATTTGTATTTTTGTGAAATAGATTAGTTTCCCCCCTGATCCTATGAAACAACTCTTGATGGATCATAATCATTTAATGAAAATCAAGATAGCTCTCCCAATGGGCCTCCCTAATGGACCTGCAGTAGGCTCCATAAATCCTGAATACATGAAATGTAGTAAGTGTGTTCACATATAAATCTAGGTGAATATTAATCACATCCTACAAATTGAGCAGTAGATCCATTAATACATTAGCAAAAGATCATAAAATTCATGTTTGGAGCTCATTTGGGCCATAAAAATAAATGCGGGTTCAAGGATATGGGCCTCCCCTAGGGTAGAAGGAGGGCAGACAGACAACAGACGACTAGTGGATGGATGGTGGATGGAAGGCAGAGGGCAGATGGACAACAAATGGAAGGTGAGTGGTGAATAGCGAACAACCTTCCGTAGGGGTAGACCTGCAAGTGATAGAAGGACAACAGAAGGGAGGCAGATGGTCAATGGCCAATAGATAGATGACAAATAGCACATAGCCTTCCATAGGGGTAGACCTGCAAGTAGTAGAAGGATGATGGACAGAAGGTGGATGGTCGACGGATGGAAGGTGGATGGCGGATGGTGGATAGCCTTCTATAGGGGAAAACCCGCAAGTGATAGAAGGACGGTGGACAAAAGGTGCATAAAGGATGGATGACAGATGGAAGGAGGATGCCATATGGCAAACAACCTTCTACAAGGGTAGACCTGCAAGTGGCAGAAGGATGGCAAACGAAAGGCGGATGAGGGATAGCTGGTGAACGATAGACGGAAGGCAGACAAAGGATGGAAGGTAGACGAACGACGAATGAAAGGTGGATGATGGACAGCTAGCGGATGGAAGGTGAATGGTGAATAATCATCTATAGGGGCAGACCCGCAAGTGGCGAAAGGATGGCCGATGGTTGGAAAACGGAAGGCAGATGGAGGACGGCTGATGGACAAAAGGTAGACGACCAACAAATGGAAGGTAGACGGTCGACAAATGGAAAAAAACCTTTCACAAGCATAGAACCACAAGTGCTTGACCTGGTGATTTTACCATCTTAAATCTCAAGTCTAGGATCACTAATAGCATATGTGAAATGCATAGATTGGGATGGTTGTGAAGGCTTCATCATTGATCGACAATGAAAGGGGTACAATGGGTGCAGAGTCCACAATGTGGGGGGAAGTTAAGGGTTGGCAACCCTTAAAAATGGCCTTGAACACATGGTGACCTGCAAAGGGATTCCCATGGATGGCGATGGGGGGATGGCAACCCGCAAAAGATATTCCCACAAACAGTGGCAGAGGGGTGGCGGCCCGTAAAGAAATTTTTGCAACTTCCAAAAACTTAACAAAACCTGTGTAGTTCAATTAGGCATCATGAAAACATCCCCAATCCATAGGAAATTTGTCCCCAAAGTCAAAAATGAAGGAAATGTGTAGAAACCCTAGTTTCCCTCTACTCTGAATCTGATAGTTTTTGTGTCTTTTCTGACGTTTTGGGTTTTTGAATGTTTTCAAGGGTTTTGAACTATTAATGAAATGGTACGTTTTAATCTTGAAACATGAAATAAATGCTTGAAAAATGATTTCACTTCGTAAATCTCAAACCCTAATACAGATACTGAATCCGGACCATAAATTATTCTTCTGCAACTATTACAATAAAGATTTGATGACATGCAAAGTAAAAGGCAATGATTATTGAAAACTTGATTTTTGATACAGCATTAAATGTTCTGATGGAAATGGTATGGCTGCAACAAATATGTCCTTCCCCCTCCGTCCAGCGTTTGCAGATGCTTCCAGATTCCTAGGCGCCTCCTCTGCTCATGATAGAAGCCCAAAATAAAAGGCGTTTGGATCTTCCTTGAAGAACACGCCCCAAGAAGAATGGTACGGCCAGAATACTGTAAAGTATGGCCTAAGTACAGTCTGCTACAATGTATTAAATGTACGGCCTCTTAAATCAATGCCCTGTCTCTGGTATATAGTGCACTTTGATATATATATGTCTTCTGAATTGAAACCCTGACGAATCCTCTAAAATTTTAATCATCTAGAAGCTTGAAGAAGTACGGCCCTGGTACAGCAGCAATAAATGATTTGTACGGCTTCTTCTGTAACCCTCCCTATCTCTAAAAATGGGCGCCTTGATGAATAGAAGTCTTCTGTATGTAAATAGATGATGAAGCTCTGTGACAAATAAACCTCTGGTGTTTGAATCGACTATGATGCTCTGTAATTCCTCCTAGATGAAGAAATTCCTCTGCCTGGCAATAAATCGGATGTTATTTCACATCCTCTGAATCGCTCCCACTGGAGATGGCTCGTTCTCCAATGTATCGAGACTGAAACCCTATGGCTTCCATTCTCTGACGAAGTCTTGATCAATTTCTGATTCTCAAATGTCATAATGGCACAATTACCAATGCAAAACCCTTTATCTTCACAAAAGTGCGATTTCCACCATAATAGGGTTTTAATTAAAATTTGACTTTTTAATTCTTTTATTTCTCCATAGTCTCCAGCCAAATTATTAAATCATAATTTAAATGCCAAATGGGCCCCTTCTGATGATGGCGCACCCCTCAGTGAGAAACCACTTAAGTTATAATTTAATATTATAACTTTATATTATAATCATTAAATAATTAATATTTAATTAATACAATTAAATATTAATATTTCTCTCGTCACTCATCCGATTTTGTTCCGTCTGAAGCTGACGAACACTGAAGTGATTCTGAACGCTGCCAAAGTCATACTGCTAAAAATAGCAGGGGTCCCACACTGCCTGCCAGGAACTGCTAAAAATAGCAATTCTGCAAAAAGACTCTGATCGAGCCCAAACGAAAGCCAATTGATCAAAACTGCCAATCTGAAGCTGAGCCAAGCTTCGAAATGACCCTCTATACCATGCATCAGCCTACGAGGGCTGCAGTATAGGCTAACTCTTATGAACTCAGATGCTCACGAAAAATGGGGACATGACAGTCCGCCGTCCCTGAAATTGCTTGACCCCAAGCAATCTCTACTGCAAAAAAACTCCAATCCTCAGGAGGCCCAAAAGAAAAAACTGTGAGATGTCCCACACATCTCGAACTGTCTCCTGTAGCATCAACAAAAACTCAATTGTGCAAGCTATCCCTAGATCCCAAACCCAGAGTGAAAGTCTGTCGTGACTGTCATCCTCTGACTGCCACTGTGCTCTACTGCCTCCAACTTCACCATGCTGAGAATAGTGAAGTGACCCAGTGGGACCCATCCAATACTCAGTACCCGAACTGTCACCACCTGGATCCCAATACAATCAGAATTCACATCCATCAGTCATGTTGAGAAAATAACTTCTAGAAGCATCTGCCACACTGAATCTCTCCCTGTCCTCTGCTAAATCCTCATGGATGTGGTAACTGACCCAGCCATCATGCCAGCTAACACCATAGTCGCCCTGTAACCATGTACCCGCATGAAAACTCTACGACATAGAAGTATCAAGCCCTGTCAAATACGTATCGGCATGATGGACAACTGACTGCTGTCCCTGCAAGTAATACCCCACAAACAATGGAGTTGAGTACTTGCAGCCGCTAATCCCATCTTGTGAAGATGGTAATTCTGCACACAGTAATGAAGTACTCCCCTCAACTGCACCAAGAGAATCACCCTGTGCACAAGGATCGTGCATCGAATACGAGTCATGTACGGGTGGATCAAAGGAAAAACTATAAGCACTCCTCACCGTGTACACCTCATTAAACTCCTATGTGAGTCTGGTTTGGAATTGCGATGCACTAGAACAATCCCAAACACTACGATCATCACCCAACCTGGAACTAATATCAAGAGTACGATCAGCCTCCAACTCGAAGAGTGGGTTATCATAGACCAAAACACCATCAAATTCAAATAATGGATTATTCACAAACTGCACAATCACTCCATACTGATCTAAATCATCCATCTTTGAATCGCTAGAATAATAAATTGAATTGTACTCCTGACTTGGCTCAATCAGCTGCCGATCATAGTCAACTGTATCGGATGAAATGATTGATTTGCTTCCAGGAGAGGAAAACAAATCAACATAAGTACCAATCTCCCAACTGGATGAGTTTCTGAATATCTTCTGTGGAGATGGACAAGTGTCGAGGGTTGTCACACAACTCTCTCGTGAATCAACAACCATGTCACAGGAACTACCAATGATCTGCCGTGCATCACCGATCATGGGACTAATCTCAAGAGGTCCTGGTGCAACACGGAGCTCACTGCAACTCTCATCTAGTGCACTCATCCCATCTGTAACCACTGCTCCTGTAACCATGATGGATGTAACCACATCCTCAACATCTCCCTCATTGCTATGAACCATGGGTGTATACTCCTCACCAACCGCTGCCATGGAAGACTGAACTATATCCAAAGATGGTGAAGATTGTGCCAAACTCAACACCACAATAAATCTCTCAATCTGAAACTGTGACTCTCGAAGAGCCAACTGGGTGCTATGCAATGAGTCCCTAGTCACCTCAAGCTCATGAATGAGCTCATCGATCTGCTCCTCTTTTCCCTTCAATGCATCACAACAAGTGCAATCCCACTCGAGAAGGAAATCTCTGTCCGCAAGGAGTTTTAGGTAGTTTTGTTTCATTGCACCAATTTCTTCTCAGAGTGCATGTATCACTGCAAGGGAAAAACCACTATCACTGTGCTCATCTGTCAAAGGAGGACTCCAACCATAGGTAGACAACATCTGACGAGCAACGTCAAAATGCTCAAGGGCGGTGGCAATCATATTGTCATTCACTTGTAGTTGCCCAACCAAATGATGAGGATTCTGAAGCTTACAACCCCCATACAATATTTCCGGTTCACCATATGCACTATGATATGACGCTGATCCGTCATCACTCACCTCATGATAAGCAGCATCATGTGTGCTTTCATCCATGCACATCTCAACATCTAAGGTGCTGCTGCTTTGTACCTCAAAGGATGGCTCAACTGATAAGGTAGAAGTTGCTGGTATGACAGTATCTTCACACGCTTCTACTCCCAAAGTAACTGCATGCCCATCCAAAGCATGATCCTGGGATTCCATATCAACATATGAATCCTCTAGCTTGTTTTCGAAGGTCTGATCTGGAAAATCAGACTCACCATGATATAAATTATCAACACCAATTGCATATGTAGTACCCAACTCTTGAGTCTCTTCACGTGACAACTCAATAGGGTGACTTTGCATCTGTGAAACAGCTGCTGGCTCATGCTCGCGCGAAGTTTCATCATCGCTGTCATAAAAATTAGAAGTAGCCTCCTTGGTAGAAATTTCTTGGGCCACCTCTTGCAAGGACAATGTAGGTAAATCATTACCCAAGGCTGTGCTAGTGTGTTCTCGAATTAAATCAGCACTTCTATCAAATTCATCACATAAATTTATGCCTTCTTCATAGGAGACTGAAGATATCAAATCATTATGACGAAGAGTTGTATCATGCTTATGTGTAGATTCTCTATCCCTTCCAGGTGTAAACAACTCACGAGCTATAGTGAGATATTCCTTTCTTGCCAACTCTGTCTTATGACAAAGTCTCGGGTGCAAATCCATGAAGCTCAAGAAAGGAAGTTCCTTTTTAATTTTCTGAGGTAGAATGCTATACTCCTGGAACATGCTAATCACTTCTCTTTTTGTGTTTTGTGGTGTTCTGTCAATGGTAATCCTTCCGCTGATCTCAGGTGATACTAACTGCCATTCATCGTTCGCTATCCTCAATGTATCAGCGAACAAACCCTCATACTTCTCACCTGCTATAACCTCATAGGGCTCCTGTCTCGTGAAAGTGGGCCTAGTAGGCCTATCTGCCATCCGTGACACTGTCCTAGGAGCTCTCCGTGAACCTGCAACACTCCTGTCATTGTCACGATGTGGTGACGGTCTCCTCGGAGTACCCAGTCTCTGAAGTGCAACTGCCAACTGCTGTAATACACCATTAGATTGACGTTGACCTGCACGAAGATCTCTAAGTGCATGCAAAACCTTTGCACTGTTCTGACCTTTGTGGTTACGTGGATTCTCTGTTCTAATATTTTCTGTTTTATCAGTACTGTAATTCCTGTCAGCCATGTTTCCCGGCTGCCTGCTCAAACTCTGGAGCCTGTCAATTAGAGCACGTCTACATGTATAATACCTGGTAAAACCCAAACTGTCTGGCTGCAGAAGACGGCTAAACCCTCAGGATGGCAGGATTTAGCTCTGATACCACTGTAGAAACCCTAGTTTCCCTCTGCTCTGAATCTGATAGTTTTTGTGTCTTTTCTGACGTTTTGGGTTTTTGAACATTTTCAAGGGTTTTGAACTATTAATGAAATGGTACGTTTTAATCTTGAAACATGAAATAAATGCTTGAAAAATGATTTCACTTCGTAAATCTCAAACCCTAATACAGATACTGAATCCAGACCATAAATTATTCTTCTGCAACTATTACAATAAAGATTTGATGACATGCAAAGTAAAAGGCAATGATTATTGAAAACTTGATTTTTGATACAGCATTAAATGTTCTGATGGAAATGGTACGGCTGCAACAAATATGTCCTTCCCCCTCCGTCCAGCATTTGCAGATGCTTCTAGATTCCTAGGCACCTCCTCTGCTCATGATAGAAGCCCAAAATAAAAGGCGTTTGGATCTTCCTTGAAGAACACGCCCCAAGAAGAATGGTACGGCCAGAATACTGTAAAGTACGGCCTGAGTACAGTCTGCTGCAATGTATTAAATGTACGGCCTCTTAAATCAATGCCCTGTCTCTGGTATATAGTGCACTTTGATATATATATGTCTTCTGAATTGAAACCCTGATGAATCCTCTAAAATTTTAATCATCTGTAAGCTTGAAGAAGTACGGCCCTGGTACAGCAGTAATAAATGATTTGTACGGCTTCTTCTGTAACCCTCCCTATCTCTAAAAATGGGTGCCTTGATGAATAGAAGTCTTCTGTATGTAAATAGATGATGAAGCTCTGTGACAAATAAACCTCTGGTGCTTGAATCGACTGTGATGCTCTGTAATTCCTCCTGGATGAAGAAATTCCTCTGCCTGGCAATAAATCGGATGTTATTTCACATCCTCTGAATCGCTCCCACTGGAGATGGCTCGTTCTCCAATGTATCGAGACTGAAACCCTATGGCTTCCATTCTCTGATGAAGTCTTGATCAATTTTTGATTCTCAAATGTCATAATGGCACAATTACCAATGCAAAACCCTTTATCTTCACAAAAGTGCAATTTCCACCATAATAGGGTTTTAATTAAAATTTGACTTTTTAATTCTTTTATTTCTCCATAGTCTCCAGCCAAATTATTAAATCATAATTTAAATGCCAAATGGGCCCCTTCTGATGATGGCGCACCCCTCAGTGAGAAATCACTTAAGTTATAATTTAATATTATAACTTTATATTATAATCATTAAATAATTAATATTTAATTAATACAATTAAATATTAATATTTCTCTCGTCACTCATCCGATTACTGTTCCGTCTGAAGCTAATGAACACTGAAGTGATTCTGAACGTTGCCAAAGTCATACTGCTAAAAATAGCAGGGGTCCCACGCTACCTGCCAGGAACTGCTAAAAATAGCAATTCTGCAAAAAGACTCCGATCGAGCCCAAACGAAAGCCAATTGATCAAAACTACCAATCTGAAGCTGAGCCAAGCTTCGAAATGACCCTCTATACCATGCATCAGCCTACGAGGGCCGTAGTATAGGCTAACTCTTACAAACTCAGATGCTCGCCAAAAATGGGGACATGACAAAATGGTGAAGAAAGTGAGTGGGGACCAAGTCAACAAGAGAAAGGCAAAAGCGAAAGAAAGGGGTTCCCTGCCTTCAATGGGGCATGTGTGTAAAATATGCACAACAAGTACCTACCTAGAATTTCAAAAATTGAAAACTATTGTGTATGTGGCACACCATCAAACAAGCATAACACTAAGAATGGTTGTCATTTTCAAATCCTTGCACAAGGCACTAATGAACAATTAGAATGTTTGTGGCATCCTTCCTTGATGAAGAATAGGAAAGACATGCGTGGGAAAGTACTGAATGGTACTAGAGTATCATTGTAGTGGGCATGCTTGAAAAAATTCCTCACAAAAATGTCATCTCATGGAAATTAATCATTGTGGGAAATGAACAAAATGGATATGTTGAAGAGTCTTCAGAAACTTCAAATGCAATCAACAACTAGGGCGCCATCAAATGAGAAGTGAAGTGTAAGTTTGCAATGTGTAGAGCTGCCATCGTACAAGCTGGAAGGGGCATGTTGATAATGTGTAGAAAGGAATTTCTTGCTATTCCTACTGAAGCATAGTACAATTTCAACAAAGTAAGCAACTCACTTTGGAGGATGGAGATTAGAGAGATTACAGGCATTAGAATAGAGGAAATGTTTGTTTCTTGCTTTCATGATTGGAGAAGTCACAAAATCGAGCTACAAAGAATGTTAAGTGTTGGAATAAGGTACAAACATCCATCGAAACACAAAGGATAGAGGAAATTTATTCCAACTTCCTGCACAATAAAACCAACACATGGAGCAGGGTGCATGCATCCATCAAGTCATAGGGGAGAACTCATTCAAAAAGCGGGGAAAACTTCAAAAGCAGCGTAAAGGATGGGAAACAATATGCACAAAAGATGATTTATTGAAAGACTTTAGAAACTTTCAATCAAATGTTGTGCACCATTGAGCAAACCATGGTGCAAGCTTGAGAGCTATATGCTATGTGCTTTGTAGCAAGATAAGTCCATAGAATGCAACCATTGTGATGGGGGAAAAACAGTTAGAAAGAGTGATAAGGAAAACATGATAAGGGATGCATCTTAAATGTAAGTAAACTACCTTCTAAGGTGTTGGTACAATGATAAATTTTATGTGTTGTGGCATCCATTATACTAGTTGAAACTAGTCAAAGTGAGGTTACAAAAGGAATCCATACACTGTTGTATGAGGTTGCAATGCAGAAGCATCCTTATCCAGGCGTTTGGCATATGGGTATATCCAAAGTTTGCTTAGGGTGTTGATTTCACATTGCAAGGAAAACTTTAACACAACCTACTAATGGAGCCACCATAGCCAAGCAAGAGTTGCGTAACATCAAAGGAGTTCATCAATAATCAAACGCATGAAGAAGATAAGGGAAAAAAGAAACACAAGGAGATCAAGGGATGGGAAAATAGGTGAATATGCATCCAGATCCTCACCATTCCCTACAATATCATGGGTCTAAAATGCTCTCTCATTAACCCTACATGATGTACGAGAATGCACCATGTGGTTGGCAGGCACAAGAAGAGTTTTGCACTGAAATTATTTTCCCGATAATATTCAAAATCCTTTGTTTTTGAAAATCAACTAAAGTCTAAAGGGAAAATATTTAAATATTAGGTGGGCATAAGGCATTGTAAATGCACGGGTAATGATTTTTTAAGGGTCCCGATGAAATTTTCAAAGGTCAAGGCATTGAAGTTGTTTAAGATGAGTGTACCCAATAAAATAAGGAGTGTAAATACTTTAAGAAACATGTTTTCTTAAATATTTAAATGTGAAACAAAAGGGGGTATGGATAAAATATTTTACTAGAGGAGATTTTAAAAGCCCCATTTTTAAAGGAAAATATTTTAATGTGAAAGGTGTAAAAGCATGGAGAAAATGTTTATTGCTTGGGAAAATAAAATAGGGACTCACAAGTAAAATAAACTTTTTCGTGGTGTAGTGATATATATATATATATATATATATATATATATATATATATATATATATAAATGGGGTCTTTACCATTTTAAATGGTAAGGTGAAGAATGCATAGGGTAAAATATAATTGGACAATGTGAATTAAATGTTGCACAATGCAACATTTAAATGTTTTCATTTTAAAGGGAATCTAAAGTGAGTTGCAAAATAAAATGGCACAGAGGATAGTCTGAGAAAGCGAATAAAATATTCACTAAAGTTCATGGGCAAGCAAAGATATTTTCAGCTGACGAGTGAATGAGGTGAAGATTTTTCACGATGAAGTGAATTTATTGAACAACTTGGAGCGAAGGAAAAATTGAGGAGCAAAGTTTTTTGCAAGGAAGAGAGAAGAGAGAGGCTTTTCTTTTTGCTGATCAACTGGAATGAGGCTTCTAGGTGTCTTCAACAGATTAGCTCTTGGGCTTCTTTTGGAGCTTTCTATTCTTCTATATATTCTCATTCTTCTCTCATTGTAAAGGGTTTTGAATTCTTGTATGGGTTGGGTAGATAGAGAAATGTTGAATTTGAGTTATTAGCTAAGTCTGTAAATTGTAATTGTTGATTTCATGAGTAAATATCAGCCAGTTTGTGCAAGCATTTCATGAATGTCATCAAATTGTCTCTTGCTTTGTACATCTTAGATCATATGAATTCAATAATACCAAGTATGTTTGAGTTTATCATCTCAAATTTCATTATATTGTTTTGACTGTTCATGGTTCTATTTCAATGAAATGGTTAAAACACTTTGAGCGGATAATTATGATTTCAAGTGTGCAGGTTGGATCTGGTAAGAAGAATTTGATAGAAAACATGAGTGGATATGTTGGTGTAAGAGATTAACTATTGTAAACCAACTGGTTGAAGTTCATTTACTGATGAATTCTTTTTATGTGTTTGACTCCATGGCCCAAAATTAGGCACTGATCTGTTATTCAGCTTAATGCATCTCATAAACAAGTTTAAATTCAAAATCACTTTTTTTTGTTGTTTGGTTGAGGTTTAGTGTGGGTTTTGCTTCCCAATTGTTGAGTGAGTGTTGAGAGGCCAATAATTTATCCAGATTTGAGATTGTCAATGCTTTCCCTGGTATATTTTCATTGGGAATTATTTGCTATAAATGGTATATTTTCATTAGGATTAAGTCTTTAGGAATTGAATAGGGAGACCCCCTTGGTTTTGCAGAGCCAGAAGTGTAGGAGATTTCAGTCTTTGACTGAAACTTGTCAGTTGGCCAAATCCATCCTTGAGTCTAAGCATAAGAAATTGGCTAAGTCTTTAGGATTCATTTGATTGTTCAATTTTGAACACCAACAAATTCAAGACAAGTTCTACAATGCTTGATGAGTTAATTGTAGGTCAAACAACATCCAAAGACAAAGGTGGTTTGGGACTTGAAAAAGGAGAAAGATCAAAAGCATATAAGACGCCTAATGCAAAGAAGATCAATGAACCAGAGAAGATTGAAGACTAGAACAATGGAAAGTTTTAGAATCAAAGAAACAATGCTAGAAGAACCCCTATCAGACAACCAAAAACTTAAAGGTACCCATCTTTCAATGGTATGTGTTATTTTTGTAATAAATTTGGACATAGAACAATGGAATGTAGAAGAAAACTGAATAAAACATTTGTTCCATCCTTTAATGATCAATGCTTTACATGCAAGAAGTTTGGGCATAAATCAAATGAATGCAGAAGTCAAATGATGAATGCACGTAACAATGCTAGAATGATTCAATATTTTAATGGTTGCTGCTATACATGCTAGGGGTTTGGACAGAAGGATAATCCATGTACATTCAGAATGAATGAAAGGAATATCTTTTAGAGAAATGTCAAATGCAATAATTGTAATAGGCCTGGACATATTGCTAGATTTTGTAGAAGCATAAATACAAGGACATTCTCATAAAGAGAAATGAACCAAATAAAAATATTGATTCAATTGAAGTTATGCACATGGAAAAAGTAACCCTTCTACTTTTTCTCATGTTTAGGCCTTTCTAGTGGCTTTTGACTTGATTTTTTCTAGATTTAATGTTATAATATGACATTAGGTCTTGAATATTTAATACATTAAGACTTCTAAGATGTTTTGTGAAGATGTTGTGAAGTGTTGTAACACATTTCCACACTTTTCTAGACTCTTCTTATCATAATTCATCATAATAATTCATGTTTATTTGTTACCAAGTCTTATTTTAAAGTGTTGTGAAGTATTGTAACACACTTTCACGCTTTTCTAGACTTTTCCTCATTAATTTAACCCTTTCTTATGTTTAAATGTCCCTTTCATACACTTTCTAGCCCTCCTTAAGTGTGTTTTTAAGGATATTCCCATTAAACAATATTTAATGCCCCGAAACTCCTGACATCCAAAAAAAATTGCCCAGGTGGACTAAGTTGCCACTTTGGGTGACTTTGTCCCATGTGGCACAAAAATAAAAATAATTTTAATTTTTGAGTGGGATTTTGTCCTCTAACCCTTGAGGTCGGCCTGTGATGTGTTATTTTTGGGAAATTTACTAAAATCAAGTATAAATAAGGGGTTTTCACCTCATTTTAGATCTCCTCATTCACTCAAGCATTCTCTCAAGAAATCATCTTAATCTTTCAAGTATTCAAACACTCTAAGCTTAATCAAGTCATCCATTGGAGCTCTTCATTGCATATCTTCAAATTTTCAACAAGGGTTTCATAATTTTATGACACTTGCATGCTATTTATTTATCATTCTCTTTACATTCTATTTCATTTTATTGGGTTTGATTACCAAAGTGGGGTTTGACCAAGGCCAACCCCTATAATCTAACCCTCAACCATTTTCCCCCTTTAAATATGTGTTTGCAGACTTTGTGGGTAGATTTTTCAAAGGATAAAAGTGTGAAAAAGGTTTCTTCAATCATTCAAAGTCATTCAAGTCAACTCAATCCTAATTCAAGCTTGGAGATATTCTACAGATCAACTTTTGAAGATTCAGATCTAGACCCATATCAGAAAAGTGATTGCAAACCTAAAGCTATAGGATACAATCTTGAGATTCCTGAAACTTTTAGGACTAAATCACCCCTCTTGGCGATTTAGTCCCACTTCAAAACCTGAAAAATGATTTTTGCATTTTCAGACACCCATCTAGTAGATTTTTTCTTCAGAAAGTTTTCCCAGAACTAGGACTCAATCACTCCACCTGGTGACTTAGTCCCATCAAGCTTCAACAATAAAATTTCTAGAATTCCAGATGTCTCTACAATATTCATTCAACTCCTCTTCACCTCCCAATTGCACACATTCTATTTCCTAGCTTTCTTTCTAGTTTCATTTGCATTTCTAGATTGTTTGCTTCATGTTTGCATATCACATTATGTTTTCTAGCACTTCATAATTCTTAAGTTTAGTATCATAAAATCATTTCATTTTCAGATTATTGCATTCATGCATCTTAATTTTAAGCATATCAAATTCATCCTTGCATTAATCTTTGAGTGTTAAACAATAGATTTTTAACCCTTTTCCTTCCCTTTTACGTGAAAGGTCCTAGAAGGGTAAGTGTCCAATAGGGTTTTTCAAATCTTTGTCTACATTTTGGTGAACCCACATTTTGAACATATTTCTTTTGATTTTCAAGTGCATCCTAGGTTTCTTTTACATTGCATTTGTTCTTGCATTGTTTAACTTGCATCCTAGGGTTTTACAAATTGCAATAGTGAAAAGTTTAAATAACTTGCATTTTTGTGTCATTTTCACATTGAAAACAACAAAAATTCTACATTATCATACTATAGCTACATTTGTGCATCTGAAACACATAACTTTGCATTCAAAATTTCTGAAAAGCATTAAAAATATCATCATTGGGACTAAATCACCACACTGGGCGACTTAGTCCTTCTGCACATTTTGCACTATAGTTTCTAGCATTTTTTTCGGTATTTTCTACATTTCAGTTTTTTGTATTTGCATCATTATCCTTGTTTCTAGAATTAGTCTTATTCATTTTCTTGTTTACTTCAACAATTTTCATCATGGATTTTTTCTTTCGTAAGTTTTTGCAATCATTAAAATCCTTAGTTGACATGTCCAATTGTGCCTTTGGTTGTGATCCTAATGACCTTGAGCTTCCTCATGCTCCTTCAACTCATGATTTTCCTCCTCATGATGTTTACATCAAGAGAAGATGATGTTAGCATGAATGAGCTCTTTAACGAATTCTTTGACAACCTTGATTCCAACAAGACATTTTATCCATCCATGAACTCTCAAGACTTTCCTACCATCTCTTCTCCTTATATGTTTGGATTCTTACATCCTGAAACCAATGAAGGACCTAAGTTCCCTCCTACAAGTGGACCTAGTCCTTCTTGAAAAACAATTTCACAACTATCATATGTTACTAAAGTCACTAATACCCCTATCAACCTTGAGGAGACCTATGGTAAAGTCTTATTATTTTAAGAAAACAAGGATGTGACATTACCAATGAACATGAAATTTGTCAACTTTTTGAGCAAGTTCCTACTAAAGAAAACAAAAATGGAATTGGTTATCAAGCCCCTCCTGACTTGAACATTCTTCTTCCTCAAGAACAACCCTTCAATGATACTAATGATAAGGAGACAAGGATCCCCATGGGTCCTTCTCCTTCAATTCAAGATATGAGTGAATGTAGCAAGGAACACCAACTTTAAAATTTCAAAGAATTTCCATTTATGCAAAATCCCACAATTATTGAACAAAAGTTGGAAGAACTTGTTAACAGGGGATGGATTTCCATGCCTCCCCCCACACGCATAAAGCATCCTAAAAATGATAAATATTGCGCATATCGTTGAACACTTAGGCATCTCACCGATGAATGTCACACTCTCCAACATATAATCAAACAACTTAACCAATTAGAAATAATTCTATAAGTTCATTTTTTCCATTCCTTTATCATGCCATGGTTGTAGAATGTTTCATTCTCATCATTGCATGATCTTTCTCACCACCTACCTCGGCTCACCTTTTCCCTACACTAAGTGGGGGAAACTATTGTTAGACTTGTCCTATAATTTCATTTGTCTTTTTCCCTTCACCATGTTATTCCCTTCTACTTACGCTTATTGAGATTGGAAGGTGCATAACTCATTTGATGTGTTTGCATTACTAGTCCTTTTTTCTTTTTTTTTTCTTTGTATGTGTGTATCGTGTTCCCTCGTAATGTGCATTTGATGTTCTCTCTCTCTTTGTGCACTTGTTATATTCGTACCTCTATTCTTCTATATGTTTTACTTTACTTTTCACTTTTTCTTTTTTGTTTTCCTTTTGGGGATGATGCAAAGCATTGAGACACCCTATGTCTCTTCCATGTTAACCCAAAAGGTCCCTTTTCCTTTTTCCTTTTCTTTTCTTGTGTTTTTCCTTTTGGGGATGACATAAGGCATCGAGACCACAATATCTCCTTCATGTTGACGCAAAAGTATTTCTTTCTCATTTTTCCTTTTGCTTGTCACTTTTTAGCTTTTTCATTTTTTGTGTTTTCATTGTGGGGATGATGCAAAGTGTTGAGACCAAAATGTTTCCTCCATGTTGACCCAAAATGGATTTTCTTTTTCATTTTTTTTTACTCTCTATGTTTCATTCTTCTCGGGGAATGATGACAATTCTAAGCTCTTTAATAAACACATTGTAGAAATGAACATACTGACCCCAAATCCATAGATCCCTTATGTGGTTGGTGTTTTCCTTTGGGGGAAACCCTTCTTTCTTGTGAACTCTTTTTCCTTTGCATGATGTAGCCTTACTTGAAAACATATGACTTGGCATAGGGGCTTTTCAAGTTGGCTCTCATGTCTTCTTTTTTGCATCTTTTTCCTTCGCTACTTTAAAGTAATTTCTCATAGAAGGGTGTGTAGAAATTTCTATAAAGTGGGGGCATACATTAGCATTATTCATTTTCATTTCATTCTTCATGCATCCTTGTTACCTTATACGATGTGTTTGTCACTTTGTGGATGACATTGGGTGTGATTTCCTTCATAAGTGTGATCTATCTTAGCATATTACATTCCTCTTAGTGGCTTGATGTGATGCATTGCATCCCCTAAGTTCTGAATCTTCTATTCTTTGATTGGTCCTCTCTTGGAGACATTAGACACAATTTTCCCTAAGTTATAGACCTTGCATGATCTTAACAAGAATCCTTTGAAACTTTTGCACTTTTTTACATTTTTACATTTTTACATTTTTTCATTTTTACATTTTACATTTTGCATTTTTCGCTACCTTGTATAACATAGCTTGCAAGCCTATGGTATGAACCTATTTATTCATGAGTTCTAAACATATGATGCTTTTCTTGTCCCATGAAGCACAGACCGACATTGTCCTTTATGGTGCCTTATTAAAGTTATCAAGAGGCATAACTTTGATATGGTTGAGTGGGAAGCCCATTCTGAGGCGTGACTTTCCCCATAGCCACCTTTTTGTGGATCTCTCACCCCACGAATGACCAAAAATTATGTGGCCCTAGAGTGAGAACGCTTGGGCTTTCTCACTTGGCAGACAGCCAAAATTTTCATCACCCCAGAGTGAGTACACATTCATTCCTCCTCTTTTTAAACAAATAGCCTAGATCTAATCAACAACGAGTTGGACAGATGATCAAAGCTTTTCTTTCTTTCTTTTCATCACATGTGTTCCTTTTGGCTTATGATTAATTTTCTATGGGATCATGATCATATGGGCTTGATCATCCCTCTTGATTATTGAAATCTCATTTTCTTAAGAATTAGTACATTGGGATCCTTTCTTAGTTGCATGATTGGCTACTTTAGTGTGAGTTTGAAGCAAGTTCATCCTCTCACTAAAGTGAGGGCTAAATGTGGACACGAAAAAATTAACCCTTCTACTTTTTCTCATGTTTAGGCCTTTCTAGTGGCTTTTGACTTGATTTTGTCTAGATTTAATGTTATAATATGGCATTAGGTCTTGAATATTTAATTCATTAAGAATTCTAAGATGTCTTATGAAGGTGTTGTGAAGTATTATAACACATTTTCACACTTTTTTAGACTCTTTTTATCATAATTCATCACAATAATTAATCCTTATTACTTACCAAGTCTTATTTTAAAGTGTTGTGAAGTGTTGTAACCCACTTTCACACTTTTCTAGACTTTTCCTCATTAATTTAACCCTTTCTTATGTTTAAATGACCCTTTAGTACACTTTTCGACCCTCCTTAAGTGTGTTTTTAAGGATATTCCTGTTAAACAATATTTAATGCCCCGAAACTCTCGACATCCAAAAAAAATTGCCCAGGTGGACTAAGTCACCACCTTGGGCAACTTAGTCCCATGTGGTACAAAAAACAAAATAATTTTAATTTCTTGGTGGGATTTTGTCCTCTAACCCTTGAGGTTGGCCTGTGATGTGTTATTTTTAGGAAATTTACTAAAATCAAGTATAAATAAGGGTTTTTCACCTCATTTTACATTTCCTCATTCACTCAAGCATTCTCTCAAGAAATTATCTTAATCTTTCAAGTATTCAAGCAATCTAAGCTTAATCAAGTCATCCATTAGAGCTCTTCATTGCATATCTTCAAATTTTCAACAAAGGTTTGGTAAGTTTATGATACTTGCATGTTATTTATTTATCATTCTATTTACATTCTATTTCATTTATTTGGTTTGGTTCCCAAAGTGGGGTTTGACCAAGGCAAGCCCCTATAATCTAACCCTCAACCATTTTCCCTCATTTGCATGTGTGTTTGTAGACTTTGTGGGCATATTTTTCAAAGGATAAAAGTGTGAAAAAAGTTTTTCAATCATTCAAAGTCATTCAAGTCAACTCAATCCTAATTCAAGCTTGGAGATATTCTACATATCAATTTCCAAAGATTCAGATCTAGACCCACATCAGAAAAGTGATTACAAAACTAAAGCTATAGGATAGAGTCTTCAGATTCTCAAAACTTGTAGGAGGACTAAATCACCCCTCCTAGAAATTCAGTCCCACTTCAGAACTTGAATGGTGATTTATGTATTTTTAGACACCCATCTGGAAGATTTTTGCTTCAAAAAAATTTCTTAGAACCAGGACTAAATTGCCCCACCTAGCGACTTAGTCCCATCAGGCTTCAACAATAGAATTTCCAAAATTCTAGAGGTCTCTAGAGTCTTCAGTCAACTCCTCTTCACCTCCTAGGTGCACACATTATGTTTCCTAGCTTTCTTTCTAGTTTCATTTGCATTTCTAGATTGTTTGTTTCATGTTTGCATATCAGATTGTGTTTTAAAGCACTTCATAATTCTTAAGTTTAGCATCATAAAATCATTTCATTTTTAGATTAGTGCATTCATACATCTTAATTAAGCATATCACATTCATCCTTGCATTAATCTTTGAGTGTTAAACAACAAATTTTTAACCCTATTCCTTCCCTTTTAGGTGAAAGATCCTAGAAGGGTAAGTGTCCAATAGGTCTTTTTAAATCTTTGTTTATAGAAGTAAAGAAGGAAATGGAAAAGTGTTGGAGAAATAAATAGGATCCTAAGAACAAGGAAGAATCAAATATTAAAGATGAATATGTACCACCCTTCCGTGTAGATAATTCCTCTGGGGTTGTCGAACCTAGGCACTAGCTTAAGGTGAGTAATAATGATGCAAGAGCATCCTTGGTTCTTGGAAATCTTGCATCAACCAAAAATATTTTCTTTTAGTTTTGTTTTTTTTCTATTCTTGCTCAGCTCATGGTTGGTAGATTCATCATATTTTCTCACCGGACCCTACGGATCTCATTGTATCTCATGGGCATGATCTTATTCCTTATCCCAAGATTTGAGCTTGATTGGATCTTTTTTCGGCAAGTTATTGCTTCCAGAATAAGTGATAGTTTTCTGATCTAGCACCAGAATAGTTTGTCAAGCCTAATGGCTATCAGATCGTTCATGGATCATCCCTATGACTATCATATCTTAATCGTGTAGTTTTAACTATTCCTCGTATTGTTTCTGACCCTTAGTTTAGGTCCACACTTCATTTCCCTTGTACCTATGATGAAGAATTCAAATTGAAGGCCGACTTAGTGAAGTATCTGTTACATTTTCCTCTTGGAGATTGTAATTATTTTCCTAGTTGAAGTGGATTTTTCTTGACCCACATATGTGGTATAAAGCTTGTAATAGATCATGAAATATAGCAACTAATCACATAGAATGTAATAGAAGAATTTTTAGGATGATTTTCGCTCACAAGTTGAGCATGTTAGAATGTTGTATTTCTGAATATTTTCTAAGAGGCCTATGAGCCTGAATCTTGAAGCTCAGATATTGTTACCAGAATGTAATTGAGTTTTCTATAAATAAGAATATTTTCTTCTTCATTTTCCTCTATATTTCATGTTGTTTCTGTTGTGTTACTTTTGCTACATAGTTAGGACTGTTCTCTTTGAGGACCTTCTTTCTCATTGTCTGCACCAAATAACAAAAAATCACATAACCCCTATCAATATGAAGTCTCATGGCTTGGCACAAAGATATGAGATGGAGATGGATAGTATGGATCTTTTGGAGAAGGATCTAGAAGGAAATATGAAAATACAAAGATAAGCTGAGCTATTTAGGGTTTATAGTTGTACAGAGAAGGTTGTTACTAGCTTTATTGATTCGTGCATTAAATACGAATTAGGAAAAAAGAGAGAGGATTATATACAAATACTTTGTCTATTTCATTCACTTTTATGCATTTGCAGTGAGTAGAGAAAATTAAAGTGAATTGAAAAGCTCGAAGGTGATTTATGAAGCAGAGCATCAAAACCCTAATTCTTGTTGAGTAAGGAAAAGGTATTTAGCATTGTCCAAAATTGAGATGGATTTTTTTTAAGCATTTGAATTCAATTGAGATGGAAACACCTATAGTACTGAATGTGAGTGAGTAACCCCAATTGAAATTCAAGAAATTCCCATGAAAGTGTTTGAGAATTCCCCACTTAGAGATTTTTTGAGTATTCCATAAATGGTTTTTCCTACAAAGGATATTAGGGCATACATCCAAGTGAAAATGGAAGAGTATAACCAAAAAATCCATGTTTTATCATGGAGTGTGATCCAAAACATTGATGTAAAACTGAAATGGTTTTTCCTATAGAGGATATTAGGGCATACATGTTGGATCACAGAGTGTGATCCGAAATGGTTTTTCCTCTAGAGTATAACCAAAAAATCCATGTTGGATCACGAAGTGTGATCTGAAATGGTTTTTCCTCAAGAGGATATTAGGGCATACATCCATGTTGGATCACGAAGTGTGATCCACAACGTTGATGTAAAAAATTGCACATAATCAAATCCAAAAGTCTTTTGAACAATACAATATGGATTGTAGAAATTTGATATCATTAAGAGTATAACCATACAAAACTTATAGACTTGTGGAAAAACCAATTGACTAGAGATAGTTTCAACATCAAACCTGAGTATGGAAACCTAGTTAAGAAGAAATAAGATGTCTAGTAGTGGTTTCCATGCTTCACCTATGACTATAAACTTAAGTATGTGAGAATGGAATTAAGAAAAGTGCATGACAAATTCCTATGGACTAACATGCCTAGTTTGATATCTATGGAAGTCATAAGGAAGATTATTTGACTTTGTGAAACCAGACCTGTACTTGTACTAAAATTTGTAAAGAATAAGGATGTGATGGAATTAACTGGAGCCACATTTGATCAAATGGCTCTCACTATGAACACTATACAAAATCATGTAGTAAAGGTATGCAAATATGGTCATAGGATATTATATATACTATACCAATAGAGAGAATTTTGTGTCTTCCATAATGATTCATGTAACCCATGAAATGGTGGAAAAGGGAAAGCACTATGATTTTTGTTCAAGCTACTCTGGAAAAAAAAAAATTTGACAACTTGAAGAAAACTAAAGAAAATAAATACACCTTCAAATTTGTTTCTTTGGTACTTTTTTTATTTTTGTATTTTTTGAGGGGGCTTCTAGGAAGAAGCAATGTTATATGGATTAAAAGTAGACCTGTATCCCATCAAATCTTAGAAAATTTACATAGAATTGGTGATATGAAAGATCAAGATGAGGAACTTACTACTCTATTTGTAGTATTTCATAAGAGAATGCATGAATGGGAGAGGATGCCTAAGTATATGGTAGAAAAATATCGATATGATATTGCATTTTTTGGTAAAAACTGATGAATGTATTATTGAAGTCATGGAACCCAAAACTATCTAGATTCAACCACTTATATATGAGATCAATGAAAATGAAGTAGATGGTTATGTTGATATATTATTGAATATTCCTAAGGACCCTACTCAAGAAATACATGGAACATATGAGGAGAAATCCTTGAAAGTACATATGGTTCTAAAAGAGCTTGAAATAAAAAGGTGGCAAAAATGGTTTATGAAAAATTTAAGGACAGAGGACTCACAGACAAACAAATATGAGTGTTAAGAGCAAAAGAAAAGGGAGAAATGAGCACAATAGATGGGACCAATAGACCTAGAATATCTATAAAAACTATGTCCACCATTCCCCTTGATATTCAACAACCCTTTGGATTAGTTTCTACCTCCAGTAAAACCAAGAGAATGAAGACCAATGCTCTGGTAATAGAAGAACCTCAAGAAGAGGAGGCTACAAGGCCTGAAAAGAGAAAGAAAACTACTTCGAAAGCCTCTACTACCACTACATCTGTAAACACAAAAAATATACTGATTGATATCACACATCTCGATCCTGATCTACTAACATTAGTTCTACCTAAATAACTTCTTTACTAACCATTTAATTAAATAATCTTTATTTAATTAAATTCATCACATTTCCTCAGTTAATTAAATAAATCAACTTTATTTGATTAAGTCATCATTTTCTTTTAATTAAATAAATCATTTTATTTAATTAATCCTATAGTCCCCCTTTAATTAAATAAATCAATTTTATTTAATTAATATCTAAAGTCACTATATTAAATTAAATCAATCTTTAATTTAATTTAACATCATCTCCTTCTTTAATTAAATAAATCATCTTTATTTAATTAAATCTAAATCATTTTCCTCTCATTTTGATTTAAATCAATCCATAAATGTAAATCAAATTGTCACATCATTTAATCCATCAAATCCTCTAGCTTTTCCCACTTGCACAATAAATCGATTTATTTGATTTATTAAATTCTTCTATTTCATTCAAAAAGGAATCAAGGATGTAATATTCTTCAAATTTGAAAAATCCCTCCAAAAGGGTTTCTACATCCAACAAAGCATTTAAAATCTCTTACATGTCCTTTTCTTGAGCAATGTGGCATTAACTTCACCTTTCACCTCATCCTTCAAGCCATCTTTTGAATTTGAATCTCCCCCCTCTTTGCACATTTTCCAAAATGTGTCCATTCCTCAACCATTCACCTCTTGACAAGTGGCCTCTTGCCATTGGTTGAATGTTAGTCCCACATTGCTTCATTTTGGGCATTTCTCCAACTTGCCTTTCTATAAATAGAGAGCTCATCCTTCATTTTCATCATCAACAATTTGAGTAAACTTACTATACTCAAATCCATCTTCAAGCATTAACATATTCATCTATTTATCAAAGTCATAGCTAGGTTATGCAGGTTTTCATCATGGAACACACTTGAATCTTCAACAAAGTGGATCACTCTTCATCACTCATCAATCTTGCATCATAGGAGTTGGGAAAGGTCCAATTTCCACATCACATTAGCACCAATTCCCCCATGGGATAGTGGTTTGATTGTTTTGAATAAGATTTGATAGTTTTCATTTGAATTCTTTGCTTATTTCTTGTTCATTTCATTTGAATGGATCTTATGGGGAATGATTGTTTTAGACTTGTTTGTGGACTAACATTGTGTTGTTTACTCATGTTTGTGCAAGTCTAGATCAAGCATTCACATTTTGGCACTAGAAGGAGGGCTTGTACCAAATCTAACACATTTTTTTTTCAAAATTTCGTTGTATTCTTAAAAGGTTCATCCATGAGGTCTTAGTATAGCGCATCCATAGAATTTTATAGTGCTTCAACCACTTGTTCCAGCGCTTCCGAATACCCACTTTAGTGCTTCTAAACCTCGTTATAGCACTTCAGCCACTTGTTTTAGTGCTTTTGAATACCTGCATTAGCGCTTTTGAGCATCTGTTATAGCACTTTTAACCCCTATTATAGCACTTGTGAACCTTATCTTAGCACTCCCAAGCTTTTTTCCAATGCTTATGCCCCCTGATTTAGTGCTTTTGAGCCCTATCTTAGTGCTTCTACTGCTTTAACACTTTTGTAACCTATTTTAGCGCTTCGGCTATTCCAGCGCATCAGCCTCCTATTTCAATGCTTCGGATCACAGAGACAAATTTTTTTTTATAGCAAAATTATCTAATAAATATCAAGTGTTTTTGAACATTCTAGTGTTTTTTTAACACTCTTAGAGGATGCATAATTTCTCTTAAAACAATTTTTTATCTTTCATATGCTTAGGACTAACTAAATCTCTTTTGGGCTCTAAAAAGAACATTTCAAATTTCTTGTTACAAAAGGTCTAAAATGAACTTTAGGAAAAACTTACTAGATTTGGTTTGAGGATTAACAATTGAACAAGGAAAATTTTCACACTTCATTTGGTGCTTTAAAAAGAAGTCATTATTGCTTTGTGGGCTTAAAAAGAACATGTGCTACTTTGTTTTGTAAATTTTTACCCAATGTAATATCATTGAAAAGACGTATGCACTTCTCTAACACCTCACGACGATCTTGAGAATCAAAAGGATTTTTCGGTGACATTAAGTTGCGTAATTAATTACCTTCACATTTCATTTGGGTTCTTAAAAGTGAACAAAGCTTGTGAGTGTGAGTTAGGTATATTGCGTGTGTTCTCTCTTTGTTTCTAAATGAAGATTGATCGAACTACAGATTTGCTTGCTCGCTATTATTTACCCTTAGAGGGGCCTACCTAAGAGACACATCTAAAAGGAGAACTCGAAGGTGACTCTAACTGGTTTTTCTCTCAGGCCAGTATATAAATGGATGAGACTAAACCGTCAAGTCCTCATGGTATGTAGGCCTTAGTCGTACAGTGTCTTTCAGAACGGGGTACTACCATAAAAAGTATAAGCACCCCTAGTAGGATTGATTAAAGCCTTTAGTGGCTTGTTGGATTCTCACAAGGTGCCATGTCCCTAATTTCCTTGACTAAGAACAATTTGTTTAGCAGCTGAAATCCTTATCTATTTGTTGGTGCAAGAATGGTCGTTCTAAACCTACCCCACACTTTTATGGCTTTTAATAGAAATGGAAAGCATGCCATGGGAGTTTCATGGGTGTTGATGCTTGGTTTCCCCATAAAATTTAGTTCCATGGAGGGGAGCCAATGGGGTCAAGCATCTAACCATTCGCTAAAATTAGGAATAGCTGGACTTGTCCAAGTGGGGACTCAACAAATATTGTCCTTCATATCCATAGGGTTGTACTTGTTCTTGGTTACAAAATAGTTTGATTGTTCATAAACATTGGGAAACACACATTCAACCTAAAAATAAAATTTCAAACCCCTTAGTTAGAGAAAATACCTTTGACAAAAACCAAGAGCTATTACTTATCCTAGGGATTATATCCTTAGAGGTTTCTAAGCAATTGGGTTTATATCTTAATTTTCTCCTACTAAGGTCAACATAGGTAACCCTTGTCTTTATTTCTTGGAACTTCTACATAGCACTTGGTGGGACGAAAAGAGGTTATGACAGTGGACATTCAGTTTGAAACATAATCAAGAGTGTGCTTTTGGTAAAAGCAATTCATTAATCAAGATGAAATCAATTGAACCCCATGCATGTGCTTGTTTATCTTTTGTCTTATGGTATTTTGAGCAAAAATTGATCTTTTGGTTTGAAGTACTCTAAGGGAAAAACGTGTTCTTCAAAACCTTGGTCTTGTAAATAGGTCTCTCCTAGGTTCATTTAGGATCAAAACAACCAAACATTTCATCCATCCTCAAAACATCAATCAAAACCCATCTCACAAACAAGTTTTGAACCATTGGAAAAATCATTCATACTAGACTTTTGGAAAATCCTTTCAAATCAAGATCAAAATCATCTTGTTTAGCTAGGTGTGTGTAGATGAATCCTTCTTCATACACTTAGTTAAATTATCACCTTGTGGAAAAATTTATTCCAAAACAACATCTAACCTCTTGGAGTTTAAGAGTTCATTATCAAATCCAAATCAAATCAAGTCAAAAAATCAAAATCCAAAAGTCCTAAAGCCTGGTATTCCTCCAAGGGTATTAAAATTTCAACACCCATATCATCCACCCCTTTCATCCTCCATATCATCCTTGGTCCTAAATCCCTTATAGGTCAACAAGGTAAAAACACAAGAACATGTAATACAAACTTTATCCATACATCATGAGTAATCGAAGTCAACCAAACTATCAAAGCCTTACACACCAAGGGATTATCAAAACTCACATTTAGACAATCCATACATAGGATCATTATCTCCTAAAAACCTCAACGACACAACAAATATGAGTATGCCCAATTTGAATTTTGGAATGTTCACCTTTCCCCATGGTCGATTTAAATCAAAGTCCAAACTTACAAATCTATCCACCAAACAATCAATGCATGAGTCTTCAAACGGGCAACATCATCCCACCAAATCCATATGTGCCAAAAGTGAATATACCAAGTACAAGTTTACCAAACATGAATCCACACTTGGAAAAATTTGGGATAAACATGTTTGTGAATCATAAAAATGTTGTTCAAAGTCCAAACAAGATGTTACCAACTCTATGTATTAATCAAAGTCAAGGTAACACCATGCAAAATCAAAGTTACCTAAATCATGGCAATACGATTCCCAACACCAACAATGTTCAACTTCAACCTATCATGCCAAATATGAACATCACCCCAAATCAAAACATTTTCCAAAATCAATTTATCCATGATCCCATGCAAAACCCACAAGTATGCATCCCAAATCTACTTAAACAAAAACCAAATCAACTATATCAAGGGAGTCAAGATTGAAATCAAGATCAAATTTGGTGAGATCAAATTGCTACACTTACCAAAATAGTTGAGTCATTGCACCAAGATACATCTCCACCACCATTACCAATATCAACATTATTCCTTGGTTTAGGGATTCCCCCTTTACCTAGCACCAATCACTCCATCCAAATCAATCCATCCAAAGCCAACCAAGCTATCACTTCAAATCCTTTGAATATACCATCGACATCGCACCAACAGATGGTATCTAATCAAATGACAACATTTATCCTGAAAAATCAAAACACAGTCTCCCAAAGACCTATCACCTCGATCATTCCAACCATCCCTATCACTTTGATCATTGCAACCACCACTATCACACCCATCACATCTCAACCCCTCACTACCACAATCGCTCCAAGCATATCTCAACCACTTGTCACTACATCCAAAATGATTCCAATTCCACCACCACTACCACCAAAACAAAATGTAGCAAGTCAATATAGAATTGCGTTAAAAGCTCACCAAGCCTACCAACAGGAAATTCAATAGTACTTAGCTGCTCAACAAGCCACCCAAACTGCTCAAGCCACCCAACAAGAAGCTCAAGCTGCTCAAGTTGTCCAAGCTGCCTAAAAATCACAAGCACAAGTGCAAAAAATGATAACTATTTGGGACAAGAGTTAGGATTCAACCAATGATCATATTGAAAATGTCTCTACATCACCTTATGAGTTAGAGGACATATCTCAAGAATTTATTCCAAAGCATGATCAATATCTTTCACCAAAGTCTAGCAATGGTCCTTTCCAAGAAATATTGACATCCTTCGACCTCATGGTTGCAGATATTGAAGGAATATTCAACTCAACATTGGATCCAAGTCCTTTGAAAGATCAAGAGGATATTGAGCCATTTCCCATGCCTAATGAAGATATCCAAGAACCCTTTATAAGCAATCCATCCTGTGAAACTAGCCCATGTTAAGAACTTGATCCAAAGCATGTAAAAAGCATTGCTCAAATCATTCAAGATCAATAATTTTTATCTCCAAGATACTACATTGATCTAATGGGCACTCTCCTATCTATACAAGATGTCACAAATGATGATCATATCCACATAGCACATACTCCTCCATCTACCCAAGAGATACTTTATGTGGATGTACACATAGATGATCTTCATTATTCAAAGGTACGTTGCATCATGAGTTGTTGGAAGAAACAATTTCCTTATACAAAAAGGAAAATGATGAGAACATAGCCACTATAATAGAATTAATTATCAAATTCATTGTCACAATTGAAGGAAATATGGAGAGCATTGGGAAAAAAGTTCTTGATAATGTGTGGAAACTCTTAATGTAGAGAAGAAAGGAATCCAATGAAAGAGAAGAGAAGCTTAGATCAGATGTTTTGGAGAAATTTTGATTCTCCCTATCTGATGTTGACAAGGCCACATTAGCCCAAGTTCTTAGTGAAGAATTCAAAACAAAATGAAGGCTCACACTTCTAATGGGAACAGATCAAGATCAATTTGAGAAAATGCAAAAGGAAACAAAATAAAATATTACTGATATAGCATAGAACTATGGCATGATTCCCATTTGCTCTGCCAGTAAGGACCAAGATTTAGAAAATGAAAACATAGGAGCTATTGATACAAAAGAAAATCTAGATAATACTCCTTTGGATGCAAATGAACCAATATAAGAAATTTTTGAAGATAAGAATGTTGTTGTGATAGAATAGGAAATCGCAAAGGATGACACTCCTACTCCTTTGGTAACTCAAGAGAATGTAGATCAGGGCAACTTGAAGATATTTTTTCCTCTAATAGATATAGAATAGAACACAATTGAAAGTAAGAGGCATGATATAGTCAATGAGAAAAGGAATGAGGATCAAGAGAATCAAGAAAGAGAGAATGCTAGTGAGAAGAAAGGAGAAAGAGATAAAAATGAAGATAATGAGAAGGGAAACAAAGAAAAGGATAAAGGAGATGAAGAAAAAGATAAAGACAGGATTTCCAATGAAGAAGAAAAAGTAGAAGAAGAGGTTTCTGATACCGAAAAAA
The DNA here is from genome assembly GCA_007258455.2 of Sequoia sempervirens. Taxonomy (NCBI): domain Eukaryota; kingdom Viridiplantae; phylum Streptophyta; class Pinopsida; order Cupressales; family Cupressaceae; genus Sequoia; species Sequoia sempervirens. The sequence goes on from VDFB02049217.1 coordinate 22,109,382, forward strand.
ATGAAGAAGCAAAGAAGTCTGAGGATTTACCTAAGCCCTCCAGTGAATCCTCCTCTTATAATCCCTTAGAATTTTGTTCTCTAAAACATTAAAGTTTCAACTAGTTGTTTCTTTTGAATTGTTGCAACTGCCCATGCAACAAGGTAGTTTTTATTTAGATAAGATATCTCTTATACATAAGTTACAACTAAGTGTTGTGTTTAGTGCATCAAAAAGCAAGGAAATCATTGAAACATATCAAAAGAGCAGTGAATTTATGGATGAAGCTATAAAAGCATTATGGGAGATCATACTAGGAACTAATGTTGACACATCTTAGACTTCTATGGAAAAATTCAAGTTGCTATTTGATTCCCTTATGAAATATACCTCCAAATTGAAAGGACAAGTGGAAACAGATGTTGTGGCAAGGCTTACTAAGAAGAAGTTGATGGATATCATAGATAAATATGCATCTACACATACCAAAGTTGAAGAATGCTTGAAGGAAGTACTAGCCTATGAGGAAGGAGCAGAAACATTATTTTCATATTACATGAAGTGGTCAGATGCCACACAAGGGATATAGTGCAAAAGGATTTTTGCTAAGTGTCTACACTAACAATTTCAACACATAATTCCCTCTGGTATTTTTATTTGTATTTGTTCACCCTTTAAGATCTACTTCTATGGTTCTAATATGTTGCTCATGGATATCACTACCATCTTATTTCATAATTTTAGTTTCTTTGAATAAGTGGTTCAAAAGTTGCAAGAAATAGAAGATCAAGATATATGGTTTACATAGTTTTTTTTGTATTGGTTATGACCTAACTAGTTTGCACTCCTCCATAGATTTGAGTTAGACTTTACAGTTTTGAGAGAATTTTAACAGGTGTCAGTACATTATATTTTCTAGTTGGTGTGACATTTTGTGATCCAGGTATTCTATGGTGAAGATCAATTGGAGTAATTTTCTTTTGGGTTCTATGTTTGGATGACTTAATGTAAGTAAAGAGTTATGAAGATTATATATGTGATGCAAATGGAAGAGGGAGTTATTATAGGTCCATGCCAACCTATATTGCATACGTTTGGGCTCGAAGACACTTTGATTTGAATTAGGTGCTAACTAGGCATGTTTTGTATGATTTGAGGTTACATCTAATTATGCTGACCTAATTGATATTTATGATAGATTTTTGTATGTATACATAGTTTATTTGAGTTTATTAGGAGAATTATCTAATGTGTACATGATCCAAATGCAAGTTGTGATGCAAAATTTTGCATAATTGTGTGAATAAGTTGTGATTGTTGAGAAAAGGTGTGTGAGATATTTTTAATATAAGTTGATTAGAGTGTATTTAAGTCTATGTTATGAGATTCAAAGGAATTGAATCCAGCATATGGGTATGTGCAAGATCATCATGGAAAAAAGAGGCCCTTAAGTGGCAAAAAAAAAAAAAAAATCAGAATTAGGCAACTTGACATAAAAATTTGAATAAGTTATCTATATTATATCAAAAATATGTAAGAATAGAATTTGTAGAAAATTGAATGTAGTTTCTAAACTACTAGGTTTTTTTTTAAAAAAAAATCTATTTGGTGAAAATTTGAAATTTCAATGCAATAGTACTTAAATTTTAGGGAAAAATAAAGTAGGTGTCTGGACCACCCTAACCACAATAAAATGATAATATTTTTTATAAGATTTTAGATATAAGTAGAGGATTCATGTCCTGATGTGATGCATATTTTTTGTAATTTTTTCCAAGTAAATAATTAATTATGATTTTTTATTACAACTTTTCAAAAAATATGAAAACTTCGTATGTCGACCACCTTAACTTGGTCAAAATTTTATGAAATTCAATTTTTTTTTTAATCTTATAGTATGTGAAACATAGAATGTGATGCATGTTTTGGATTTAAAAAATGTGATACCGTTCGAAAGCTATAGATGTTTTTCAATCAGTATATAAATCAAGACTTTAGTCATAATTTGAATAGAAAATGAATAATAATTATTTATTAAATTCAAAGTAAAGCATAATTTATATTGGTTGAAATCTAAGAATCTCCTTTAAAATCCCTTTTTGTTTCATCAATTTTGGATAAAAAAAAAATCGTCAGCCACATACCCATCATATTGCCACTTTTTGGCCCATTATGATCCCACACATACCCATATGTTAGATGCAATTCTCTTAGTTCAAATCTTGGTTGTGAAGCCACATCTTTCTATCTTTCTTTTCTCTATGAATAGTGACTTCACTTGGATAGTGAGTCCACCTGGAAGTGAGCCTTTCTCTAATATCTTATAATGGGTTATAACATATTGTGAGTTAATCCTCACCATGGTTTTTCCTTTCTTGGGTTTTCCACGTATCAATTTTGGTGTTCATGTGTTGTGTGTGTTATGGGTTGTTCATGCTTTCATTCTTATAATTATTAAGTACACTTTGGAAATTGGATCTAATTAATAATTGAATGGTTTAGTAGAATAATGACTCATGCCCCCTCCCTCTCAATATTCTGAGTGTTTAAAAATTGGTATCAGAGCTTGGTTCCTTGGACGAAGTTTGACCACTTAGGAAGATCTTAAAATTGAAAACATGGGTGATAGAAAGTTTTCTATTTCTTCAAAAGTGATTCTTGCTATTAGATACATAGAAGAATATTGCATTTTTGACAAATATGGAGAGCTCAAAGTTGCTCTTGAAGACCTTGTCAAGATTGAAGTTTAAAATAGAGATCTGAAGGAAAATATTAAAGAAGCAAATGACTACATCAAAAAATTGAGAGAGAAAATCAAGAAGTTCAGAGAAAGACATAAGGAGGTCAATGATCAATTGAAACAAGAAAATGAGAACATGACCAAACTAAAAGTGCAAGTGGAAGAAAAGAAAATAATTGAGGAATGTATAAATGCAATGATAAAAAGTAAGACTAGTGAATGCTCAAGGCTTGAACAAGAAGTGGTAAATCTAAGATCAAATCTAGAGAAAGAAAGAATTCATAAGGAAAGATTCAAGAAAAGTTCTAAAATGCTTGATGAGTTAATTGTAGGATAGAAAGCATCCAAAGACAAATGTGGTTTGGGACTTGAAAAAGGAGAAATCTCAAAAGCCTATCAGACTCCTAATGCAAAGAAGATCAGTGAACCAAAGAAGACTGAAGACAAGAAGAACAATGGAAAGTTTTGAAATCAAAGAAACAATGCTAGAAGGCCCCCTATTAGACAACCAAATGCTGAAAGGTACCCATGTTTCAATGGTATGTGTTATTTTTGCAAGAAAAATGAATCAGAATGTTCCATCCTTTACTGGTCAATTCATTAAATGCAAGAAATTTAGGTATAAAGCAAATGAATACAAAATTCAAATGATGAATCCATATAACAATGGTAGAATGATTCAATATTTTAATGGTTATTGCTATACCTTCTATGGGTTTGGAAACAAGGCTAATCAATGCAGATTGAGAATGAACAAAAGGAATAATGATCAGAGAAGTTTCAAATGCAACAATTGTAATATACCTAGACATATTGCTACATTTTGCAAAAGTAGAAATACAAGGAAGGACATTTCAATAAAGATAAATGAACTAGTTGAAAAGATTGGTCCAATTGAAGTAAAGAAGGAAATGGAAAAGATTTGGAGAAAGAAAGAGGATCCTGAGAAAAAGGAATCTATTAGAGACTATAGATAAATCTATACCACCCTCTAGTGTAGATAATTCCTCTGGGAATTGAACCTAGGTATTAGCTTGGGGGAGCAATAACAAAAAATCCCATAAACTCCTATTGATATGAAGTTTCATGTGTTGGAACAAAGATATGAGATGTAGATAGATAGTATGGATCTTTTGGAGAAGACTCTAGAATAAAATATTCAATTACAGAGATTTGTGGAGCAATTTAGGGTTTTCTGTCATACAAAGAAGGTTTTTACCAGCTTTATTGATTGGTGCATTAAATATGAATTAGGGTAGAATTGAGAGGATTATTTACCTATCCTTTTTCAATTTCATTCACTTTTATGCATTTGGAGTAAGTAGAGAGAATTGAAGTGAATTGAAAAACTCAAAGGTGATTTGTGAAGCAGAGCATCCAAACCCTAATTCTTGTTGAGCAAGAAAAAGGTATTTACCATTGTCCAAAATAGAGATAGAATTTTTTTTGAAGCATTTGAATTCAATTGAGCTGGCAACACCTACAGTAGTGAATGTGAGTTAGAAACTTTGACCAAAGTTCAAGAAATTGTAATGTCCCCTTCTTGAGCATGATCTTTCCAATTGACCATTGGCCTATTTCTAGAGACCTGTAGGCTACTCGAAAGGTAAAATTAGGGTTTCTTGTTTTGAAGGATGCTCTTGCTCGAGGTTGGTTGATTCAATGGTGGATTCTTTATGGGTTTTTAGAGAGCTTCGCAGTGATATGTTCTTGGCATTCTGAGCATCTTCAGGAATTTACTATTTTTAGTAAATTCTATTTCTGGCAGTGAACCTGTTGGTTTTAGCATGGTTAGCTTTCTACTTCAGACTGATCAGTTGGCTTACTCATTTTTGGCTTCAGGGCACAATTGGAGAGATAAGTTTGAATTATTTTAACTAAGTCATGTTTTAATGTTATATTTTAACATTGACCCCCTTGGCCTAGCTACAACTCTTTAAGTTGTTTTTAAAAGATGTTCTTTATGGGTGGGCGCTTCATTGAACGAATTAACTATATTTCTCATTAAAAGATTTAATCCAAGCATAAGTTGGATGCCAACTTCAAGGAAGGGATAAAGTTTATAATTAAAAAGTCAAAAATATTGCTTGGGAAAGTGGGACACCACCTATTGGATGATTAGGGTTTGAAGATTAGGTTTTTGAGAAGAGTCATATGGAAATTATAAAAGGAAGCCATTGGTTCTCTTTTGGATTATCTTTTGTCTACATGAATGTTATGCTGCCGGATTGGCTATGGGATTGCTTCGAGGAATGTAAGCCTCCTAGCTTGGCATTGCTTCTCACTTGAAAGATAGTGACTAGTGGTGAGATAGTATAGACTGAGTGTTTTGTATCAAGATTCCTGCATTATTGTCATCGTGTGGCTTTGTAGTTCAGATTTGTGCATTTTAGTGAGATTCTAGAATTGCATTTTCCTCATAGCAGATTGTTGTTTTTAATCACAAGTCAAAAAATACAAAAAAAGTTGTTCTGGTTATTGTCTCATTGTGTTTCCCTGTTGGAGGTGACCATGAATATTTGCATATTTTAATATGAAGTTTATGATTTTATAAAGCAAATTCATCATTCCTTCAAGGCTGCCCTTCCTGGAGTGCCTTGGGATTCGTTCCAATAATTAATAGCCATTTTTAGCTGCCATTTCTTATAACCAAACTAGGCACCATCATTTTGTAGGTCTACTGCATCAAACTTGAAGTCTTTTGCATCTGTTTATGGTGTTATACGAGCAATTTAGTGGGTTACAGGCATGTTGGTTTTACATTTAAAAGTATAGATCTGTATAGATCAGAATCTTAAATCTGGTTCTTGAGTGAAGAAATCAATCTTGGTATTTCCATTAAGCAAGGAGAATCCTCTTATTAGATGCTTGTTGAATTGTTCTAACTCTATGCTCTTGGCAGGCAAATTCTTCTCACATTGTAAGCTGAACAGTAGTACTGTTAGCATCTTTCTCTAATTCTTGCTTATCAAGTTGTGTAATGATCACTTACTTTCTGAAGCTGCATTGTATTTTTCTGTATCTCCATCATATGGTAGCTCCCATTCCGTCTCGGTTTGGAAAGCACATTCTTGACATCGAGTACTTCAGCATTCTTGCTTATTTCCCTTAATTGCATTGTAATTACTTTATCTCTACCATATGGTCACCTCATTTCCATACTGGATTGGGTAGCACATACTTGGTGTTGAGTTTTCTTTCAGTACTTGTAGTGGTAGAAGATCCTCTGACCATATGATTGTCCTTTGCGGACACATTCTTGGTTAGAGTTACCTTCAGTTGCATTTTTTTTAAGACATTGACAATCCTCTTGCCATATGATATCCTCTCTCTTGTTGAGATTGAGTGTGCATTCTTGGCAATGAGTTATTTGTAATCTGCTAGTTTGAATTATCTAACCCTAATGGGTGCTCTCTGCGTTATTGTGTACTTGGTAAAAATTGAAAAAATTGGCTCGGTATATTTTATTGGTATTAGAGCTAAGTATCCTACCATCCTGTGAAACAAACCATCTATGAGTGACAGAGAAAAGAGATACATAGCATGGGAAGAGAAGAAGGCTCCAAATCAATTTTAGCTCTATCAGGTTCCTGAAGGTCAGACAGCTTCAGAGGTTTTGAGGGCTCATTGGGAGTCTTCTCAGGAAATAGATATGGCAGAAGGTGAGAGGTTAGTTGAGGGTAACGAGAGGTTTACCAGCAATAGAGATGATAGTGGAAAGGGAAGAGAGAGATCGATGAGTCCAGGAAAGAGATTTGAAAGGAAGATGGATGCCTTAATTGATATGGTATCCCTCATGATGGGGAAAGTGGGCCAGAACACAACTCCACAGAACAACCCAGGATATAGAGGAGGGCACAGTGCCTCTAACTAGCATGATGGACATGCTACTCAACCGATTTCAAACAACACATACATTTCTTCTAGGCCATTCAAACCCACCTTCTTGGCACTAGTAAACACTCAACCTGATCCTGAAGAAAATGCTTCATTCATGGAACAATTGAGACTTGGTCGTGCGGAGTATGATTCTCTCCCTGATGAAATCAAGATGGACATGTCCTATAATGATTTTATGGATCATAAAAGAAAGAATAAAGGTGAAGGGAGACATTATGAGCAAAGAAGAACAATAGTTCAAGGGGACTTGTATCAAGTTGTCAACAAAGTCATGCTTCCACATTTTGATGGGAGTGACAACAGCTCAACCAGAGCTTGGATACAGAAATTAGATAATTATCTAGCTCTTAGACCTATGGCAGAAGGGGTGGCACATGAATGGTGGTACCATGGCCTAGTCACTTTGGGTCATTGGTCGATCACCACCTATGATGAGTTCACCACTAGACTCATAGAAAGATTCGAGAAGAAATATCTAGAACTGCATTTCAGGGAGTTGGAACAGTTGAGGCAATATGGCACAGTTGATGCCTACATAGCTAAGTTTTAGAGACTCTCAGTAATGGTCACTAGAATCACGGAGAGGCAGTTGGTGATCCTTTTCAGTGAAGGATTGATGGAACCACTCAAGGGTTGGATTAAAGCTTTTGATCCACCCTCCCTACAGGAGGCAATGAAGAAAGCAAGAAACATGGAGTGGGCTACTCCTAAGAAAAATTTTCAATCCAAGCCATCCTTTCACAAAGGGGATAAAGGAAAAAGGCCTCGTCAAAGACCTCATTTAAGACCTCAGCATAAGGAGTTCAAACAGCATAATCCTCATGTCACAAGATTGGATCCAGAGACATTGAACGAACTCTGAAGAAAGGGGCTATGTTTCCGGTGTAGAGAAAAATGGTCTCAAGATCATATTTGCCCAAAGGGAGTCAAATTTCATCAGATTGAGTACTATTCAACTGGTGAAAGTAATTCTGATTTTTCAGACCAACAGTCTAATTTTGAAGATAGTGAAGTGGAAAGAGCTCCAGAAGAGTCTAAATATGAAAAGGAAAGTGGAGGTATTTTGGCTCAACTTTTGAGCTTCCAAAGGAATGAATCCTTCAAAGTTTGAGGGATGATTAAGGGGCAGTGAATATTTGCCTTGATTGACACTGGGGAAACACATAACTTCATTGATGAAGTTGTGGTGGCAAAGAAGGGGCTGCAAACAGAAGAGTTTGAAGGCTTCAAGGTCATGGTTGCTGATGGTTTCCACATCTCATGCACCAAGAAGATCTCAAAAATGACTATGCAATTAGGAAACTATGAATTCAAGGATGACTTCTATGTAGTCAACATTGGAGATACGGATGTCGTTCTAGGCATTCAATGGTTGCGTTCACTTGGAGAGATCTCCTTAAATCTGCAAACTATGGAGCTCAAGTTTCAGTCCGATGGGAAGAGGGTAGTACTAAGAGGAATGTCTAATGGAGGTCCTCGGGTTGTGTCATTCAAGAGAATGTCAAGGCTGATTCGTCATGATCAAGCTGAGTGGGCTACAGAATGCATGATTCTTCCTGCTAGTCCAGTTGAAACTAAGATTGACTATCCTCCTGATATTCAGTCTTTACTCACAAAGAAGAGCAAGGTATTTGCTGATTTACCTTCTGGACCACCACCTGAATGGGGTTTGAAGTATATCATAGAGCTCAAGGAAGGGGCTAAGCCAGCTATTACAACTCCCTATCGGTATCCTAAGAAGCAGAAAGATGAGATTGAGAAGAACATTAAGGAACTCTTGGAGATAGGCTTCATTCATCCAAGCAAGAGTCCTTTCGCTTCAGCAGTTGTTCATGTAAAGAAGAAGGATGGTACCATTTGCATGTGTGTGGATTATCATGCTTTGAATCAAAGCACCATCAAAAACTGATACCCCATTCCAAGGATAGATGAGCTCATTGATGAGCTGCATGGAGCCAAGTTCTTTTCAAAGATCGATTTGAGATCGGGCTACTACTAGATTTGGATGAGAGGATTTGATGTTGAGAAGATAGCTTTTCATTGTCACTATGGCCACTTCAAGTTCTTAGTCATGCCATTTGGGTTGACTAATGCTCCTACTACTTTCCAGTCTTGTATGAACATAGTTTTTCAGAAACAGCTGAGGAAGTTTGTATTGATATTTTTTGATGACATCTTAATTTTCAGCAAGACATGGGATGAACATCTCAAGCACTTGGAGGAAGAGCTTAGCATCCTAGATTCTGAGAGCTTGTTCGCCAAAGCATCCAAATATGAATTTGGAATGGAAGAGTTATTGTACCTTGCTCACATAATCAGTGTCGAGGGAGTGAAGGTTGATCCTGAAAAGATCAAAGCAGTTGTTGATTGGCCACCTCCTAAGAACTTGACTCAATTGAAAGGATTCTTGGGTCTTTGTGGATTTTACAGAAGATTTGTGAAAGGCTACTCACAGAATGTTGCTCCTCTTACTAATCTCACTAAGAAAGGAGCCTTTTGTTGGTCAGAAAAGGCTCAAACCACTTTTGATAAGTTTAAGAGGATCATGAGCTCTTGTCCGGTTCTGGCTATTCGAGATTTTTCCAAGCCTTTTGAGCTACAATGTGATACATCCGGTGAAGGAGTTGGAGCTGTGTTGATGCAAGACAAACACCCCATTGTGTTTGAGAGCATAAAACTAAGAGGTGTTGAGAGGACATACTCTATCTATGACAAGGAAATGCTTACCATTATGCATGCATTAGCTAAGTTCAGATAGTATTTGGTGGGAAAAAATTTCATGGTCAAGACTAATCACAATAGTCTCAAACACTTCATGCATCAGAAGGATCTAAACGAGAGGCAACAAAAATGGGTGAGTAAGCTTCAAGCTTACGATTTTGACATTGAGTATGTCAAGGGGAAAAACAACATTGTGGTTGATGCTCTATCTAGGAGACCCCATTTGAGCTCACTGTGTGAGCTTTCTGCTGATTGGAAGGACATGTTGCTTGCTGATTATGCCAAAAATTAGTTTGCAACTAGCATTATTGAGGGTACTTTTCATGATGAAAGGTACAAAGTGATTGAGGGGTTGATACACTACAAGGGGAGAATCTTTTTGGTGGCTGATTCCAAGCTCAAAAAGAAGGTTTTGTTGACATTTCATGACATTCTGCTTGCTAGTCATCAAGGGTTCTTCAAGACATATAAGCAGATCCAAGAAAAAATTTCTTGGAAAGGGTTGAAAGGGGAAGTTCAACGCTACATTCACGAGTGTCCCACTTGTCAAATGAATAAGAATGAGCATACTCTACCTGCTGGTCTGTTGCAACCTCTCCCTATTCCCAATCAAAAATGGGAAAGCATATCAATGGACTTTATCACGGGGTTGCCCAAGGCTCAAGGGAAGGACTGTATCTATGATGTAGTGGATAGACTAACAAAATTTGCTCACTTCTTTGCCATTACCAGCTCTTTTTCAGCAGCACAAGTGGCAGATCTATTTTTTCATGAGGTGATTAAGTTACATGGGTTGCCAAAGAACATTGTGAGTGATAGGGACAGCAAGTTCCTAAGCACTTTTTGGCAAGAGGTTTTCAGAATGAGTGGTACAGTGCTTACTCCAAGCACTAGTTATCATCTTCAAATCGACGGACAAATAGAGATAGTGAACAAGTGGTTGGAAGGCTACTTGAGGAACTATGTTTCAGAATAGCAAAGAGTATGGCTGAAGTGGCTTCACATAGGTGAGTATTGCTATAATTCTTCTTTTCACATGTCCATAAGAATGTCACCTTTCATGGCTCTTTATGGTTATGAGGCTCCTAGCTTTGCTGATTTGGTGTTTGGTGATAGTAAAGCCCCTCAAGCCAAGGATTTACTACAGCAAAGTCAAGATGTCATGAAATCATTGAAGAACAATCTTCAGATTGCATAGAATTAGCAGAAGATGTATGCTGATCAGAGGCGTGTTGAGCGCTCTTTTAAGGTTGGAGATATGGTTTATCTTCGATTATAGCCTTACAGACAGTCTACTCTCAAGAAGAGTGGAGCTAAGAAGCTCAAACTTCATTTCTATGGGCCATTCAAAGTTATCAGAAGGGTTGGAGCAGTAGCTTATGAGTTGGAGCTATCTTCTAATAGTAGAGTACATAATGTCTTCCACGTGTCTCGCTTCAAGAAGGCACCTGGACACAACATTGTTGCTTCATCATAGTTACCACCTTTGGATGAAGAAGGACAGTTGGTTTTAATTCCAGAGGAGATTCTTGATTATAGAGAACGTTCTTTGAGGAAAAGAACAATCAGAGAATACTTGGTGAAGTGGAAAAATTTGCCTATGGAGGATGCAACTTGGGAGAATGATGAGATTCTGAAGCATCCAGGTTTGTGATTGCTTGAGGACAAGCAATCTTAGGGAGGGCAGACTGTAATGTCCTCTTCTCGAGCATGATCTTTCCAATTGACCGTTAGCCTATTTCCAGAGACCCGTAGGCTACTCAAAAGGTAAAATTAGGGTTTCTTGTTTTGAAGGATGCTCTTGCTCAAGGTTGGTTGATTCAATGGTGGATTCTTTCTGGGTTTTCAGAGAGCTTCACAGTGATATGTTCTTCTTGGCATTCTGAGCATCTTCAGGAATTTACTATTTTTAGTAAATTCTATTTCTGGCAATGAACCTGTTGGTTTTAGTATGGTTGGCTTTCTACTTTAGACTGATCAGTTGGCTTACTCATTTTTGGCTTCAGGGCACAATTGGAGAGATAAGTTCGAATTATTTTAACTAAGTCATGTTTTAATGTTATATTTTAACATTGACCCCCTTGGCCTAGCTACAACTCTTTAAGTTGTTTTTAAAAGATGTTCTTTATGGGTGGGCACTTCATTGAAGGAATTAATTATATTTCTCATTAAAAGATTTAATCCAAGCATAAGTTGGATGCCAACTTCAAGGAAGGGATAAAGTTTATAATTAAAAAGTCAAAAATATTGCTTGGGAAAGTGGGACACCACCTATTGGAGGATTAGGGTTTGAAGATTAGGTTTTCAAGAAGAGTCATGTAGAAATTATAAAAGGAAGCCATTGGTTTTCTTTTGGATTATCTTTTGTCTATAGGAATGTTATGCTACCGGATTGGCTGTGGGATTGCTTCAAGGAATGTAAGCCTCCTAGCTTGGCATTGCTTCTCGCTTGAAAGATAGCGACTAGTGGTGAGATAGTATAGACTGAGTGTTTTGTATCAAGATTCCTGCATTATTGTCATTGTGTGGCTTTGTAGTTCAGATTTGTGCATTTTAGTGAGATTCTAGAATTGCATTTTCCTCATAGCAGATTGTTGTTTTTAATCACAAGTCAAAAAATACAAAAAGAGTTGTTCTGGGTATTGTCTCATTGTGTTTCCCTATTGGAGGTGACCCTTCATGAATATTTGTAGATTTTAATATGAAGTTTATGATTTTATAAAGCAAATTCGTCATTTCTTGAAGGCCACCCTTCCTGGAGTGCCTTGGGATTCATGCCAGTAATTAATAGCCATTTTTAGCTGCCATTTCTTATAACTAAACTAGGCGCCATCATTTTGTAGGTCTACTGCATCAAACATGAAGTCTTTTGGGTCTATTTAGGGTGTTATACGAGCAATTTAGTGGGTTACAGGCATGTTGGTTTTACATTTAAATATACAGATTTGTATAGATCAGAATCTTAAATCTAGTTTTTGAGTGAAGAAATCAGTCTTGGTATTTCCATTAAGCAAGGAGAATCCTCTTATTAGATGCTCATTGAATTGTTCTAACGCTATGCTCTTGGCAAGCGAATTCTTCTCACATTGTAAGCTGAATAGTAGTACTATCAGCATCTTTCTCTAATTCTTGCTTATCAAGTTGTGTAATGATCACTTACTTTCTAAAGCTGCATTGTATTTCTCTGTATCTCCGTCATATGGTAGCTCCCATTTCGTCTCGGTTTGGAAAGCACATTCTTGACGTCGAGTACTTTAGCATTCTTGCTTATTTCCCTTAATTGCATTGTAATTACTTTATCTCCGCCATATGGTCACCTCATTTCCATACTAGATTGGGTAGCACATACTTGGTGTTGAGTTTGCTTTCAGCACTTGTAGTGGTAGAAGATCCTCTGACCATATGATTGTCCTTCACGGACACATTCTTGGTTAGAGCTACCTTCAGTTGCATTTTGTTTAAGACACTGATGATCCTCTTGCCATATGATAGCCTCTCTCTTGTTGAGATTAAGTGTGCATTCTTGGCAACGAGTTACTTGTAATCTGCTGGTTTGAATTATCTAACCCTAACGGGTGCTCTCTACATTGTTGTGTACTTGGTAAAAATTGAAAAAAATTGGCTCAGTATATTTTAGAAATTCCCCATGAAAGTGTTTGAGAATGCCCACTTAGATCTTTTCAAGTATTCCATACAATGTTTTTCCTATAGAGGATATTAGGGCATACATCTAGGGGAATATGGAAGAGTATAACCATAAAGAACTTATAGAACTATAAGAAAATCAACTAACTAGAGATGATTTCAACATCAAACTTGAGTATGAAAACCTAGTGAAGAAGAAATAAGATGTCCGAAAGTGGTTTCCATGCTTCACCTGTGACGATGAACTTAAGTATGTGAGAATGGAATTAAGCAGAGTGCATGACAAATTCCTATGGGCTGACATGCCTAGTTTCATATCTAAGGAAGTCATAAGGGAGATTATTGGAATTTGTGACACCAAACTTGTACTTGTTCTAAAATCTGTAAAGAACAAGGATGTGATGGAAATTGGAGCCACATTTAATCAAAGGGCTCTCACTGTGAATAGTATACAAAATCCTATAGTAAGGTATGTAGCTATGGCCATAGGATATAAGATATACTACACCAAAAGAGAGAATTTTATTTGGCACAAAAAATTCATGTAGCCATGAAATGGTGGAAAAGGGAAAGGACTATGAATTGTGTGAGTTGCTCTAGCAACGATTTTTTGAAAAATTAAAGAAAACTAAAGAAAAGAAATACCCCTTCAAATTTTGTTCTTTGGTAGATTTTTTTTTGTTCTATTTTTTGAGGGAGCTTCGAGGAAGAAGTAATGTTATATGGAGTTAAATTATGCCTATATCCCATCAAATCTTGAACATATACATAGAATTGGTGATATGAAAGCTCAAGATGAGGCCCTTACTAATTTAATTGTAGTATTTCAAAAGAGAATGCATGGGCATGAGAGGATCTATAAGTCTATGGTAGAATAATATTGAGATGATATCACTTTTTTTGGTCAAATTTGATGAATGTATTATTGAAGCTGTGGAACCCATAATTGTTTGGATTCAACCACTTTGATATGAGATCAATGAAAATGAAGTAGATGGTTATGTTGGTATATTATTTAACAGTCCTAAGGACCTTCCTCAAGAAAGACATGGACCATATGAGGAGAAATCCTTCAAAGTGCATATGAGCTAAAAGAGCATTAAATATAAAAAGGTGACAAAAATGGTACATGAACATCTCAAGGATAGAGTTATCACAAACGAACAAATACGAGTATTAAGAGAAAAATAAAAGGGAGAAACGAGCACAACAAGTGGGACCACTAGACCTAGAATATCTAGAAGAACTGCTTCCACCATTCCCCTTAATATTCAACAACCCTCTAGATTAGTTTTTACCTCCAGAAAAACCAAGAGAATGGAGATGAGAGCTCTGATAATAGAAGAACCTAGGGAAGAGGAGGCTACAGGGCCTAAAAAGAGAAATAAAACTACTAGGATAGCCTCTACTTCCACTACATCACAAAGAAGAAAAGAAAAAGCTAAAAGAGAAAAGAACTTGATTGTACTATCTGAAGAGAAGAAGAGGATGAAGATTCCTCATTGATCTTGAAATGTAGTAGTACTATTTCAAAGGAAGAAAAGAACAGATATTTTTCATACTTCAAATGAAGAATAAATTGAGAAGGAAAGAGAAACCTTTTAGATACATATTCATAAGTTGATGAAGGAAAGAAAGAAAAATAAGTCAAACATAGGATAACTAGAGAAGAAAAAGAAGACATCTCTGAAAAGACCACTCAGTCCAATGAAGTTGGAATCATTATTCAAAGGTATGTTGCATCATGAGATGTTGGAAGAAATAGTTTCCTTATACAAAAAGGAAAATGACGAGAATAGAGCCACTATAATAGAAGCAATTATCAAATTATTTGTCACAATTGAAGTGGATATGGAGATCATTAGAAACTCTTAATGGAGAAAAGAAAATAATTGAATGAAAGAGAAGAGAAGCTCAAATTAGATGCTATGGAGAAAATTGGATTCTCCCTATCTAATGCTAACAAGGTTACATTGGCGCAAGTTCTTAGCAAAGAATTCAGAACAAAACAAAGGGTCACACTTCCAATGGGAAGAGATCAAGATCAATTTGAGAAAATGCAAAAGGAAACAAAAGAAAAGATTACAAATATAGAAAAAAATTATGGCATGATTCCCATTGCCTCTAATAGTAAGGACCAAGATCTAGAAAATGAAAATAGAGGAGTTACTGATACAAAAGAAAATCTAGATAATACTCCTCCAGATATAGATGAACCAATACAAGAAAATGTTGAAGATATGAATGTTGTTGTGACCGAAGAGGAAATAAAAAAGGGATGACAATACTACTCCTCTGTTAACTCAAAAGACTATAGATTAAGTGATGGAGTACAAGGATGGGGGGTTTTGTCAAATGACCCATCCAAGTAGCCATAACACCACCAATAATCTTACTTCAAAAATTAAAAACATTTGTAAAAAAAAATTAATAGAAAATATAACCAATTATTCTTCATTCAAATTTAATAATTTTATTTTTATATACAATGTGTAGCCACAACAAATACATATGCTATTGGCATTCCATAAGCTAAATTGAAATCAATTCTACATGCAAGAATCACTAAAATTCCACAAACCTGTCACTTATGTCCATCACTGCTCTATGATTATCATGAATCTTTTAAAACTCCTTCTAGGTTTGGTGTGCCTCATTCTTAGCTTTCTGGATCATTTTGAAATTCTTAATTTTTTTACCGTATGACAATGTTATTCCCAATTTATTGAAACTGGGTCTCACAGTCATGACTCAAGCAATCTTTCTCTCCCCAAAATGTTAGTCAAACCTCTACCTCCTCCATTATGAGTGTGGGATGCATGCCTTCAAACCCTTAATTGTTCTTTTTGATAATTTTCCAAAAAAAATTCCTAAATTGGCATCCACTATCTCATTCCTACACATCCATTACCTCAAGCTTTGCATCAGGAAGATTCTAGCACTTACAAAATAATTTAATATTGATGGAGCATGAGGAGAAAACAATTTAAAAATAAATCATGCCTACAAGACCACAACCAAAAGAAAGAAATAAAATCACATAAATAATTTTGATGTGCGGGATTGCTCATGTACCCGAATTCTCATGCATCAAACACCCAAGGTAAGAAGAAATGTTCCATGAGTTGGAACTCGTGAACATTTGAAAATCCTATGTTTGTTCTTCAACCATCTTTCTTCTTTGTTAACATGTTTCTTCTTCTTCACCTTACATTGAATATTTGTATCTCTTCCTTCCTTCATCCTTCCTCTCTTTCTTCCCCTCATTAAATTTATTTTGTTGTACCATATTTCATATTTCCATTCCATTCCATCATTCTCAACACCTATATACAAATCGACATTAACAAATTCATAAAAATCAATGAATTCCATTTGCATTTCTTTCTTACCTTTTCTTCTTTGATCCTCCTCTTCTTCTATATCAATAAAATTCATCATACCTTTTTTTTCAACTTGAAACCTATAATTTCTGCCCCTAACCATGTTTCCTATTTCACTTTCTTTCACCAATTCGTCAAAATACAAATTAGCTTGAACATCAACTTTTAACAAATTTTGAAAAATCATCAAATATCTTAATTTTCTTCTCTTTCCCTACTAGTGCATCAATCTCATTTCCATGATTGTAAATCATGCCATTTTGATGTAAAACAACCTCTTTTTTATCAACAAATGATTTTGAAAATTTCAACTTTATCTCTTTGTTAACTACAACTCTTGCTTTACCTGTTGTCAATGCTATCCACTCCCTTTCAATTGCTGCACTCTGCATTAATAAGTTACCTTATTAATTTTTTGTTGTTCCTTCAATTTCCTTATTCACTATCTTCCCCATATACTCTTCTTCATTCTATTTTCCCAAAAAAAATAATGTTTACAAGTCCTTCAATAAACCAAACTTTGTTGAAACTTAATGGTTATCTTCTACAACAATATTTTATTTTTCATGCAAAAATTCATGTATCTCTTTCAAATCAAATTTTCTTTCACAAATATCATATGGATGACTATTTACTTGAATATTTTCTTGCTTATCTATTGCTACCCCAAATTCTCAATCACCATATTCATTTATCTTTTCTTCATGAAAATTAATATTTACTTTGCAAAACTCAAAAGAAGGAGATAATACCTTTGTTTTTGCTATTGCAACCTCTTTTCCTGTGTATGAAATTTCATTTTTATTTTCTTTTATATCATCAACAAGATGCACATAGTTTGGTACCTTTTTTTTTCTCCATTCTTTCCTTGTACCTTTCTTCTTTCCTTGCTTTATTTCATCTGCATTCATGTGGGATGCTCCCACATGACTTTATAAAGTGGTTAATGAATGTACATTATTGTTTCCGATTCAACTAAAATGATATCCATTGTTGTCTTATGTAATTTACCTTCATGATCCCCTTTTTGACCTCCTTTCACCACTATATTTCCCTCTACCT
The DNA here is from genome assembly GCA_007258455.2 of Sequoia sempervirens. Taxonomy (NCBI): domain Eukaryota; kingdom Viridiplantae; phylum Streptophyta; class Pinopsida; order Cupressales; family Cupressaceae; genus Sequoia; species Sequoia sempervirens. The sequence continues at coordinate 22,126,812 of VDFB02049217.1, forward strand.
CCATCTCACTTTACCCTGTATATATTTCCTTGTAAAACCTTTCCTCTCCTTGCTCGCTTGGTTGTCATTTCTTTTTTCCTTAACACCTTTCCCATTTTCCTTCATATCTTGAAATGTTGGTTACAAAATAAGATTAAACACAGCTCAACACACCACTATATTCTTTTATTACTCCACATGAGAAAAATTATTCCATTTAAATGCTTCAAGATTATCACCTTTAAATTCTACTTAATTATAAATAAATTTTTTATAACATTTATGGGGAAATATTTATATATTCAACTTTATCATCTATATTTCAAAATTAATTAACTTGAAACAAAAATAATTAGATTTCTCTATGATCCTTAATATTCTTTAAGAAATGTGTCATATTTCCTTTAATGCTTATACTTCAATTAATTAACTTTATTTGAATAAATTGTAGTGTATACAAAAGTAAATTTTACCTTTTCAACTGAAATAATAATGATAATAAAGTCAATTTAACTTAGAAGAGGAATACATATTTGAATGATGATACTAAGAGGGTTGTGACAAAATGCATTTGTACCTACATCTGGTGTAGATATTTCTTTAGAAAACTAAGCCCACGATAGTGCTTAAGGGGAGCAGTAACAAAAAAATATAACAACCCCCTAGAATCATGAGGTGTCAAGTAGTGACACAAAGATATATGGTGAAAAATGGTATGCTTACACTTTTGGAAAATATGCAAATCTAAAATTTTGTGGAGCAATTTAGGGTTTATAGTGTATCAATGAAGTGTTTGCCAATTTTTTGGGAACTTAAAGCATTAAATGTGAAATTAGGGTAGATCGATAATGTATAAAGTGAAATCCCTAGTCATTTTTAAATCACTTTTGCACATTTGAAAGAAAGTAGATCAGATTGATAAGTGACTAAAGGGGATTCGAGGAAAATTGGTTCAAACCCTAATTCTCATTAAGTGTGAAAAAGGTATTTATATCTATCTTTGCTTTGTTGATTTATATTAAAATTGATTTTATAAGAATTTAAAGGTAGAATTGAGGTTATAATGGCTACACCCACCGTAGTTCAGATTAGTGAAAGACCTAGACTAAATTTTAAGAGGTTTTCATGTAATTTTTTTGAGAATGACCCTGACGGTGCATTTTTGAAGATCCCAATTAAGGTTTTTCCCACTGAAGACACTAGGATCTATATACATTGAAAATTGGAAGAGTATGATCACCAATTTCTCAAGAATAAATGGTCTTGTGTCGTAGAAAAAAGTATCCTTTTCTTGATGTGGAATAATTCATGATAATTGGACTTAATGAAGCCTTGATTTAGGTGTTGTGAGGCATTTTATGCATCCACACTAAGTCTTGGACCTTTACAAATTAAATAAAATTCTTTTAATGAAGTCTTGAGAATGTGTTGTGAAGTGTTGTAAGACATTTCCACATTATTCTAGACTCTATTTAATATAATTTACCTAAAAATCACCATTTTACACATCAACAAGTCCTGTTTTCAAGTGTTGTTAAGTCTTGTGATAAAGATTCCCACTTTTCTAGGCATATTCCCCTTATTTATCTCTTTCTCATGACTTATTTGACCCCTTTATAAACTTACATGCTTTATTTAAGTGTATTCTTGAATATACTCCAGACAAATAATATTAAATGGCATTTAATTACCGACACATAGATTCATGTCCTAGGTGGGACCCATTCGCCATGGGTTGTGAATGAGTCCCCCTTGGCTCCAAAATTTAAAATATTTCAAATTTCTTCTAGGATTTATTCAAAAATATACTTGATGTCGGCATGTGATGTTGTATGAAAGGTAACTAAGACACAATATTGATATAAATAAGTATTTTTACCCTCATTTTATGACACATCTCTCACACATATATCATTTCCCCTATCTTTCATCTTATTCTTTTCAAGCAAGTTAGGGCTTTCACATTGTAAATCATTATTTTAGCTTTTTAAGACATTCAAGGGAATATTTCACATGTATTGCCATAGACTTACAAGATCAATCATGATTGCAAGGTAATTTATTCCATTGTTGCATGTTTTGTTCTATTATTTCATCATTTTGGTTTAATTACCTAAACAGGGTTTGACCAAGGTAAACCCCCATACCTTAACATTCAACATTTTCTCCTCTTCCTATGTGTTTGTAGATTTAGGTCCTTTGGAAGCTTGAAAATCATTAAAGATCAAGTTGCAAAGTTGTTAGAGTCTTTTCTTCCTCATTCAATTCAAGCTATCAACAAAAAGTCATTCTTAGACCTGATCCTGACAGTTTCTAAAGCAAACACATGTAGAAGGTGAAATTGCAGATCTGAAGCTACAAAATCAAGTCATAATTTTTTAGATCCCTAAAGGAGGACTGATTCACCAAGCATGGCGAATTAGTCCCATCTATGGGCCTGCAGAATTTTTTTTCTCATAATTCATCTCTCGGTAGTCTGAAACCTATTTCTAGAAGATTTCATCAGAACAGGGATTGATTCACCCTAGCTAGTGAATGAGTCATGTCTGGCTTGAGAAACATCATCAACAACATTCCAAAATTCATTTCCAACCTTCTTCAACCCTCTAGGTGCACTTTGTTCAGTTTCTTCTATTTTTGTTTCCATCTTCTTAAGTTTCTAATTCATGTTTGCATTCTACACTATGTTTTCCAACATCTTGCATTAGACTAGTTTGCATTCTTTAATCTACATTTTCATTAAGTTTTCAGCATTAAAACACATCCACACACTTCATATTTACCTTTCATCCTTGCATTAGTCTTGAGTCCTAATGAAGTCTCCATATTTTGGCCCAATTCTCTCACCTTCTAGGTTAAATACCCTAGAAGGTGCACGAAGGATTTGAGAGCCAAAATCCTTCATTACATTTTGGTGAACCCGACTTTTTAAATACTTCTATTTTCTGATTTGGTGTCTTTCATTATAGATCTAGCCTTGCATTCATTTTGCATTAGGATTTGCATTATTTTATATGCTAGGTGTTAAGTCTTGCATTCATAAAAAAGTGTATTTAGATTGCATTTGTAGCATCTAAATTCATTTAGATTTATTGTAATTTTTCATATAGGCTCTCAGAATTTATAAAAATCAGTTTGAAATTTCTAAATTTTTTGAAAAAGGTCCATACTGGGACTCATTTGCCACCTTGGGAGAATCAGTCCCTTCTGACCTCTAAAACAACACTTTACAAATTTTATAAATTGGTTTCTAGGCTTCTAATTGGTTCCTTAACCTATATATATTATTCAGATACATTCCTATAGCATGCATTTTGTTAAAATTTTCTTCAATTAGCTAATTTTAGGAATTACTTAATTTCATATCATTTTAGATACTTAGATTATATTATCTTTTCTTTAATTTCATCATGTTTTCTTTCACAAGATGTGCTCTTGATTTGGTTAAGCATGTATTTTATAAGCCTAGTATTCCCCTTTATGAGTTTACTTTTGACCAACATAATAGGGACTTTAAGACACAATCAATCAATGAAATCCTTCATTTTGCATTTCCTATTGGTGTGAATGGTAATGTAGACAATCATAATAATCATACTTGTTCCTCTCCCAATACCTCTCCTATTAGTGGCGAAGGTATCTTGGTGCAAGATGTTACAAGTCTTGATGGTCTTGATTATCCATCTCCTTATTCCCCTTTGGATGACTTTACACAACAAGAGCAAGAAATCATAGACACCTTCATAAACATCAACCTACCTTATCTTCACTGTCATGACAATCAAACTTGTTCATCTCCTAAAACCTCTTCTTAATGTACAGAGGATAGGTTGGTACTAGAAGACATCCCTATTACAAATCATGACATCGTTGATCCACCCTTCCCAAATGTTCCTATCCTTTGGGAAGATTTATTTTCAAATAATAATAGTCTTTCTCTTGATGCCTCCTCTACTTGTGATGAAGCTACCTTACAAATTTCAACCTTGGATGAACATATTACAAGCTCTCCTAGTAGGGTAGATAATATGGAACAAGAGAATGAATCTTTAATGATACTCGACACTCCCCTAACATCTTCTCATGCTTATTATTCCTCTCATCATCATCTCTTTATTGATCATTCTTCTATTGGTAATGAAGTTGTTATGAGAGAGAAAATCCTTCCTTGTCAAATGGATGTGGCATGTTTTTCTCCTACAAATTCTTCTCCTAGAGAGAATAGCATGACCATGGATTGTGGCAAACAAGTGGTTCTTAATTTCCCTCTAGTAGAAATATATCATCCTTTTCAAAACATTCAAACTATCATCTCACAAAGTGCTCATGATTTAACTTTCATAGATTTTTTCTACTCCTCCAATGAAGAAGACAACATCTTGCAATCTAGAGAGTCTTGTGTAAGTATGACATCACCTACTATGCAAGATGAATCTTTCATTCCAACATTACAATAATCTTTTCCTCTTGATCAAGAAAGTATCTTGTCAAGACTTCTCCATGATAACTTAATCACTCTCCCTCCACGAACTCGAAAGAAATGTTATTCCATGACTTCATATTGCACATACCATAGAGTTCATAGTCATTCCACTAATTAATTCCATGCTTTGAGATGCAAAATACAAGATTTTCAAGAAATTGGTATGCTTCCATATGTGGGGGCATCTAATTCCTCTATTTTCTATTGATTTTCACTCTATCATACATTTCATCAATCCTTTTGGCTCACCTTTGTCCTGCACTAAGTGGGGGAAAAGGGTTGTGTAGCCTTTTCCTCATATGTCACTTGTCATTGCCTTCTTTGGCTAGTCGTTAAATTTTCATGAATACATAAGAGCGAGCTTGGGATGTGGACGACATGCCTTAAGTTGACTTGCATATGAAATACTATTCTCTCTTCATGATGTAGCTTACCAGAAACATATGACTTGGCATAGGGATTTTTGAGCGAGCTCTCATGTCTTCTTCTTTCTCTTCTACTTTAAAGCAATTTCTCTCAATAATGGTGATTGCAACTGCTTTAAAGTGGGGGCATATATCACCACTTGCATTTCATTTTGTGATTTTCTTTTTCTTGCAATTTCATTTCTTGGAAGCATTACGTACAATGCTATTCAAGATGAGACTTTGCATTTTTCCTCTCTTGGAGACAAGATGAGATAATTTGTACTCTTCCCTCTCTTGGATACATTGGGCATAATATTCTGTGAGATGACCCATTGCATGAATTAAGCTAAATCCCTTTGAGAAATTTTTACATTATTTTTTTACATTAACAATATTTATAAGTTTCAAAATCATTTCATTTCATTTCCCTTTTGTTTTGTGGCACCTTGTTAAAGTTATCAGGAGGTATAACTTTGGCAGGGTTGATTGGGAACCCCAACTAGCGGCATGAATTTCCCCATAGCCACTTTTTTGTTTGTGAGTGCATACCAACTAGCGTATGTTTCTCACGTTTTTGGCCCTTCTCACCCCACAAACGACCAAAAGTTCTGTGGACCTAGAGTGAGTACTTATTTTCTATCTTATTTCTCTCTTTATCTTGCCTTCATATGATTTTTTATCTTGGGGGCTTGGTATACATGTGGATCGCTCTTGGATGTCTACTTTAGTGTGAGTTTGAAGCAAGTTCTTCCTCTCACTAAAGTGAGGGCTAAATGTGTCGTAGAAAAAATTACCCTTTTCTTGATGTGGAATAATTGATGATAATTGGACTTAATGAAGCCTTGATTTAGGTGTTGTGAGGAATTTTATGCATCTGCACTAAGTCTTGGACCTTTCTAAATTAAATAAAATGCTTTTAATGAAGTCTTAAGAAATTTTTGTGACATGTAAGACATTTCCATATTATTCTAGACTCTATTTAATATAATTTACCTAGAAAAAACCATTTTACACATCAACAAGTCCTATTTTCAAGTTTTGTTAAGTCTTGTAATAAAATTCACACTTTTCTAGGCATATTCCCCTTATTTGTCTCTTTCTCATGACTTATTTGACCCCTTTATACACTTACATGCTATATTTAAGTGTATTCTTGAATATACTCCCAAAAATAATATTAAATGACATTTAATTCCTAACACATAGATTCATGTCCTAGGTGGGACCCATTCTCCATGGGTAGTGAATGAGTCCCCCTTGGCTTCAAAATTTAAAATATTTCAAATTTCTTTCAGGATTTATTCAAAAATTCACTTGATGTCAGCATGTGATGATGTATGAACAGTAACTAAGATGAAATATTTATATAAATAAGTATTTTAACCCTCACTTTACAACATATCTCTCACACATATATCATTTTCCTTATCTTTCATCTTATTCTTCTCAAGAAAGTCAGGGCTTTCACATTGCAAATCATTATTTTAGCTTTTTAATAAATTCAAGGGTGCATTTCACATGTATTGTTGTAGACTTACAAGATCAATCATCATTGCCAGGTAGTTTATTCCATTTTTGCAAGTTTTGCTCTATTATTTCATCATTTTGGTTTAATTACCTATCGAGGTTTGACCAAGGCAAACCCCCATGCCTTAACATTCAACTTTTTCTCTTCTCTTCTTCTTGTGTGTTTGCAGATTTAGGTCCTTTAGAAGCTTGGAAACCATTAAAGATCAAGTTGAAAAGTTTTTAGAGTCCTTTCTTCATCATTCAAGTCAAGATATCAACAAAAATTCATTCTCAAACTCGATCCCAACAGTTTTTGAAGCAAACACCTATAGAAGGTGAAATTACAAATCTAAAGCTCTACATAATCAAGTCCTAAATTTTCAAATCCCTAAAGGAGGAATGATTCACCAAGCATGGTGAATTATTCCCATCTATGGGCCTGAAGAAGTGTTTTTCTCATAATTCATCTCTTGGCAGTCTTAAACCTATTTCTGGAAGATTTCATCAGAACAGGGACTGATTCACCCTAGGTGGTGAATGAGTTCTATCGAACTTGAGAAACATCATCAACAACATTATAGAATCCATTTCTAGCCTTCTTTGAGCCTCTAGGTGCACTCTGTTCAGTTTCTTCTATTTTTGTTTCCATCTTCTTAAGTTTCTAATTCATGTTTGCATTCTACACTGTGTTTTCCAACATCTTGCATTAGACTAGTTTGCATTCTTTAATCTGAATTTTTATTATGTTTCCAGCATTAAAACACATCCACACACTTCATATTTACCTTTCATCCTTGCATTAGTCTTGAGTGCTAACGAAGTGTTCATATTTTGGCCCAATTCTCTCACCTTCTAGGTGAAATATCCTAGAAGGTGCATGAAGGATTTAAGAGCCAAAATCCTTCGTTATAGGTCTAATGAGTTAACAAAAATAATTTTTTGGTGAAACCAGAACATGCAAACCTTGTGCAAAAGAAGCTAGGCATTTGGAACTAGTCTCCTAACTTTAGCGATGATTTAAATGTAAAGTATGTGAGGATAGCCATGAGTAGAATGCATGAAAAATTAATGTGGAATGATATGCTTGGATTAATTTTACAGGATGTAGTTAAGGCTATGACTAGATTATGTGATATTAAACTTGTACCAATGTTGAAGTCTATGAATAATGATTTAGTTATGCAACTAACTAGTGCCACATTTGACAAGAGAGCACTAACAACTAAACCAATCACCAATCCTACAGTGAATTATGCATCTATCATGATTGGTCTCAAAATCTATTTTCAAAATAGAGAGAACTCGGTATCTATAATTGTAATATATGTTTCTCGTTGCATGGTAGTACATGGGAAAGATTATGATTTGTGTGAGTTTCTTTGTCAGCAACTTCCAAAGAACTTGCATTAGACCAAAACAAAGAAATATGCTTTCAAGTATAGAAGACTGATTGTTTCCTTGATTTTCTACTTTATGAGAGAGCTACTTAGAATTAAAAACATTGTATGGGATAGAAGAAAACCAATAACACTCCGATTTTTTGACTGTTTACATAACATTGGAAATTATAATGCACAAGCTAATGCATTGACTATATTTTTCTCTATAGTCCAAAGGAACATGTATGAGAGAGACATAATTCCTAAGATTTTAGTGGAGAAGTATGCAAACGACATAACCTTTCTTGTATCCACTAGTGAATGCATAATAGAGGTGGTATAACCTAGAACAATAAGGATTGAACCTCTGGGAAATGAGATTATTGAGAAAGAGGCTGAGAGATACATTAAAATATTGTTAAGTAGCCATAAGGACCCCTCTCTACCTAGACACAACACATATCAGGATAAATCTACTAAAGCATACTTGGAGACTTCATCACCTGCTAAAACCAAAAGGGTAAACAAACAAGTTGAACAACTCTTTGCAATTCATGGCCTCTTGAAATAAGAAGTTGATAGATTAAGGGAAGTTGTGGCAGAAAGGAAAGCAAAGATAGCTAGTGAGTCCTTTAGACCATGTAGATCAAGAAGATCAGCTTCCACCCCTACCTTTTCATTTCCAAAACCTACTTCTAAAGTTGTCATTAAAGGGAAGAAGGTGGATCCCAATGCCCCAGTTACAGTTGATGTATTTTTACCCTCTAGATGTAACACCTGGACCTCAAAGAGAACAAAATGTACCTCTAATAGCACCTCTTGCTACCTCCAGAAGAAGAAAGAAATAGAAAGAATATAGAGATTGAAACCTAAGTGATGTGGAAAAGTAAATTGAACTTGGTTTATAGGAAGAAGAAAATTTGAAAAGAAAGAGAAGAAGCAACGTTTCCACCAGTAGTGAAGGTGCCTCACAGGAGGCTAGCACTAAGTCAAAGAAAGACAAAATCAATATTGTGGATTCCTCTGAAGAAAAGGGGATAGAAAAAGAAAAATAATATTTTACAATACATGTACACAAGAAGCTTGACATGAAAGAGGAGAAGAAAATAGATGAAGGCACATCAAAGTCTTAGAAGAAGTCCAAGACTCCTCTAGTAAGAGTTTCTTCACCTATAAAGTTGGAATATTTGGTTAACAATATGCTAGAACATGATGGCTTATTAGAAGCCACTACCAAATTCTATGATGAATCCAATGAAGAAGAAAAGAAAACTATTATAGATTCTATTATTCAGTATAGAACATGTTGGATACAAATATGGAAAACATGAAGAAGAAGGTAATTAATGTTGTATGGAAAGCTCTGGTGAAAAGAAGACATGAAGTTGTCAGCAAAAAAGAAAATCAAAACTTATGCTTTGAATAATATTGGATCCTCATTGTCTGAAGATGATAAGGCAACCCTACTAGAAGCATACACAAATTAGTTTAGAATAAAGAAAATACTTACCATTCTTATGGCTAGAGAAAAGGATAGTACAGAGAAGTTGAAACGAGAAATTTTTGATGTAGTGAAAGAAATGGCCCAAAAATATGGGATAATTGTTGGTTCTTCATTAGACATAGCTCAAGTCAAGGAGCTTGGTAAATATAAAGCTACTGATGAAAAGGAAAATATTCCTCCCATATATCTAATTCACCTGTTTTTCAAGAAGTAGTAGTAGAAGAGGTAAATCTTTATTCTATAGAAGAGACTCCACTTTTGGATGTTTTAGGGAATATGGTTGATGATACAAATGCTTCTCTAGAGACATCTACTCCTCTAGAAGACACTGAGAACATAACCATAGAAAATAATGAAGATCAAATTAAGAATGATGTCAATGATAATGCTAAAGATCAACATGACAAATAGAATGAGGATACTAGAAATGAAGGTGAAGAAAATAAAGATGGAGAAGAAGAAGGTAAATACGAAAAGAAAAATGATAGGAAGGATGATGAAGATAAAAAGGAGTATGAAAAGAAAGACAATAAAAAGGAAAACACCTCTGAAAAAGAAGAAGAAGAGAAAGAAGAGAACAAAGAAGAATCTGCAGTTGAAGAAATGAAGAATCCCAAAAGACCAAAGATCCAACAAATTCATTTGGAGAATCCTCTGGAAGCACTCTCAAGGGTCGTTTGACAAGACAAATAAGGATTCAACCAGTTATTCCTCCCCTCTTTGTTTGGCTCATGTCAGAATAAGGCTATGTTGATCTGAATAAGATCACATCTATTTAGAGAATGGAGATTGGAGATACTTTTATTTCCTCTAGGGGAAAGGAATTTTTTTCCATAGAAAAATGGCCCCTTGTCATCTCCACGTCCTTTTATTTCTTGTTTCATGGTGTTTGACATATTTTTCTCTAATTTTATGATGTAACATGGCTTGAACATGCATATTTAGGTACTAAAATTCAAATAATGATGTCTTGTGAAGGTGTTGTGAAGTGTTGTGAAACATTTCCACATTCTTCTAGACTCTATTCAATACAATTCACCTAAAAATCATCTTTTTACACATCATCAAGTCCTATTTTGAAGTGTTGTAAAGTCTTGTAACAAAGATTCACACTTTTCTAAGCATATTTCCCTTATTTATCCCTTTCTTATGACTTATTTGACCCCATTATGCCCTCATATGCTTTAGTTGAGTGTGTTTTTTAAGGTAATCCCAACACACCACATTAAATGCAACTTAATTCTTGACACCCTTTTACAAGCCTTGAGTGGGACCCATTTTTCCATGGGTGGTGAATGAGTCCCCCTTGGCTCCAAAATTCAAAATATTTTAAATTTTCTTTTAGGTTTTTATTGAAAAACACTTGATGTTGGTCTGTGATGAGGTATGAATGGTTACTAGGGCACAAGATTGTATAAATAAGTTATTTTCTCTCATTATTCACCCCCATTCATCTTATTTTCCATTCATTCATTCAAGTATTCAGTCATCATTGCATTCAAGCATCTTACAACATTTCATCAAGCATTATTCAAGCACTTTGGAGCATCCATTGACATTACTTCATATTTGCATCATCAAGAGTTTGGTAAGTTGATAGCATTTGCATGTTATTAGTTTATCATTCACTTTCATTACATTATTTTATTAAGGGTTTGATTACCAAAGTGGGGTTTGACCAAGGAAAACCCCTATTTGCTAACCCTCAACCATTTTTCCCCTCTTGCATGTGTGTTTGTAGACTTTTGTATGCAGATTTAACAAGTATTTAGGTGTTGAAAAGTGGATAAAAAGTCGTACTTCAAGTAAAATTATTCATATTTTAAGCTTGGTGAATGTTTTCTGTCTATTTCCTATACAATTGACTTCGACAACTCGACAAGCAGACATTTCAAGATTTGGTGTTGCAGAGTTGTCTCCTGAGTTTCCAAAATTTCGGGAGAGAACTTATTTTCCACCAATTGTGAATGAGTCCCACCTTAGGACTAAAAATCTGAATTTTGTTAGATTCTGGATCTCAACAGTCAGAAACTAGTTTCTGACACTTTTTCACCAAGAGGAGGACTAATTTGCCACCCGGAGCGAATGAGTCCCACTGTGAAATTTCAATAAAGTCATTCAACATTCACAACATTCTAGATTCACCAAACATTTCCCAGGTGCACTTTGTTTCATCCTATTTCTTTTTATTATGCATTATTTCATCATTTAGTTCATTGTTTTCATATCACAATGTGTTTTCAAATATCACATAAATCTTAGTTTTGCATTTGTATTCATTCATTTAGATCATTCAATTGCATTTAGATTAATTCATTTAGCTTAGACAATATCATACATAACATAATTTGAGTGAACCCTTTGCATTTTTGGTCCAATCTCTCTCCTTTTAGGTGAAAAACCCTAGAAGAGCAAGAGAAGTCTATTAGGTCCAAAAATCAACAATTCAAAATTATAGAAACCCATCAGAAGGGGATTGATCTAATCAATGATACCATCAAAGTTTTATAGGATGCAATCCCTGGTACCACTATTGATGATTCTCTAACACTTGTTGAGAATTTGAAATTTCTAGTTGATTCATTTGGGGAATATACCTCTAGCTTAAAGGAGCAAGCTGCAAAAGAAGCTAAGTCAAGGATTGAAGAGAAAAGATTGTTTGAAATTCAAGACAGATGTGCAACTACACATAGCAAGGTTATGAAATTCTTGGAAGAAGTAAAGGAATGTGAAGATGAGGCTCAAAAATTATTGTTGTATTATATGAGATGTTCAGACACCACTTAAGGAATTAAGGACCTAATGGAATCAATAGAGTCACAATTAACCTATGCCTCTAGAGCTCATGACCTTATAAAAGATAGAAACTATGCCTCTTGGACTACAATTTCAGACTTGAAAAACAAGCTTTTCACCCTAAAAAGATAAAAAGGGGATCTTATAAGGAAATTTGGATAGCTTGGATACTTAGTAAACTGCAAGCATATACCTACAACAAGTTCTCTCCCTGAAGCTAAAAAACTTGAAAAGATAAATCCTTATCTAACTATTCAGAAGAGGGAGAGGCGAGTTTGGTGGAGTTGGAATCAATGCATAAGGTGCTTGTTACAACTAAGAAGAGTTGGGATGAAGGGAAATCTTCCTGGGAAGCCATTCTCAAGGAACTTGAAGGTGATTCCTCCTCTAGGTGAACATATTTCACCTTATATGTTATTTTTCAGTTGCTTTCAATTTTTCTTTCTTGTACATATGATTAGATATAATTTTGGGGATAACTCCCTAAGGAGGAGCTAGCTATTTCATTTTATTTTTCTTTCTATACATGTGTCTCATCGACACACCCTTTTTCCTTGATGTCAAAGGAGAAGAAGTCTAGAGAAGTTTAGATATTGTGTTTGGGGGAGAAGTTTCTAAGAAGTTTTACTATAAGAAGTTTTGATGTATATTTGAGCATACAATTTTTTGAAGACAAATTTCAAGTTGAATTCTTTAGAATCATTTTTGGCACATGTTTTCATCAATGAAAAAGGGGTATATTATTGAAAGAATGAAGAAGGAACCCTTTGATGTGTTGTCATTGATGCCAACAATGTTTGTTGACAGTTTTTTCTGTTCCAGTAAATAATTTTAGTGACACCTTGATCTGATAATTTGGTCTGGATTCACTCATGTTATAAGATTTGCTTATACGGTTATAATATGTTGTTTAGGACTGTTAAATACATCTATGTTCAATATTTCAGCGATTTTGGTCAATCATGTTGAAAGTTAAAAATGAAAAAAGTTTTCCAAACTATATTCTTGCTTATACAGTACAAGATGATATGAGTTATCTAGTATGCATTCATCCGGTGTTTCAATTCAAACACTACAATTTTAGGAGAAGATTTACAGGTTTTAGTACTACATATATTATAGATGGCACATGCTTATATGATTATATGGATGATCAATGTTGGATAGATTGGCTTATTTTGTCATTAAGTCTAATCCCTGACTGACCTAATACTTGGAATTGTGCTATGAAGATTAATATGTATTGTGGATGTTAAGGGTATCTATTTTAGATCCATGCTGACCTAAATTCAATTTTTTCACATTTGCTTTGAGTGAGAAGAAGTTTTGTTTTCAAGTATGATGCTAATAATAAAGTGTTTTTGAATTGAAATAGGATTGCATCTAATTAGGATGACCTAATTGATGTATGTGGATGTAATAGGGTATTTATGTGGAACAGTCTTGAGTTGCATAATGTGATAAGGAAGTGTAATATGATGTGTGCAAAATCAGATATTGTGTAAACATGTGAATTTGTATGTGTGAGATCAAAGTAAGGGTGGAACTTCTATGTATGTTGAGCGACTATTGAGCAAAGTAGTATTTTGTATTTAGAACTTTATTAGAACTAAATTCAGCACAAGGAAGGTGAATCTTACATCAGTTCACACTTTGGCTATGTAACCACTTTTGTCTTATACCTATTTCAAGTTGTGAGACTTATAAGGACTTGAGCGACTATTGAGTAAAGTAGTATTTTGTATTTAGAACTTCATTGGAACTAAATTCAACAAAAGGAAGGTGAATCTTACATCAGTTCACACTTTGGCTATGTAACCACTTTTATCTTATACCTATTTCAAGTTGTGACCCTTATAAGGATAGCAAGTCCTAGTAGTGAACCTTGTAATATCTTATAACTGGTTATAATATATTGTGAGCTAATCCTCACCATGTTTTTTCCCTTTTTGGGTTTTCCACATTAAAATCTACTTGTTCATGCATTATGTGGTGTTGTTATTTTCTTCATGTACTCATTTATAGCTACAGTTAGATATATGTTTATAATTGATTGGATTATGACTAAATAGTTTAATAGAATACTGATTCAACCCCCCCTCTCAATATTGTGGGTGTTCAACATAGCCATGGCCATTAAGGTAGTATCATCAATAAATTGGGGGTGAGAAAGAGGCGGAAAACTTTTACCCCAACTCCACCCCTAAATCAACCCTTGCCTAACACAAGACTTGATATATCTTCCTAGCCCCTTAACCATAATAATGAACAAATAAGGGGACAAAGGATCCTCTTGCCGAATACCCCTATAAGCTCAAAATAACTTTAAGTCTCCCCATTGATAAGAAATAAGAAGGAATTAGAGGTTACACAACTCATGATCCAATCAACCCACTCTTTATCAAATCTGAAATCTAAGAGAATCTTCTACAAAAAGGACATTTAACTCTATCATACACTTTTCCATATCTATTTTAATGAACATGGCCTTTTCCCTAGAGACCACCATAGAATGATTGGCCTCAATAGCAATAACAACTCCATCCAGGATTTTTCTACCAGCAACAAATCTCCCCTGCCCATTAGAAATCAAAGAATTAAGCCAAGGATTAGGCCTCTTTGAAATCAGTTTCTTAATATTTTTATAAACCACATTGTAAAGAGAAATTGGTTGAAAGTGGTCCATGGAGCAAGCACCTTCCCTTTTTGGAATAAGAGTAAGAAATGTGGAGTTCATAGCCTTCAACATTTTCATACTCCTCTGTGACTCGTGAAATACCTCCAAGAGATCAACCTTAATAATCTCCCAAAATACTTGGAAAAACTCAACAAGAAAGCCATCAGTGTTGAAGGCTTTACCTTTCTTATTTGAAGAATGATAGTTTCCAATTCCTACAAAGTGACAAGCTGAAAAAGAGACTCATTCATCTCATTATAAACCAAAGAAGGAATACAACCAAGAATAGAACTTTCCTTAATACTTGCAAGAGGAGAATCCTTAGTAAATAGAGCTAAAAAGAACTATGAAGCCTCCCAAGAAAAATATACCAAAGAAAAAAGTTGTCTCCCTCTGAAGACATAAGAGAGCTTATAAGATTTCCATTTCTCCTAACAACAACACAGTGATGAAAGAAGGCAATATTTTTATCTCCCTCCTGAATCAAATCAATATGATACTTTTGTTTCCAAAAAATATCCTCTCTTAGCTCCCATTCCTCAAGTTCCTTAGTTACCATAGCCTCTTCTCCTCTCAACTCAATTGAAAGACCAAGATATTGAATTTGGTGAGTGATAGAATCCAAACAAGCCTAGGCTATGAATTTATTGTGATGAAGATTCCCAAAACACTGCTTGTTCCACTTCTTGAGTCTATATTTCTCATACTACAATATTTTAACAAAATTATAGATAGCTATACCATGAGCAGGTCTCCCTTTACGCCACCATTCAATCATCAAGACAGGGAGAAAAAGATCCTATAACCATATGAGTTGGAACTTGAAAGAAGGGTTCTTATGAGCTCTAAAAGGAAAAATTGAAAGTTTAATTGCTAGTTATCAGATCCTCTCCAATCCAAGATCTCAGAGTTGTTATTCCATCTATCACCAAACCAAAAGCAAGAAACAAAAAACCTTCCAAGCCTATTAGAGATACTAACATCTCCCCACCTTTAATTGTTCCAAGTGAATGTACCATTATTTGGCTTCACGTCAATTAAATTCAAACAATCCATGTTGCCCTTAAAAGAAAACTAGAAGGATCAAGCTTGGAAATACCCTCCTCTTCTCCTCCAAACAAGAAATAGAATTAAAGTCACCTACCACAATCCAAGGAAGAAAATGAGCAAGAGACAGAACATTCCTAATATGAGACCAAAGTTGAGATTTACCCAGAAGATCAGTAGGCACATAAACATTAGTGAAAAGGAAATATTCACTAGATTCTAAACTAGAAGCAATCATAGAGATTGAAGAGCTACTTGAGATCCACCACAAAGGAACAACCTTTCATGGATCCCAAAAGTAGGCTAGACTACGAAAGCTACCAAGGGAATCGGCACACTAACAACAACCACTAGGCCAAACACTATCAACTCTATTTAACATGTCATCCACTATCAACTTAATTTTTTGAATAAAGACAATATCAGGAGAATGACTTCTGATCATCTCACAAATAGCCTATTTTCTAGGGATGTTATTCATACCCCTCACATTCAATGAAATGAAAATCCTTTATGAGGTTGAGAGAAATGAGAATCTAAGGTTTTCACCAACCTAGAATCCACTAGCATCTCACCCAATAATTTAACCTTCTCCAAGTCCTTCTTATGCCCCACCTTCAAAGTTTTCTCTAGAGGCCCCTTTTTAAGGGTCTTTTGCTGCAAACCAAGGGCAAGCACGGGCCCACCAAGTTTACCATAATCTGAAGATTCATTCAACAAAGAAGGAATATAAACCACAAAGGCTCCATTATCCTTTGGGACCAAAGATACTCTAGGATCTTGCAATGGGGGAGGTAAATTTGTTTCCATCAGACCATCCTACAAAGTTGTTGAAGACAGACTCTAATTAATATTGGTGCAATCATGATAGGAGGGTCCTCAAAGAAAATAATTTGGACCATACAACAAGAGTTACACAACGAAAGCAACATGAAATATGGAGGAAAATGCAGGTTCAAACATTCTTATTATCAAAAATTTTGATTACAATCAGTCAGCAACATTTGGGCTTACAGATTCAAGCTCACAGGCCTCATACAACATGTTCAAAATAAATTCTTCCTATATGCTCGTTAATATGAGAAGAAATTTTACATATCAAGTCCAATACGCATTTCTAACTAACTTCTAATGATCGATTACAATGATTTATATCATATCTAGAGATCTAGAATCCTCTGCATCAGCCAAAGATTGTTACAATCTCTAATGAAAGAAAATGTAACATGTGTGTGCAAGGTTAGCCTTCAATTTTAATTTCTCCTCGTTGGGTGCATAGAATGAAGTGTGGACCAAAACTAAGGTTGAAAACACTCCACAGAACAATTCAAAACACACCACAAGGATTTGCAAGTTACGTGAAGGGTCCACAAGAGACAAAATTATCTGTTAGGCTTGAAATTATTTTGGTGCTTTGTTCTAGAAAATATCACTTAATATGAAAGTGAACTTGCTAAAAAAGATCCAATCACTCTGAAATCTTGGAATAAGGAAAATGAACATGTCCATGATTGAAACCTAGATTCACAAGGTCTAGTGAGCAAATATGATGAATCTGCCTACTTGAACTGAACAAGAATAAAACTAAAAGGAAAATATTTTTGGTTGATGCAGGATTGCAAAGAACCAAAGATGCTCCTACATCAGACATCTGGGGTTAATTTAAAAGTGAGTCCCTCACTTTGTTGGGGCTAAAGGAAAACCCATACAGTCTACCTCAGCCTAAGAAATCTAAGAAGAATCTTCCACTGGTCTTCCCTTCCACTTCACAAGATATTCGTTGTACTATCTTCCATGTGTTTTCCTCCCATCTCTGATATCCAAAATCTCTTCTATCCCATTTGATTGTTGTTTAGGAAACTATGTCTCCAATCTTGCTTTATTGTCTTAACTAAATTCTACTTCACAGTACTAATGTAGATTTGCAATGTTGAATATAGGTGATATGCCCATGCCATCCAGTAACTCTACTTCATATGCATTTCCTAAATCAAACTTCTTCAAAATATTACAAGGTCCAAACTTCCTCGTCTTCAACTTATTATATGTGCCAACTGGAAATATTTCTTTCCTCAAATATACCATCACTTCATCTCCAACTTTGAATTCCTTATATCTCCTTTTCTCATCTGCTTTCTCCTCATATCTGGTGGTCATATCTTCCAAATGCTTCTTGACCTAATCATGCACTATCTTCATATGTTCTGCAAATTCCTCTGCTTCTGCACTTCTTTTGTCTCCATTCCTGATGTCTCTTAACTTTAATACTCCTTTAGGTTGAACTCTAGTAACAATCTCAAAAGGTGTCTTTCTGGTACTTCTTTTCGCTGAATTATTGTAAGCAAACTCTGCTTGTGCAAGGGATAGATCCCAACTTCCAGTCTTCTCTCTAACCAAACATCTCAGCAAATTACCCAAACTCATGTTTACTACCTCTATTTTTCCATCATTTTGTGGGTGACAAGTAGAACTGAACTTCAAATTTATCTTTAACTTCTTCCACAGTGTCCTCCAAAAGTAACCAAAAAACTTTGTATCTCGGTCCAAATAATACTTCTAGGTAATCCATGCAATCTAACCACTTCCTTGAAAAGAAATTTTGCTACATGTACTGCATCTATTGTCTTCTTACAAGGTATCAAAAATATAGAATCATTACCCCTTGGTGTCTTCAGCAATCCAAGTATGAAATCTATGTTGATATCCTCCCAAGGTCTCTTCGGAACTATCAAAGGTTTATACAATCCAACATTTTGACTACTCCCTTTTGCAACTTGAAAAAATCTACAACTTTGCAAATTTGCACAAATTTCCTAACATCCTTATAAATTTGTAGCCAAAAGTAATTCTCAGTTACCAATGCTACTGTCTTATCAATTCAAAAGTGTCCTACCAATCCTCCACTATGTTTCTCTTTCACCAAGCTATCCCTCATCGAAATCCAAGGTATACACAACCGATTCCCTCTAAACAACATGTCCTCTTAAATGAAATAATCCAACCACTGACTCATGTCCTCCAAGACTGGTTCTTTACAAGCTCTCCAAGGTTCTACAAAATCTGGGTCTTCCTCATACAAGTTCTTCAATTCATCAAATCCTAATACCTCCACTCTCATCTCTATCAGTAAATTCCTTCTCCTACTCAAAGCATCAACAAATCTATTTAACTTTCCACTCCTATGTTTCAAACCAAAAGTATAGCTCTACAAGAATTCCACCCATCTCATGTGTCTCTAATTCAGCTTACCTTGACTGTTCAAATACTGCAAAGCTTGATGATCTGTATACAACACAATCTCCTTAGGCAACAAATAATGTCTCCACTTCTTCAAGGCTTGAACTATGGTATAAAAATCCTGGTCATATACTGAATACCTTCTCCTAGCATCACTCAATTTCTCACTAAAATAAGCTATGGGTCTCCCTTCTTGACTCAATACTGCTCCAATTGCATTTCCACTTGCATCATATTCTACTTGAAATACCTTATTGAAATATGGTAATGCCAATATCGGTTGCTCTGTCACTTTTTTCTTCAACAACTCAAAAATCCTATTTTCTCCAGATTTCCATCTAAAATCCTTCTTATCTCCTCTCATTGTTTTGGTCATAGGACTACAAATAGAACTTAAATTCCTAATGAACTTTCAGTAGAAACTATCCAATCCATGAAATGATCTTACCTCTCCAATAATTTTTGGTGTATTCCATTCTACAATTTATCTTACCTTCTTAGGATCCATCTTCAATCCATCCATAGATATCACAAATCCTAGATATACTAATTATTTATTCATGAAACTACACTTCCTAATGTTTATCAACAACTTCTCTTCTCTCAACCTCTACAAAACTTGCCTTATATGCAACAAATGTTCTTCTCTAGTCTTACTGAAAATCAATGTCATCAAAATATACAATAACAAACTTACCCAAGAACTTCTTCAACACTTCATTCATCAATCTCATGAAATTACTAGGTGCATTCATTAGTCCAAAGGAATCACCAACCACTTATACAATCCTTCATTTGTATTGAATGTTGTCTTCCACTCACCCCCTTCTCTGATTCTGATCTGATGATATCCACTCTTCAAGTCTATCTTTCTAAAGTATCTAGCTCCACTCAAAAAATCCATAATGTCATCCATCCAGGGAAAAGGAAATCTATACTTCACTGTGATTTTGTTTATGGCTCTATAGTCTTTGCACATCCTCCATTCTCCATCCTTCTTAGGTGCTAGCACAGTAGGTACTGCACAAGGACTTAAGCTTTCTCTGATCAAACCCTTCCTCAATAATTCTTGCACTTTTCTATTCAACTCTTCATTCTTTGTCGGTGGCATCTGGTGTGCTGCTTTATTAGGAAAACTAGCTCTAGGAATCAGATCCATGCAATGATTAATACTCCTCACAAGTGGCAATCCATCAGGTACATTATCTAAAATGATCTCTTCATATTCTGCCAGCAAGTCCTTTATCTCTTCCAGTTGTTCTTCTACATGCTTCAAGTCTTCTACCTTCTTAGGAACCAAGGCATAGCACATGTTCTCATGTCTCAGTCCATTCAGAAATCTACTTCCATCAACCAAACAAATTCTTGCATTCATACAAATCTCAACTTTAGGAACATCCTCTAGTGGCAACAAGGTTTGCTTCATCCCATTAGCAACAATGGTATATGTGTTCTTCTTTTCATCATGTATAGCCTATCTATCATACTGCCAAGGCCTTCCCAAAGAAACATGGCATACATCCATAGGCATGATATCACACAAAACTTCATCATGATATTTTTCTATCCTCAATTTCACCAAACATTGTTCACTTGCTAGTATCTTATGCTCATCTTGAATCCATGCTATTTGATAGGGCTTCAGGTGTTTCAACCTTTTCAGCTTCAATTTGGTCACCATTTCTTCAAAAACTAGGTTCTCAGAGATTCCACTGTCAACAATCACTTTGCAACATTTACTAGCTACCTTGCATCTGGTCCTAAACAAATTCTTTCTTTGTAACAATTCCTGCCCCATCTCACTTTGACACAATACTCTTTTGTTCACCAATACTTCTCCCTCTTCTGGTTTGTTAGTTGATCTGGCATGATCTTCCTCCACAAAGGCTATTCTTCTACTATTTTATGTCTTTCTGCTTGTCTCTCCCTGATTACATTCAAAGGCTCTATGTCCTTCTCCACCACACTTAAAATAAGTTCCCTTGAATACTCTTTTCTCCTGTACTCTATCATCTTTTCTATAACCCTCATTCTGGTAACCACCATATCCTCCTTTCCAGCGTGAGTGTCAATCATCTCTACAATACGAATTATCATTCTTGCTAACTTCCTTATCTTTATTCTGATCTATAAAATATCCTCTTCCTCCTCTAGTGAAAATTCTTACTTTATGAAATATTTCACTTCTTCATTTCTATCTTTGCTCATGTCTTTTATTAAACTTCTCTTCTGCTTTTAGGGCACATTGACATGCCTCTTCCACATTCTGCAACTTGATCAAAATTATCTCATCCTATATAGACGGCTTCAAACCATTTACATATCTGGCTACTTGCTCAATCTCATCCTCTGAATGTATGGATCTGATATTCAACTTGTAAAACATCTCAGTGTACTATGTCACATTCAACTCCTGCTTCAAATTTTGCAATTTCTGAAACAAACTAATTTGATAGTTTGTAGGCATAAACTTTGTCTTTAACTTATTCACAATTCGATCCCATTATTTTATCTTCTCCTTTCCTCTTCTTTGCCTATCTATCTGCAAATATTCCCACCAAAAGGATGCATGTCCTTTCAACTTTGTACAAGAAACTTTCTCCTTCTTGTCTTTGGTGGTACCTTCAAAATAAAAATAATTTTTCATCTCTGTTATCCAATCAAGCAATTCATCTAGATCCAACTTACCATTATATTTTAGTGGATTGAAATGTGGTTTGGTATTTACCCTAGTTAGGGCTCTAATGAATCTTTCTTCTTCTTGATCAAGGCCAGGTTGATTTTCTCTTTCCCTCCCTTCATGTTCTTCTACCTCTTCATCACGCACATCATCAACTAGTTGACCTCTCCTATGGGTTGTTTTGATTGCTTCTAATCGAGCAACAATTCCTCTCAACATTTCCATTATAGTTGGGTTTGCATTTCTGCACACTCCATTTCCTCTACCATTTCTTCTTCCCACCATATTTACACAAGTCCTCTGTAGCTGTAAGTCAAATCCTCAATCCACCACCCCACAACATATCTCTAATAGGACTCTACAAACTCTAATGATCTCTCATGGAATGAACCTCACTCTGATACCAAGTTGGTGTAGTCACAGTAAGAGGGTCCTCAAAGAGAACAATGTGGATCATGCAGCAAGAGTTACACAATGAAAGAAACACAAAATATGGAGGAAAATGCAAGTTCAAACATTCTTATTATCATAAATTTTGATTATAATCAGCCAGCAACATTTGGGCTTACATATTTGGGCTCACACGCTTCATACAACATGTTCAAAATACATTCTTCCTATATGCTCCTTAATATCAGAAAAAATGTACATATCAATTCTAATACCCATTTATAACTAACTTATAATGATCAGTTAAAATTATTTATATCATATATGTAGATTTAGAAGCCTTCGTGTTGACCAAAGATTGTTACAATCTCTGATGAAAGAAAATGTAACATGTGGATGCAAGGTCGGTCTTCAATTTGAATTTCTCCTCAGTGGGTGCACAAAATGAAGTGTGGACCAAAAATAAGGTTGAAAACACTCCATGAAACAATTTGAAACACATCACAAGGATCCAAAAGTTATGGGAAGGATTCATAAGAGACAAAAATAGTCGTTAGGCTTGAAAATATTCCTATGCTCTATTCTAGAAAATATCACTTAATTTGGAAACGATAACTTGCCAAAAAAAAATCCAATTGCTCTAAAATCTTGGAATAAGGAAAATGAACATATCCACAATTAAAACCTAGATCCACAGGGTACAGTGAGCAAATTTGATGAATCTGTCAACTTGAACTGAACAAGAACAAAATTGAAATGAAAATATTTTTGGTTGATGCAGGATTGCAAAGAACCAAGGATGCTTTTGCATCAAATATTCATTGTACTCTCAAACAAAACCATCTCCAAGGAACCACCATAGGAGGGAAGCACATCTAGAATTCCTTCTTTTGGAACTAAATCCACTAGAGCATCAAATCGGTTAAAGATACCATCATTATTTCTATCCTTAAAAGTTCTCTTTTGGCCTCTCCCTTTATTTTGAGGCTTAAAAGGAATAAATCCTTCCTTGTCCATAGCCCCATCAACCAAAGGAACCTTCCCTTTATCATTCATGGGAATAGAGTTGGAGGGTGGTTTAGCTATAGTAGCTGCCTAATTAAACCAAGGACATTTCCTTTGCAAATGGCCATATTCATGGAAAATACATCTAAAAGGAAGGGTTTCATAATTGAGGTGTTGAATCCAAGAAGAGGAACCACTGCATATCTCCATAGAATCTAGGAAAGGATTTCTTAAATCTATCTCAATACAAATATGGACATAAGAAATCATCTTCTTATCAAGAGTTTGTTGAGCCACACCAACCGATTGGCCAAGCAAAAGAGAAATCATGTGTGAAATGTCACTTCTCCAAAACTCACTTGTGGAATTGGGGGAAGACAAACCCAAACAAGAACCCTCGAAGGAAGCTCCTCGGTTGAGTTGAACCCCACATGCCATGGTTTCATAAAGAAACTAATTTGATTAAAAAATTAAGGCCCTCCTTTGAAAGCCCTATTCTATCAACCATGCATGTAAACACAACCAAAAAGTAAATACTAGTGGCCATCATTACCTCCATTTCACCTTCAAGGTTCCAAATCTGATGAGCCTAAGATTCCAAAGCTGGCAATGTGAGATGAAGACCCATGAATTTATAGATTAGAGCATGATTGTTCAAGTAGGAAACATCCTTAGAGATAGACTCTAGCTAAATCACCAAGACAGGATGATCTTGGCATCACTCTAAATAGTTGTTCACTCTCTTGATTTTGGGAAAACATTTCTTAGAAGGTGAACCATCGCCAACCAAAAATTTATATAAATTCTCCATAGCCTTTGCATGTAATGAGGAAGAAGGATCTTCCCAATCCATTTTGTGAGAAGCCATCAAACTCCAAGAAGCACTCTATTTTTCCATTACAAATAGAAGGCCACAAAAAAAATGAAATGGCACCCACACCCAAACTATTGAAAGAAAAGTAAAAAAATTGCATGCAATAAAACCCTGTGCAGTAGCCACTCCCCACAGTTGAGAGGGAAATGAATAATAAAATATATAACAGAAAGGATCCCCCAAGACATCGCCACAAAAAAAATGGCACTAAACCAAGAATAAACCCCACCAAATGCCCCTTACACATCCCCCAAATCACTAAAACTAGCATGCATGAGAAAGTGTCCATGGAAGGCATGACCTATAGACCGCACCCTACCATGCACGCACAAAGAAACATCTTTTGTTCCCCAACTTATCTCCTTAAAAAGCTTTATTAATGCTTTATTTAATTAATAAATTAATTAAAAATTTTGATAAAATTTGTTTTTAAAATATTAATAATTTTTTTTTAAAAAAAGTGATTTGTGGGGGAACATAGCCTCCCCCACACCCTACGTGCATTAAATGAAAATATTTTTAAAAGCTTTATTTGGTGGCTAAATAAAGGAATGGGGCCCCATGAGTCCTCACCCATATGGGGTACGAGACCCTATATGGGTACTCATGTACCCATAGGGTAGGGACTTTGCAAAGCCTATGTGGGGCCTGAATGACCCTCAATTTGATTTTATTTATTTTTAAATAAAAAACTATTTGTGTTTTAATAATGAAATATGTTTTTTTTAAATATATATAAGCTCAAAATAGTAAGTTCATGGGGGTTGTACAACTCCCAAAATAAATTAAGAATTTTTTTTTTTTTCAAATTCAATCAAAATCAACAAATTAGCAATCATTTTTAACATTTTTGGGCCCTCTGAGCATAATGGTAGGGTTGTATTTGACCCAAAATGTTTTTAAACGGTAGTTTCTTGTTATATCTGGAAATGAACCTCCTACTTCAAATTCTTGCATATTTAGCCTCTAGTGTTTGATTCAGATGAAATAAAATGTAGATTTGACTTTCTCAGTTGCTTTGGACTCAATGGTGAGCTTAGAATTTCTCTAAGAAGCTTCAAAAACTAAAACTAGTAATTCAGTGCTTGAATCCCTCTAGAAAATGATATTTTCTCCACACTTTTCTAATTCTCTAGATCATCCAAAGATGCAAGAGATGAGCATACTCATGTGCTTTGAAAATAATAGCTCTACACACAAATTTCTTAAAAACCGAAAACTCACAACTACTCTGCTACCATGTAATATTTGGCTAAATAGCCTACCCAAGATGCAAATGAATGAAGGAAAGAAAATATAGAAATAAGAGATGACCAAGAATAAATTATATTCTACTCAAGAGAATGAAAAGCTTCAATGAGCTTGAGAATTTCTAATTGAACTAGATGAGGTTACAAAGGGAACCCATTGGTTATATAGGCCAAGGGGAGAGAGAGGATGTAATAATATTATGACAAATGTTGTCATCATGTGAGGTGTGATAACTCAGGGTCATTAAAGCTCAACAACCTTATCCCTATGTAAACTTAATCTAGTTTAAAGAGAACTTAAGTGGATAACTAGCTAGAAATCAAACTAGTTAGATAAAGTACCCCTTTCACACCAACAAAAAGAAATCCAAATCCATGTGAAAAGAAAATGAAATCGAAGATCCAAAGATAAAGTAGATATGATAAGAGCTATGAAATGGTTTTCATAAAATAAGAGTTGAATATCTTCAAGTATAAATATGAGATTCATAAAACAAAACTATGATACCTATCAAGTGGTCATCTCAAGAATCTAAATTAGGAAGATAGTTTATAACCTACTTGTGAACATGTTTATGAATTAGGCCAAAGACAATTGAAATGAATAATTAATCAATCAATTGAACTAATTAAACCATATTTCCAATGAAATCTTTGAAATGAACTAATTAGAAGCCATGATCCCATTGGGGGATTGGTGCTGAATTGACGTGGAACGATCAACCCTTTCCCAATCCCTATTGATGAACAAGCTAAATAAAGTGATGCTTTAGTGGGAGAAATGACTAAAATTGATGCTAAATGATGAAATGCTCTCGAATATTTCTCTAAAAGTGGTTGTAGGCTAATTGCTCTCAATGCTTGTGGATGAATTACTCATGAAATGGAGGCTAATTTATAGGAATTTTAAGTGAATTCATGGATACAAATTGATGAGAAGTATTGGCATGGATCAAGGATTCCAATCCATGGAGGAGATTGAATAATCACATGGATTGATGCAATTAATCAAGGGTTGAAATTGATTCAACCAAACACAAATCCTTGATTTTAGGAGGAATGTGCAAGATATTTCCATGTTAGAGGGAAATAGTTTGAATTTGAATTGGAGGAATATTCTATGGGAATATTCCTTGGAAAGTGGGAGAAATTGGAGGGATTAAAGAAATTAGTTAATTAAATAATTAGAATATTATTTAATTGTGCAAGATGCAAAAATTTAAAAATTTAATTAAACAATTAGCTCATTTAATTAAAAATGGGGAATTAATTAATGACATTTAATTAAATAATTTAGATTATTTAATCAAATGAGAAGATTTAGGGGATTTAATTAAATAATTGACATTATTTAATCAACAGGATGAAAATTAGTATCGAAGGGGTGAATTAATCTAATAATATTGATTATTCGATTAATAGAAGAAAGTGATGAATTTAATTAAAAAAGTAATATTATTTAATTAAATAATCAAAAAAGGGGCAAATCAAGATGAAAAAATAATGTTAGTAATCGAGTTCAAATGTGTGATATCAATCAAGAAAATTTTAAGTGTTTACACTACTACTCTGAATTTGAAGTAGGGTTATGTACAAGGAGATGGAATATTCTCCAAATAGGAAAACTAAATATACATCCTCAACCTCAAGATGGTAAATCATATAATTTTAGGAACTTATGATTTCAAATGTAAGAGAGAGAGAGGTAGAAGAAGTTTCAATTTCATCACAATTCCCAAGGCCCTCCAAATATGAAAACCCCTATAAAGTACTAGCATCAATAGGTATATTATTTGCATCATAAATGGGTATTGAGGTTTTCCATAGAAATGATCATAAAATGGAGATGAACAAGTGTCTCCATAAAAATACCAAATTTTAGTCCCTGGAATGTGGGGACAATCAAGTTGTGAAAGGTCACATAACAAGACAAAATAAAAGATGCAATAGATTAAGCTTAGGACATGATAAATATTATTTATCCATGCTAGCTTCCTATAGTATGTACTAGAATTTTCATTTGGAAAGCATGTAGTCAAGTATATCTAGAATTCTTAGCCTAAAAACATAAAGAACGTAAGGAGTACATCAAGAATACAAGACCCTCAATGTAATCTTAATGTTCTTTATGTTTTTAGGTCAAGGGTTTAAAATAAATCCCCACATTTACAAACAAAAATAATAATAAGAATAATTTAGAAATATTTAAGAATATACACCAATATTGCAGCTCACTATCTAATTGACCAAGACACATCAAAAACAAGTTGATTCAAGAGATTTAGTCTCCATATGGATCCTATAGAGATAGATCTATTCCATACAATTAGTAATAGTATCCAAAATAGTTTGCTCCTACACTCTATCATACTATATATTACAATCCCAATGGTTGAAAAATCTTTAAGATATTTTTGTAAAACTGACTTTAGATAGTTTGTACACTTTCAAAAGTTATGAATGTAAATGCAATTTAGGAAATGTTATAGTTAAGTAACACAAACTAATAACATGGTGCACCTCTCTTTCCCTTTCCAATCATTTGTAACATCTAAATAGTAGGGACATACAACATTTGTAATAATTTTATAGTTACTAACAATGAACTTTGTGTAATTATTCATTTATTCAATTAATCATTTGTAGTACAAATATGGATAACATTGGTAAAATAAGATTTGTATTAGCCAAAAATCCATAAGGCCATACAATGTTATATGTCAATAAAAGTATACAAAATATCCAATAAAGTCATACAGGCTTGCAAAAAATCCATATGGACATAAAATGTCACATATCCATAGTACAAAACATGTTAAAAAATGTCATGTAGGCATACAACAAAGGACCCTAATACATAGTTATTTCCCACTAGGGGAACAAAATAGATCGTGAGTTTCCTTAAACTGTCAACTAGATGGAGATGCATGCACCATGATGTTGGTTTCTTTTGAATGTGCTCACTTATCCTCCTCTTTTTAGTTCTCTAAAGTTTCAACTAATACAATAAATAGTATAGACATTAATAAATAGAAATTGAATTGTGGAATGACATATAGCAGAATAATTGCTTACCATAAACAAAAAATCAGCATGCTCATCAACAAGGGCACATTCATGATCTAGAGTGGCAAGCCCTTGTAGCAAGCATCAAAATAGCAATTAAACTCCATACAAGTATCATTGAAATTTTAAATAATAGACCAATAAAAGAGAAAATATAATGTGCAATTTACTAATCTATCACATATCTCTGTCAAAGGATTAGAACTTGTTACTAGTACAATAACACCATCGTCCATTGTGTCATGAACATCAGTAGGACTATCTAATGTCAGCATTTGAAAATGAAACAATTTTTTTTCAATTAACAAAACTACTTAACATTATTTTACAACACCATTAAAGAATAAAGGTTACTTGATTAAAAGTTTTTCAATGATGAAAAGTGTGAGGTGTCAATGTCGAAGGTCCACTAACAAATTGTTTGACATCCAAAGTGAGTTATGAGATAATCATTCATATAAGATTCAACTATTTACATGTAATAATTATTTCTTCAATACTAGTTATATACATGTGGACTCAACGACATAAAAAAATATGGGTCTGCGAGAATGCTACAAGTATCATCAACAATTCAACCTTGAATTTTCATCATATTCATTCTACTAGTTTAGTTATTGTTACATTTCTGAATAAAATTTAATAATCAAAATTAAATGAACTTGTTGAAATTTACTTGAGTATTAATGTTGAATATTGCATTCAAAAAGGCATATGTCATAGTCATCTATCATGTAGCTAATGTATCCTATGTAGCTACATCCTGAGGAATCTCATGATCATATGTGCAAAAAATAGTGCAAGAGTCACAAAAGTGGATCGGTACTCTGAGCCTAGAAGACTCACCCATATCAAGCTCTACTAGAGGCCTCACATACTATACAAGGCTTTGAGTAAGTAGGCTAATTGATTCCAAGGTTTCCATCTTTACATTGTCCCTCACAACGAAAGAAAAGGGTCTTAGTGTGTTAAAATGAACAAGACAACTAAGAGGGGGGTGAATCAGTTGTAGAAAATTAAACCTTCAAAACCCTCAATAGTAATCAATCCCACAAGAATTCATTAAACCCTTATTCTGTTAGTATAATTAAATATGAAATGTACATAACAAAAACTGAAATCACAACACCATACATAAGAGAACACCAAATTTATGTGGAAAACCAAATGAGGGAAAAATCATGGTGAGGATTATCTCACAATATAAGTAATAACAAAATCAGTATAGTAGGGCTCACTGCCAGAATAGGACACACTGTCCAAAAGGCTCATAGCTAGAGCTCACTACCATAGAAAAAATACAAGATAAAAGTAGAATGTTACATAGAGAACACTTCTCAATGCAATAAGGAACCCTAACACTAAAATTCACACTGCTCTACTCAAATTTGCATCACACATATCACTCACTTCAATCTCGCATCTATCTTGCTTCTTACTTCTTTCATACATCAACTCATAACAACACCACACTTATTTATATCAACCTCATCCTCAAAAACCTTCTCCAATGTTGGCAACTAGCCGTTTTACATACAAATTCAAAATAGGCCAACACCTAAACATTCTCGCAGTCGATAGGAATGAAGGTGACCTACATAAATCCTTAACTAGGACCCAAATAGATCTAGAAACACTTAAACATGTTTCACAAGCATCACATGTAGTGTTAACACAAGGTCAGCCAACATAAATGTTAAACACAATAAAACATTAAGTACACACTTCCTCAAATCAATTTGAAAGATGAAAGTTCTAGACAGCATAATTCACTTAAAAAAGATCTAGAATAACCCCCAAACACTTTGAATTGCATCCAAAACCTTTACAATATATTTCACCTGAAGAATATAATCATTTTGTATAATCAAACAACATGGCTAGATACAATCATACTCTATAATACTAAAACATGTCTTCCACAACACCAAACCTCGAATCCTCTTGACATAGATAAGAGAACAACACCATCAACACTTATTCAAAACCACAAGTCCTTAAACAAAGATGTGGAGAAATGTAGAGCAAATACATTTCTCCTAGGCCACATCAAATAATATTGAATTACCCAGTTCACACAAAGGTAAATACATCTCACTCTATACAATGATTCAAAACCAAAATTCTGAATAAAGCAACTAATGACCGTCTTGAACATATCATAATTGCAAAATCATATCATCAATACAAAAGAAATATGAAGCACAACTCAGAGCATATTCTAAACACTTGCAAAACACTGTTTTCTCTATTTATAAAATTTTCTCAAAAGCACTTGGAAACCAAGTACCAAAGAAATCATGTTAGCACTTTACACTATTCCAACCCATACTAGATATTGCAATAGAAAGAGATAGCCACATGTATTCACAACAATTCCTCAATATCTCAGCTATACAAGCACACTTTGCATCAATCTTTGTTTTTGAGAATTTTCTCCATATCCTCAACATATAGTTGACACTAATGACAACACCTTCATACATGCAACAATCTCCCCCATATAACTTACAACATCAGCAAGTAGATATACTTGATGAGGTTATGTGCAAGATCATCATGGGAAAAACAAGCCCTTAAGTGGCAAAAAATTTAGAAAAATTAGAGTTAGGCAACTTGACATAAAAATTTGAATCAGTTATCTATATTATTTCAAAAATATGCAAGAATAGGATCTGTAGCAAATTGAATGTAGTTTCTAAACTACTAGCTTTATTTAAAAAATAAAAATCTATTTGGTGAAAATTTGAAATTTCAATGTAGTAGTACTTAAATTTTAGGGAAAAAAGAAGAAGTGGGTGTCTGTCTGACCACCCTAACCATAATAAAATAATAATTTTTTTAATAAGATTTTAGATATAAGTAGAGACTTGTGTCTCAATGTGATGCATATTTTTTTATAATTTTTTTCCAAATAAATAATTAATTATGAATTTTTTATTACAAATTTCGAAAAATATAAAAACTTGTATGTTTGACCACCTTAACTTGGTCAAAAATTCATGAAATTCAATTTTTTTTAAATCCTATAGTATGTGAAGCATATAATTTGATGCATGTTTCAGATTCATAAAATGTGATACTGTTTGAAAGCTATAGATGTTTTTCAATCAACCTATTAATCAAGACTTTAGTCGTAATTAAAATAGAATATGAATAATAATTATTTATTAAATTCAAAGTAAATCATAATTTATATTGGTGGAAAGTTGAGAATCTCCTTTAAAAACCCTTTTCATTTCATCAATTTTGGGTAAAAAAAAGTTGTCAGCCACATACCCTACACATACCCATCATATCGCCACTTTTTGGCCCATCGTGATCCTCCACATACCCTTGACATCAATGACAACACCTTCATACTTGCAACAATCTCCCCCTTTTTCATTGATGGCAACACAAGATTTGAAAAACCATTAAGGACATGACAACCTAACATGTTTCGCTTTCCTTTGATAACCTTGCATTTTTCTCTCTCTCCCCCTTTATTTATGACTTTTTTCACATGATACTTCCCCCCCCTTTGACACCAATGGAAAAGTATAAAGTTTTTTGCATTGTTCTCCCCCTTTGACACTGAACCAAAATACCTACTTAGAATACTCCCCCTTAGGAGTACACCCAAATGAATCAACAACTCAACAACAATGACAACATTACTTACTACAACAATGACACTACCCACTACCCTTGAGAGGTAGCCACCAACACTAGTCTAGAAAAGAGATAGATCCATAGATCCACTAGATTGATGCATCTCCATATGCATCTAGTTCAAGAAAGGAGGGGCCCAATAACCACCAACTTCTCTCAAAGATACTCAAAAGTATCTTTAGGAAGAACCTTAGTAAATATATTAGCAAGCTAATCCTTTGTAGATATATATTCAAGCTTTACCTCATTCTCCATTACCGTCTCTCTCAAAAAGTGATACCTAATAGATATATGCTTTTTCCTTGAGTGCATCACTAGATTCTTTCAAATTTTAATTGTACTTGTATTATCACAAAAGATAGAAATAGGCTTATCATATGCAACTCTAACATCCTTCAATGTTTGTCTCATCCACAACACTTGCGTACAACATGATGTTGTTGCAATATACACAACCTCTATAATAGACAAAGAAATTGAATCTTGTTTCTTACTCAACCATGCCACTAATTTGCATCCAAGAAAGAATGCACCACCACTTGTACTTTTCCTATCATCAACACAGCCAGCCCAATCTACATCTATATAAGCATTTAGTGTAAAATTAGTACCCTTAGGATACCATAAGCCATAATCTAGAGTGTCTTTTAAGTATCTGAATATCCTCTTCACAACTGCAACATGTGTTTCTTTAGGATCTTCTTGAAATCTAGCTACAAGAGAAACTACATGCATGATATCTAATCTTGTAGTGCAGTTAGGTATAGTAATCCTCCAATCATAGATCTATAATTTCTCTTATCAACCTTAGGAGATTCATCATTCTTTCTCAATTTGCAACCAATCACCATAGGAGTGCATACTAGTTTGGAGTCATTCATTCCAAACTTATTCAAAATTTCGTTGACATACTTGGATTGTGAAATGAAAATGCCTTTATCTGTTTGATTGATTTGTAGCCCAAGAAAAAAATTCATCTTTCAAACTCTTTTTTCATTTCCTCTACAAACTTCTTGCACATAGCCTCATTTCCACCAAAGATAATATCATCCACATATACTACTACTATCAAGATTTCGTCTTCCTCAATTTTAAAGTAAAGATTACTATCTACAGTTCCCTTACTGAATCCTTTTTGTATCAAGTACTTGTCCAACCTTGCATACCAAGCTCTGGGAGCTTGCTTCAATCCATACAGTTCCTTCTTTAACTTACATACCATATCTAGTTGATTTGAAAATTGAAATCCTTTTAGTTGTTCTATGTAAACTTCTAATTCACCATTCAAAAAAGCATACTTCACATCCATTTGATAAACTTTGAAATATTTATGTGCTTATGAGTAACCCTTGCACACAAGTCTTACCTTGTTTCAAGACTACTTCTCCATTCTCATTCATCTTGTTTTTGAATACCCACTTAGTTCCAATTATGTTCTTGTTTTCCGATCTAGGGACTAATTCCCGAGTCTGATTTTTCTCTATCTTCATAAGTTATTCTTCCATTTCCTTCATCCAATATTTATCTTTACATTCTTTACTCACTATTTTAGGTTCAACTTTAGAAGGTAGACACAAATTTACCTCGACTTCATTAGCTTTGCTTCTTGTCAACACACCTTTCCTCTTGTCTCCAATGATCTAATCTTCAAAATGATTCCTTTGCACATAATTAGGGGTTTTAGGGGTCTTCTTTGGAGCTTCTTCCTCTTCATTCTACACTTCTTTTCCATCAACTTCTTCTTCTTCTTTGCAATTAGGTTCATCTAGCACATATCCATCCATTACATTTGAATTTTGCAAGCTTTCATCAACTTTAACATTTGTGCTTTCAATTATCTTTCTTAGTCTTTTGTTGTAACATATGTAAGCTTTGC
Organism: Sequoia sempervirens; assembly: GCA_007258455.2. Taxonomy (NCBI): domain Eukaryota; kingdom Viridiplantae; phylum Streptophyta; class Pinopsida; order Cupressales; family Cupressaceae; genus Sequoia; species Sequoia sempervirens. The sequence goes on from VDFB02049217.1 coordinate 22,160,625, forward strand.
TTCTAGTAGAGTATTCAATGAATATACCTTCATCATACCTTGCATCAAACATTCCCAAGTTTTCTTCTTCTCTTTTGATGTAACATTTGCTTTCAAACACTCTAAAGTAATTCATAGTATGAATCCTTCCATACCATAGTTCATAGGGAGTATTTATGCTATTAGCTTTAGCTTGAACTCTATTAAGTGCATAAATAGTAGTATGAATTTCTTCTCTCCAATAGACTTTTGGTAAATTTTCCTCTTTCATCATATTTCTTGTAACTTCTTGAATAGTTCTACTTTTCCTTTCAACAACTCCATTTTGCCAAGGAGTTCTAGGGGTACACAAATGCATCTTTATTCTATGAACTTTGCAAAACATGTTAAACTCATTGGAGGTGAATTCACCACCTCTATTAGACCTCGAGCATTTTATTTTTGAATCCATTTCTTTCTCAGCCATAGCTTTAAATGCCTTGAATTTATCTAATGCATCATATTTTTTCTCTAAGAAAAGTGACCCATGTCATTCTAGAATAATCATCAGTCAAAAGCATAAAGCACCTGTCACCTTGTAGAGTTCTCACCCTTATAGGACCAAAAATATTTGTATACACTAATTCTAGTAGTTCGGTAGTATATTGTTCCTTTCCCTTAAAGCTACTCCTTGCTTGTTTTCCAAATCGAAAACTCTCACAAATAACATTGATAGGTTTTGTGATTCTAGGTAAATCTCTTACTACATGAACTAAACTAATTCTTTCCAAATTATCAAAATTCATGTGACACATCCTTCAGTGCCATAGCCAACTTTCATTAATTTGAGACATAAAGAAATGACCATCAACACCCTTAAGCTAATAGATGTTTCCATTTGTTCTCTTACCAACAACAATCACAGTTCTAGACCCTTTTCAGATCACATCTTTCAATCTTAAATACAATATTATACCCTTTGCTACACATTTATGCAACACTCAAAAGATTATTTCTTAAGCTCTTAACATACTAAACATTTTTAGTATTATGCTTGCCATCAAAACTGATTGAACCTATTCCACAAATCTTAGCTCTTGAACCATCTCCAAATTTAACTAATCCTCCATTGTACTTTTCAAGTTTAACAAACTTATTTTTATCTTCAGTCATGTGATTAGAGTAGCTCAGGGTTTTTTAAATTTTTTATCTTGAAATTTAAAAAAAATAATAATAATTAGAAAAAAAAATTAAAAAAATAAAAATAAAAAAAGGCTTTTAAAAAGCTTGCACATGTTCTTAGAACTCTGCACCAGCCATACCAGGCATGCGGCCCCATAGGGTACTACCAGAAGCTAAATCACCGCCACCTAGTAGCCCTTTAAGGAAGCCACTAAATGTTTGCAGGTTGTAAAAATCTCAAGTAGCTAAAGAAACCCTATTTTGGTGGCAGCAAACACAAGAGAATATTCTCTACAAATATTTGGCACGAGAACCTTTGGCAAAATTTTCAGGCAACGGAATATTTTTTTGGTAACTAGTAATTTTCCCAACAGAGAGGAGGCTTTTTTCCATTTATGGCCATCAAACCATCAAATTTAAGCTCGTGAAGTGTTGACGTTATCCGTATGGCCAACCCTCTTTGCCCCCTCCTAGCCCTAATTTTCCTTCAACGGGTAGTTGTATTCTTTTTGGCATAAAATGGGTATACGGTGTTGAAATCAGGCAAATGAGATATTGTTGGAAATTTGGTTCCACAAAATTTTAGTAGTATAGGTCTTATCATCATGTTTTTCACTAGTTTCGTTTATTCTTAGTGAAAGTCAGATCTTCATTTTTCGCTTCTCATCTTATAAATTTTCACCTATATCTTCAATTTTCGTGATTCAAGTGGTGTTGGGAAGGTATTTTAGAGCTCTTCAAATCTATTCATGCACTTTTTCCAAAATCTACCCAAGGTACATTTTATTTAGTATTTTTTGTTTTCACACTTTGCTTAATTACTTAGACATCTTAGCACTTGGAAAGGATCTATTTACATGAGATGGCATCATTTGATCTACTTTATCAATACTAAGATCATTAGTCTCTGATTTTTTCATTTGAGTTAGTATCATGGGTTTTTTTGTTCATCCTTTTGTGATTAACTTGGATAAGGATAACTATGAGTCTTGGTGACATGGCATCCTAACACATCTCATGTGGCTTGATATTTTTCCTTATTTATATGGACTCATACCTACACCAGACACACCGAGGATTTTATTAGCATGGGGCATCATCAAAGATCATATTGTAGGGGTTATATGTTCTAGTGTTGATCTTGACACTATGTATGTTGTATCGGACATTGAATGTCCCCACATACTTTGGACATGACATTGGGAGATCCATGGAGACCCTCATATCTATCCATACCCAGAGGATCCTACTACAGATTCTCGCATCCCTCTTGTAGATTCAAATTCTATACCTTTTGATGATGATACTTTAGATGAGCTTAAGTATATCACAAGTCTTGCATGTTTTGATGGTTCAGAGACTTGTCTTCACGTTCCCACTCTTTAGATTGAGACTACATCATCTTCTATTGTTCTTGATCAGCTTGGCATCACCACATCTTTGGCCTCTATTGACTTAGTGCAGCAAGACATCATACATCATCCAAACATAGCTACTTGGGATTCATATCTTGTAGACATATCATCTTTGTTTTTAGAGTCTCATATTGTAGATCTGAGGATTATTTTGAGGACATTCACCTCTTTGTTGACAGCCACATCACCGTTGTTGGCCTACCATCTTCATCACCTTTGTAGCTTGTTCTATATCAGTCTTCATAGGATTCTAGATCGATATCATCGCTTTTCTACATGTGGACATGTGAGCAGTTTTCAGAGTCACACATCATTTGGATTTGGATTCCAAAATCACCAATTCTTTTCGATTGGCTTCTCCAATCACCAGTGGATCCTTTTCTTCCTAAGGGGAGAAAAATTGTTAGCAAGTAGTGGATCATATTCTATCTTCAAGCATTCATCATTGGCATATATAGGAGCTCTTCCATTATGGGGGGATTCATATGCTCTTTTTCTCTCTCCTATCGAGGGGGAATCTATTGTACTAGCATGACAAAAGCAGTCCTTGGGGGGTCACAATGAGTCCTCCTTCTATCCTTCTTTCACTAGTGCATTCATTTCTTTTTCTCTCTTTTGGAGAGGATTTTTTCCCATATGGTTTTCTCCTTTTCTCTAGTTATGAGAGATTTTAGTTGCTTTTTCATAGGTACCTCATCTGGCCTTGTAGTCAAGACCCATTCTGCATTCATTTAGCTTCCTTTATTAGTTGTTTAGCTTTTTCGTAAGTTGATCTTAAGGGGGGGTGTTGGAGTAAACAAGTCATTATCTGATAATTAATTAATCATCAATTAATTATTAGAGGATTTTTTACTTTAGTTCACTTAAGCTAAACTTATGAGTTGCTTCTTAATCTTTAGTTTGATTTTGTAGACATTTAAAATGTACTAATTGATGTTATACACCTAATCCCGACTTCACTAACACTGATTCATCCTTAACCATCCCCTTTAACCATTTAATCGAAAACCTTATTTGATTAAATTCATCATAATTCCCCTTTTAATTAAATAAATCCCTCTATTTAATTAAATCATTATCTCTAATTAATTAGTTAGATCATTTCATCCTATAGTCTCTATTTAATTAAATAATCCATTTTATTTAATTAAATCTCCAAAGACATTCTATTAAATTAAACAAATCAATCTTTAAATCCCCTTCTAATTATCCCTCTCAGCTTAGATTTATTTAAATCTTAAAATCTAAGTCAAAATTTTCAAATCATCTAACATCATCTTAATTAATCAAATCCTGATTAATGCTAACTCTAATCCATGTCCCATCCTCTAGCTTTTGTCACTTGCACAATAAATCAATTTATTTGATTTATTAAATCTCTAATTTCTCTCAACATGGCATCAATGTTGGAATATTCTCCAAATTTGAAAATCCCTCCAAGTGAGATAGTTCCTTCCAACAAGGCATTTATTTCATCTTACATGTCCTTTTGCCTTGATCCAAGTGGACATAACTCCATTTGCCTCTCCCTCCAACTTGTCATTTCACTAATTTCAAATTCATTCATCAAAATGTGCACATCCTTCCTCCATTCACATCTTGACAAGTGGCACTTTCCCATTGGATGTTGATTGATCCCACATTCATCCCTTTTGCCTCATTCTCCAATATTCTCCTCTATAAATAGAAGGCTTCTCTTATTATTTTGGATCCAAAACTTAGAGAAAAATTACTCTCTTCAAATTAAGAGCTAATTTTATCCATCTTCATAGCATTTGTCATCATCTTAGCTAGGTTATTGCAGATTTCACCAAGGATCTCATTGTTCTTCATCAACAAGTGGATCAATCTTCATCAAATCATCACAAAGCTTGCAAAGGAGTTGGGAAAGGGCCAATTTTCACATCAAATTGGCACCAATTCCCCCATGGGATTGAGAGTTTGCATGTTTTGATAGGATTTAATGGCTTTCTTTGTTATGTTCATTTATTTCCTATTTTGAGCATTGTAGATGGATTTCATGGGAAATCTTAGTTCTAACTTGCATATGGATCTAATTGTGTGTTTGTTTCTTGTGTTTGTGTAGGTCTAGGATTGTGGTTCACATTTGGTGCTAGAAGGAGGGAAAACTTGAAGATTTCAACACGTTTTTCTCAAAAAAATTATGGTTTTTTGTTAACTTTTGCATCTATAGGAAACTACATCACTATTAGTTTAGCGGCGCCATACGGTGTCGATATTAGTCCAACAGTGCCATACAACAATGCTTCAAACTCTAAACTACATCGCTTTGATTTTCCCACCCAAAAATTCAAATTTTCAAACTCCGCCACTAGGTCAATCTGTCATTGCTGGATTTTCAAACTTTCAAACTACGCTACTAACTAGAATAGCACTGCAATCGTGCTCTCTAGTTGTACTATAGAGTGTCACTGTCAGTCCTAGTGGAGCCATATAGCACCACTAACTTTTTCAAACCGTGCCATACTCATAGACTATTCTGATGGGGTGGAGTAAAAAGCTTAAATTTAGTTAATTTTTACGTGTGCTTTTGTATTTTGGACATTTTAAACTTCTAACCTATTTTCTCTCTCTGTATTTCTTGGTTTTAATCAATTTGTAGGTTGAGGCAAGGAGGGAACAAAGGTGATTCTTTCACTATGACATCATCGTCTTATTGTATTAATTTTTTTAAACACTTTGAGAGAACTTATAATCCCTTCCTAATAATTTGATTACCTTCATTCTTTTAGGACACACTAAGTTTCTTTTGGGCTCTAAAAAGAACACTACAAAAGCTTTCATTTTCACTACAAAGGGCTTAAAAAAGAACCTTAGACAAATTTACTAGATTTTGTTTAAAGGTTAACATTTGAACAAGAAACTTTTACAAATCCTTTGGTGCTTAAAAAGAATCAAATCATTGCTTTGAGTGATTAAAATGAACAAGTGCTTCTATGTTTTCAAACGTTCAAACTACGCTACTGACTAGAATAGCACTGCAATCGTGCTCTCTGGTTTTACTATAGAGTGTCACTGTCAGTCCTAGTGGAGCCATATAGCACCACTGACTTTTTCAAACTGTGCCATACTCACAGACTATTCCGATGGGGTGGAGTAAAAAGCTTAAATTTAGTTAATTTTTACGTGTGCTTTTGTATTTTGGACATTTTAAACTTCTAACCTATTTTCTCTCTCTATATTTCTTGGTTTTAATCAATTTGTAGGTTGAGGCAAGGAGGGAACAAAGGTGATTCTTTCACCATGACATCATCATCTTATTGTATTAATTTTTTTAAACACTTTGAGAGAACTTATAATCCCTTCCTAATAATTTGATTACCTTCATTCTTTTAGGACACACTAAGTTTCTTTTGGGCTCTAAAAAGAACACTACAAAAGCTTTCATTTTCACTTCAAAGGGCTTAAAAAAGAACCTTAGACAAATTTACTAGATTTTGTTTAAAGGTTAACATTTGAACAAGAAACTTTTACAAATCCTTTGGTGCTTAAAAAGAATCAAATCATTGCTTTGAGTGATTAAAATGAACAAGTGCTTCTATGTTTTGTAATCACTTATTCAAAATAATATCATCTAAAAGATGTATGTGATTCTCTCGCACCTCATGGCTATCTTGAGAATCAAAAGTATTTTTGTGATATTAAGTTGCATAAGTAATTACCTCCACACTTCAATTTGGGATTAAAATTGGTCAAATCTTGTGAACTGTATGAGTGGAATATATTGTGTGTGTTCTCTCTTTGTTTCTAAACAAAGATCGATCGAACTATAGATGTGTTTGCTGTATTTTGTACTATCTTATAGGACCTTCCTTGTGGGAAAAAATAATCACCCAAGGGAACAATCCAACCGGGATACAAGTGTGGGTACTTGAGGAAAGTTCAAGTATCACGAGGATTGTTTTGACAAGAAGGGTAGCAATGGTCTCTCACCGCATGGATGATCCCCCACGAATAGAATTCCCCTACTAGAACCTTTTTTTAGAAATTCTAAGGTCCCTATCTATTTTTTGGTGCAAGAACAATCGTTCTAAAGTCATCCCACATTTTTACAGCTCCTAGTAGAAATGAGAATCGTTCTAAAGCCATCCCACATTTTTATGGCTCCTAGTAGAAATGAGAAGTATGCCATGGGGGTTTCATGGGCACTAAAGCTTGGATGACCCAAGAAGAGAGTACACTATAAGGGGGAGCATGTGTGGTCAAGCATCTAATCATTTGCTAAGAGTAGGCGTAGCTGGATTCATCCAAGTAGGAACTCAACAAATATTATCTTTTCATCCATAGGATTGTGCATTATTTTGGAAACAACACACTTTGCTTCATCTCAAAATGTTGGAAAAACAAACATTCAACATGAACACCAAATTTCAAACCCTTTAGGAGAAGCAAATATCTTTGAACAAATTCATGTGCTATTGCTTGCCCTTGGGATTCTCATCCTTAGAGGCTTCTAAGCATTTGGATTTTATCTCAATTTTCTCCTACTTAAGTCAACAATAGGTAACTTTTTCCTTGACTTTCCTTGTATTCCACATAACACTTTGTGGGATAAAAGGAGATTTGAGACATTATAAATCTAGATTCAAAACATAATCAAGAAAGTGTTTGTGGTAAAAAAAAGTCACTAAGCAAATATAAAACAATTGGACCTCACACATGTGTCTTCTCAAATGATTTCATGAAAAATAAAGATTCATAAACCAAAATCCAAGGTTCTTAGTCCAAACGATCATCAAAAGTGTCTCTCAATGCTCTATGAATTCATACAAAGCTTGCTTTTCAACTTTTACAAATGTGCATCAAGAAACAATCCAAATTTGTATTTGCTTTACTATAGTCAAAATCTGGGTCTTTTTCAGCAATTTGAACATCTTATTTAGAGTGAAGCATGTTCTTCAAAACCAAGGTCTTGTAAACAAAAGTCTTTTTAGGTACATATAGGATCAAATTCAAACCATCATCCATCTTTCAAGCATCAATAAAAATCATCTCACCAACAATTCTTGAAAATCTTGAAACCATCCTTCATGCTAGACTTTTTGGAAAATCCATGAATCAAAATCCTTGAGTCCTTGAATCAAACATCAAAACATCTTGTTTGGCTAGGTATACGTAGATGCATCCTTCTCCATATGCTTAGTCTAATTATCATCAAAACCATCTTGTTTGGTTAAGTGTGGGTAGATGCATTCTTCTCCCTATATTTAATCAAATTATCACTTTGTGAGAAAATCTATCCCATAGATAAACATCCAACATCTTGGGATCCATTTGTTCATTATCCAAACCAATCCAAGAATCCTATAATCCAAACCAAAATCAAGGTCAAGGCCAAAATCCAACATCAAAATTAAACCAATCAAAATCCAAGAATCCAAGAATCCAAAAAGTCCCAAAAGTTTAGCATTCCCCTCAGGATTTTCTAAGAGTTCATTCATCCACACCATCTTTCTTATCACACATCTTTCATCATCACACCTTTGATCTTTAAACATCCTAGATTATCTCTTTTGAGCTCCATTTTATGGTTCAAACAAGATCACAACTCAAGAAGAACATGGAGAACACCAAAGAAACATCAACTTCAAGCAACCAAAGTCAAATTGCACCCAACTTAAATCCTATTGAACCAAGCAATCCACTACCCAATCTTTCTCTCATCACATAAGATCCTCTAGAGGAAGGGCAAGTGGAAGACATTACCAACTCGGGGATGACCCAAGATGAGATCACCAAAATGCTTCAAAACCCCAACAATCACAAACTTGTCAGAGCCATGATAACATCGTCCATTTCCACCACACAACCTATTGTTAACAAGGGGTGTGAGTTACTCGATGCCCTTCAAAAACACCCCCTTGTCAATACTTCAAATTTGGACACCAATACTGTCATAGGTACATCAAGTACCATCCCTCAAAATCCACTCCACCAATATGTCCCATTCAAATTCCATGACAACACATTTGTTCACACAACACCAGCATATGCCCTTGATGCCCAAGTTTCCCTCCTTTGGTATAGGCAGGACTATTTGAACCAAGTGGACTTTTCGGGACCTCATCTTCATCTACTCCAAAAAAACTTTCCACCAATTCCATCAGTACCTCCCCCAATTTCACCACCATTGCCAACATCAACATCATTTCTTGGTTTAGGGGAGCTTCCCCCTTTACCTAACACAAATTATTCAATCCAGGTCAATCTGCTAACCACCAATCAAATCATTACATCAAATCCTCCAAATATACCATCAATGTCACAACAACAGATGGTAGCCAACCAAGCAACAATGTCAACCCCAAAAAATCAAAACATGGTCTCTCAAGGACCTAGTACCTCAATCACACCAACTACCACAATCATTCAAAACACATCTCAACAACTAGTCATCGTATCCTGCACAATTCCAAGCCCACCACCACCACCGCCAAAACCAAATGCGGAAAACCAATATAGCATTGTGCTACATGCTCACCAAGCCTACTAAAAGGCACTCCAATAGTACCAAGCCACTCAACAAGTAGCACAAGCTACTCAGGCTACTCAAGCCTCTCAAGCTACATAGCAAGTGCAAGCCCAAGCATTGTTGCAACAACAACAATCCCAACAAGAAGCACAAGCCACTCAAGCCGCATAACAAGCATAGGTCACTCAAGAAGTAGGGCAATCTCAACAAGTGCAACAAGCCACTGAGGCACAAGCCCAAGCATTGTTGCAACAACAACAAGCCACTCAAGCTGCACAAGCTGCTCAAGCACAAGTGCAAGCACAAGCATAGTACCTCACATAGCAGCAAGTAGCCCAGCATCAAGTGTATCAATTAGCTTTGCAGTAATATCAAGAACAACAAGAGGTAGCCCAACAACAAGCATTGTTGGTGCAACAATAGTAGTAGGCCCAACAACAAGTGTTGGCGGCTCAACAACAACAAGCTCAACAACAAGCATTATTAGCACAATAGCAATAGGATCAATAGCAAGCATTATTGGTACAATAGCAACTATAGGTGTACTTGGTGCAACAAAACACAAAAAACACCATCAACTAGCACACCAATGAATCCATTCATCACTCCAATGGTCGAACCAGCTCAAAACACCTTCATCCCACCCCCTGATCCACAAGACAGTGTATCAACACAAATCAAATTCCTTTCACAACATGTGCTCAATCTTCAATCAAGGAAAACCACAAAGCCACAAAATAACTTATGCCCTTACCTATTTGATAGGAGCATTATCATGAAACCATTCCCAAAGGGATTTGAGATCCCAAAATTTGATAAGTATCGTGTGACAGGAAACCCTAAAGATCGCATTAGGGAGTTTCAAGCACACTGCATGGAAGTCACCTATGACGAAACATACTTGATGTGACTATTCCCTTAGAGCTTGGCAGGTACCACCATTGACTGGTTCTCTTGTCTCTCAGGAATCAAGAAATTCTAGGAAATCATGGATGCATTCATCCAAAACTATGCCTTCAACATAGCTATGGATGTAAGCCTAGAAGAACTATCGGCTATGAAACAATCCAAGGGAGAGAAATTTCTTCATTCTTGCAATGATGGCAATCCAAGGCCAATAGAAGCAAATGAGCCATGCCTGAGGAATAGCAAGTGTGTACCATCATTTCAAAACTTGAAAAACTATTGTCCTTTCATCTGAAGATGTAATGTATCACAACCTATGATCAGCTAATCCATAAGGAACTCAACATTGAACAGGCCCTTATCTCACAGCGAGGAACTCTATCTTATGAAGAAAGCTACCCAATGACCAGTTATAATGACAAACCACACATATGGGCGAAGAACTGAAATGTTACCAATGATGGTGTTGTCGATACCAAAGTTGTCATCAGTGCACCTCAGTAAAACATGCAACACCCCACCAACAACCCCAAAACAACAACTAGAATAATCGACAAGCTAACACTATGGTCAAGCAACCAAACAACCAAATAGTCAACAATGCAAATGATCAAACGGTACCACCTCATCAAAACAAGAACTCCCCCAAGCGGAAGTACACAACCCTTGGGAAATTAGCAAAATCCATCATGAAGAGACTAGTGGAGGAAAAAATCATCACGATCCCCATATACAAAAGCTACCAAGAACCCTTGGTAAAACCATTGTGGTACAATGAAAATCACCTTTGTTATTTCCAAAAAATCAAGGGACACACAACCACCAACTACATGAGGCTCAAAAACTTGATCTAGGACCTCATAGACGACAAAATCATAGATGTGGAACAACTAGCTAGAAATAAAAATCTCAAGATCTACACAAATCTGATGCCTAACCATAACAAGGGGAACAATAACAATGATAAAGGGAAGGGTGCCTTCAAAAGTGTAAACCATGTATATGAGCATTTTGTCATATCCCTAGATGAGTATTGCATTGTTATCCCCATCAAAGGAGTCCAAGCCAATTGTGGAGTCACCACAAGAGGCAGGAAATTCACCATTGCAGGACCATCTCAGCCAAGCAAAGCATCCATTTCCAATCCAAGATTTGTTCCCAGTGGCTACAATGTTCTAGACCAGTTAAAGAGAACCCCAGCTCAGATCTCCATCATGGAGTTGCCGAAAATCTCACCAACCCACAAAAAGATCCTAGAAGAAGCTTTGGCTTCATCTTCTATTCCCACTGATCTAGATGCAGATCATTTCCAAGCTATGGTCTTACACCTTACTATGCCTCACCTCCTAATGTTCTCAAAGAAAGATCTTCCAACACGACCATCTCACAACCGTGCTCTTCATCTAGAGGTGTGCGTCTACAAGAACAAAATCAAGAGGGTCTTGGTGGATGGAGGTGTAGGGTTGAACATATGCACCCTTAAGTTAATCAAAAGCTTAGGCATCTCCAAATATACTGTTGAGAAAGGGAAAAGCATAACCATTAGAGCCTATGATGATCAAGAAAGGGTGTCTCAAGGCACCATACAACTCTCTATTCAAGTAGGGCTAACCATCATGGAAACAAATTGTCTGGTTCTTGATCTAGAATTGCCTTATAATATCCTTCTGGGGCATCCCTGGATTCACGGGATGCAAGTTGTCACTTCCACCTTTCACCAATGCGTAAAATTCCCATACCAAGGACAAGAGGTCATCTTCCATGGTGATCTTGAACCATTCTATTACTGCAAGAATCTGGAGGAAAAATATTAAAAAATCCCCCAAGTGCCCAAGAATGATGAAGGCCCTTCAACACCATACATAGACCCAGCTACTCTCACCTCCACTTCTGCGAAAAGGACACCTGACATTCCCACCATATCTAACATCAAGGTCATAATCCAAGACAATGGATGTGGAAATTACATAATGCCAAAGAATGCATTCATAATGGGAGAGTTACCACAATATCCCAGGTCACGAGGCCAACCACAACCCACTAGCACTCCATCGCAAATATTCACAGCAGGCCCCTCTAGCTTCAAGAGTTGGTGAGACTTGGGCTGAGAAGTAGTGGAAGAAGACCCATCCAGAATGTTTTACCAAGACAATAGACCTACAGTCGACCTTCCTATGGATGATAGTAGAAAACTTTTACAAATGATGCTCGCCATGGGCTGTAATAGAAATAACAGAATTGGGTAGAATGATAATGGCCTTCTAGAACCCCTTATTATTGAGAAACGCATGAGGAATCTTGGCCTCGGTTGTACCTCTACTAGAATAACCATACATGGTAGACCTGACCTGATTAGAATGGTCAGAACACCTCCTCAAGTATCAAGATCTCCTCCTCAGGTATGAGTATTATCCCCTAGGTTAATAGTTGCCGCTCAATGATTACCCATGTCCATAGGTCGAGTCATAGACAACTTGACCTTTGACATAACTGATGTGTGTAGTAGTGAGGATGACGAACCTGAAAGAGGTATACCCGCATTATTTGAAGACTCTAGCCTCTTTATGATTAGTACCCTATCCTATGAGTCTAAAAACCAAGCCAATGAGATAAAACTAGTCTACCCCTAGCTCATCGATTACGACCAACAAGGACCGTCGATCCTAGAAATGTTTGAAAATGATGAGGTGCTCTCAAAATTCATGGGACTATGGGATAACATTCCATGTGGGGATCATAAAGCCAGATTTTTCATTGAGCTACATACACATGCATACTATAGGGAGATGATTGAATCCCTCAGTCACAAAAGTGAAAAACTAAGAATAATCTCTAGGTCTCTTAGTGAAAACCACGCTGTGGCACTCTCTAACCCAAAGATAGTAAAAATAAAGTACGCATCTAATGATGAAAACCTCTCTGAGGCACCCAAGGATGGGGGATTCAATCTTCCTCTTAGTGCTCTACATTAGGAAAAATTAGTGGTTCTAGCCAAGAAATGCAACCCAATCAACTTGGGAGCTGAGGAGATGTCATACATCACATTCTATGCAAATTCATTACTATCAGAGGAACAGGAGCTCCTAGCTGCTTTCTTGAGAAAAAGTCAAATTTGCATGGACTTATGCTGACATGCCTGGGCTTGATCCAGAGATTGTGGTCCACCACCTAGCAGTATACCCTGAAGCCAAGCTAGTGAAACAAAAGTTAAGAAAAATGCATCCTCAAATTGCCTTGTTGGTCAAAATGGAATTGAAGAAAATTCTTGATGTAGGATTCATACGGCCAATCAACTACTCAAAATAGGTGTCAAATCTGGTACCTTTTTCTAATCCCACTGAGGGCATCCGTATATGCACCAACTTCAGGGACCTAAATAAAGCATGTCCCAAAGATGACTTCCTGCTACCCAACACTGATATGATAGTAGATATGACTGCAGGACACGAGATGCTTTCATTGATGGATGATTTCTCCGGGTACAACCAAATTATGATAGCCAAAGAAGACCAACACAAAATAGCTTTCACTTGTCCATGGGAGACATACTACTAGAATATGATGTCATTTAGCTTAAAGAACATTGGAGCCACATATCAGAGGGCCATGACATTAATCTTTCATGATATGATCCATAAAACTATGGAAGATTATGTCGACAAAATATTGGCAAAATTTAGAAAAAGAAGGGAACACATACTAGCATTAGGTGCCATCTCTGATAGCCTTGAGGAATACAAGGTCTACCAAAATCCAAAGAAGTGTGTCTTTGGTGTGCAATTGGGAAAGCTGTTGGGATACATAGTGTCTATGAGGGGTATTGAAATAAATCCTGCTAAGGTAAAGACAATCCTTGAGATGGAGGCACCTAAAACATTGAAGCAACTCAGAGGCCTATAGGACTGACTCCAGTCCATTCATAGGTTCATAGCTTAGCTAGCAGATACATCAATCCCATATTCTCACCTACTCCACAAGAGGGTAGTGTACAAATGGGATTAGAAATGTTACCAAGCCTTCAACAAGATCAAAGAATACTTGCTCACACCCCCAGTTCTCATGCCACCAATCCTAAGAAAACCTTTAATCCTCTACATATCAGCAATGACGACAACCCTTGGTGCTCTCCTAGCACAACATGATAAAAATGGAATAGAGAGGGCCATCTATTACATCATCCACACAATGGTAGGGCATGAGTTAAACTACTCATTCATTGAAAAATCCTATCTAGCAGTGGTGTTTTCCTCGCAAAATTTTAGGAAGTACATGTTGGCACACAAAATCAAACTCATCACCAAGATCAACCCCCTCAAGTACCTACTATCCAAGGCAATGCTCATAGTCAAAATGGCTAAGTGGGTCATGATCCTATTTGAACATGACATTAAGTATGTGGAGCAGAAGGAAATCAAAGGCCAAGTGATCATAGATCAGCTTGCAGAAGCACCAATGTATTCAGAGAACCCACTTATATCAGAGTTTTTTGATGAATCCATCTTCAATCTGAGCATAGCCAATCATTGGAAACTATTCTTTGATGGTTCCTACATGTAGAATGGATCAAGATCTGGAGTCTTCTTCATCACCCCACAATGGGAATGCATACCCAGATCGTACAAATTGGTATTTCCCTACACTAACAACATTGCAGAATATGAGGCTTTAACCATAGGTCTCAGAATAGCAGTGCAATAGCACATCATGGCCCTTAAGGTATATGGATATTCACATCTGATAATCAATCAAGTGAATGACGAGTACCAAACAAAGGATGATAGGCTGACTCCATACAAAAATATGGTGGAGAGTCTCAAGGAGTCATTCATTGATGTCACATTTGAGCAGATTCCCAGAGCAAACAACAGAGCAACGAACACCATGGCAACAATTGGATCTTTACTAGACATCCCTCACAATGTCCCAAAACATGAATTCTTAGTAGAGAAGCTTCTCATACCCACATTCAAGGTACCAAAGTCAGAATTTATGTGTGAAATCGCTAGTCTCAGTGATTCTTGGTACCATGATATATACCTACTTGCGAATAGGAGTCCTCCCTACTGACCTACCCTTGAGCCTAAAGAGAAATTTTGTCAAAAAAGCATCTCGCTTTGTGATCTTAGGAGATACCTATACTGAAGGAGTATAGAAGGAACCTTGTTATGGTGTTTGAACCCTAAGGAGGCCTTCACCACTTTAATTGAGGTACATAATGGAATTTGTGGTTCCCATTCGAGTGGTATGACCTTGGCCAAGAAGTTGCTAAGAACAAGGTACTATTGGCCCACCATGGAAACAAAAGCACATGACTATATCAAGAAATTTTTACAGTGTCAACAGCATGGAGATCTCATCCATGCTCCAACTCAAAAGCTCCATCCCATCATCACATGATGGCCCTTTTCGCAATGGGGGCTCAATCTCATCAAAAAAAAACCCCCACCTCATCTAGTGGCCACAAGTTTATCATTACCACCACTGAGTACTTCACAAAGTGGGTGGAAGCCATACCCATGACCTACATAACTAGAAAGCAGATATCAAAGTTCATCTTGAACTACTTAATATGTCGCTACGGTGTCCCACAAGCCATTATCTTAGATAATGGGACACCATTCAAGAATCAGGATGTTCGTGACCTATGTTATAAATTCAAAATCCAACATCGCTTTTCCACACCATATTATCACCAAGGGAATGGACAAGTTGAGGCCACAAACAAGACCATATTAAAAATCCTAAAAAAGACAGTCAATGAAGTTGGCCATGACTAGAATTTGCAATTAAATCCTACCCTCTAGGCCTATCACACAAGCATCTACACACCCATCGGTGCCACCTCATTTTCCCTGGTCTATAGATCAGAATCCATATTACCCATTGAGATCGAGCTCCTGTCACTGAGGATATCACTACAAAATCACATCATAGATGAAGAGTACCAGGTCTCATGACTAAATGAGTTGGAGTTACTAGAAAAGTGGCATCTAAATGCCTTAAACCATCTATAGGTCTATCAAAATCACCTCAAGTGGAATTACAACAAGAAGATCAAAAGTAGGACCTTCCAAGTCAAATCATGCTATCACAATAGTGGTTTACAATTCCTGAGAGGAACAAATTTTAGCTGAAATCACATATTTTTAGAAAATATAATGATTTAAGCCTTAAAAAGTTCCATTTTAAGGATTCCAATTGAAGAGGGTTTGATCAAATCACCTTAGATCAAACCCCCTTGGATAGAACCTTTCTAGTTTTAAACCATACTTATAAATGCATCTCCTTTACACCTATCAAAATGCTGATAAAAAATCACTTTTGATTTAGATTTTGAGGGATCAAATGAATTCATTTAAAATTTATTTCAAATGATTATGGTATTGCTCAGAACAATCTATCCAATGAATATAATTTTAATATTTTTTGGTTTTGTTATGTATTTGTTTTTTAAGTTTTATTAAACATAGGTTTTTCATCGAAAATGAATTTCTTTGTTCTTCACATGTGGAAAAATAGAAGATTATCAAAAAATTAAAAATTAAAAATATGAGTGCACCACATATTGAAGTCCTTGATCCAACAAAAAAAAATTAGATTTTGACATATACAAAAAAGTTACGTGTTATACGGTCACACTATGTTGAATTGTAATTTGTTTGACTTTGAAACTTGATTAAGGAAAAATATTTAATAAAAAACTATCTAACCAAGTGGAAGAACTAGATATCAGAGTTACAAATCTAAATTTGAAAGAATTAGAATTTTATCCTTCATGGAAAAAAAGTTATGCATTATAATTGCGTCACTTTTTAAAATGTTGTTTTCTAAAAAAAATCAATTTTCATGGGAGATAGAAAAGAAGTGCAATTTGATTCCAAAAATTTTGAAAAATTTATTTTAGAATCTACAAACAAAATTTGATGAGACTCTAGTTTGCACCATCTTCAAATTCCTCACAGTTTAGCCGCTATAGGTGCCCGAATGTGAAGATTTAGTTAAAAATAATAATTTCAGTGTCCAGTTTGGCCAAAAATTGTAAACCACTAGTGCTAAAAGAAAATTAAAAAAAATTGCCAAATCCAAACAATAAGGGAAAGTTTGAGCCTAATTGGTTGGGCCCATTTGTCTTCACAGCAAGCTATAATTCAAGGGAATATTAGTTGTCAATGCCCAAAGGGGAACCTCTACAGGAGCCCATGAATAGCTCCCATCTTAAAAAAAAAATATGCCTAATCTTGCAAGGTATGGCACCAAAAACACAAAAACATGAGAACATGTCTTGCAAAAATGGTCACCCTAATGAAAACCTAGCAAACAAGTATCTTGGTGACAACAAAAAATCAAAAAATCAAAAAATCCAAAAAAAGATTAAAACAGTAAAGAGAAAAATAATTGTCCTCTAGTGAAAACCACTTCAATGACACTTTGGGCAAGTACCTTGGTGAAAACTTGGAAAACAGGCGCCATGTGTAAATAAGCACTCTTCATCCACCTTGGTCTCCATGACTTAATTTGCATCACTCATCCATCCATCGCATTCCATCGCATTCATTTCATCTACATCTACATCATAGCTTGGTTTTTTGTTTGTGTCATGATCCCTCCTAGAGCTACTCGGCCCATTCCTAAGGTCAGTTTGTCCTGCCTGTATTGGAGTAGTCTATCACATCATGATGGGGGCATGTCCTGCATTGGATTGGATTTGTGTTCATTCTTGAAGTCTTAAAATCAAAAAATTCAAAAACATCAGAAAATAAAAAAAAACCCAAAAACATCAAAACATCAAAAAATTCGAAAACATCCAAATCGTATCAAAAATCCCAAAAATAGGTCAAAAAGTTAGTCAAAAATTCAAAAACAGAGTCATTTTTTGAACTACGTCATCTCTGAGATTTGAATGTATGGAAGGTTGATCTTTGATCATCCCTCGAGACATTTAGGTCAGTCTGCTAGGAGTCCATCATAATAAACTAGCATTTCATCATGTTTATATCTTCATCTTGTAAATCGGTCAAGGAACTACATGGTCTTTGTATGTATAACGTAGGCAAGGCTTATCTTTTGATCAGCCCCTGAGGCCCCTAGGATAGGTCTTTAGGTTAGGTCTTTGGTCAAAATCTTGGAAACACCTAAAAATAAAAATCAAAAATTGAAAATCAAAACATTTGTAAAATCCCAAAAATACCAAAAAACAGCCTCAAAACATTTCAAAAAGATCAAAAACATTCAAAAAACCAAAAAAAATCATCTATCTGTCTCATCTCGCTTTCACCCGAAATAAGCTTCTGATCATAATAAATCAATCATCACCCTCAAGCTTTGGTGAAACAATCAGAAACAAGTACATCGATCAAAAGTGAAAACTTAAACGTCAAAAGTCTCAAGCTTGAATAAGTAAGTAAACAAGTTGGTCAACTTTTCATATCAATAGCTCATCATCCAACCAATTGCATCATCATCTGATATCATCATGTCCTAGGATGCATCCTTCCTACAATGGACATCAACATCAGGCATCACTGTAGTTAGTCATGGCTAGCAGTATGAAGAATATTAGCTTGTTTGTTTACTTGATTTTATCTTGTTGGATTTATCTTATGGCACTCATTCCAAGGACCTCTCAATGATGTCTAAATGAAAGATTTAGAGAGATATGAATGGGGCAACAATCATTATCTTTTGTCTGTTGTGCTTGTTGGATTGTAATATAACTTTGGTCGTGCGTGCTTTGTTTGGTTTGTAGGGAAGGTGTTTTAGGTGTCTTGTTGACCACATAGGAAGGCTTGCCTTTTTTATGTTTTGGTCCAAGATATTTGAGATATTTGAACTACTCTTTGAACAGGGTTTCATATGTCAAGTGTGAACAAGAGTACTCCTATCTGATTGTCGAGTAAAATTCCATCACACTAGGTACAACGCCATCTTGGTCCTTTATACCTTGATGCATCATACCGCATGTGTAATCAAACATAAGGTAAATGGCCCTTTGAAAATCCCAACTCTTGGCAAGTGAACATCATTTGTATCATCATCATCGCCAATAAGGTCTTCTCAGATCATGGACCTATTGGATCCTCTCCTCTTCACTTCATTTCTTTTATCTTCTTTTCGCACTAACAGGGTACCATGATAGTTAAATCAAAGCATCGCTAATGCATCCATCCTGCATCCACAAACTATCAACATACAACATGATGCATATCATATCATATAGGAAATATAAATCATATCACATGCATCACATTTCATAGCATAATGTAGATTGGTTATTCTAAGCATCTCATAAACCATACATTTTCATCCATTACATAAACATAAAATCATCATAACATAAACATCATCATATCATATCATATGCATCATCATGTCAATCATAAATGCATCACCATATCATACATTGAAAAGATAGTGAAAAATATTGTATTTCATACATTTCATCATCATCCATTAGGTGCATAATATATATTTTTTAGTCTAAGCATTTGCATATCATAACATTTGCATTATCCATTCATCATCATAAAAGTACATAAGGAAAGATACTGGAAAAGAGATTCATCCATAAATCACTACATCATAAACATCATATAGAAGCATTGCATTGCATCACATATAGAAAACAAAATCATCTATAATGCATAAATAAAATAGAAAATCATACATTAGATCAAAAGTCATATCATCTCATATATCATCAAATAATACACTGTCATAGTACAAAAATCGGGATCAAAATATATGTGTATGTTAATAAAGTACAATTGCCCACTAGGCTATCAAAAATGAGCCTGTGGGGCACAAAAGAATAAAAGAATACTATCTTTGATCAAAATGGAGTTGTCACTGATGGCTGCCCCCATCCCTAGGCTCCCTCTCCCCATAATCCTCTGCAAGTTTGTGGCCTATCCTCTATGAAAAATCTACAACTCAGGCTGGTTGATGTACGACCTGATAATAATGCAATCAGTAATAATTTGCCTCCTGGATGGCCTCCCAATATGACCATAATGATATTGTACTTCTAGAGGAGGAGGCATCCATGCTCTCTAACTACTATTAGCATCCTAGCTCCTGTGTTGCCTATAAATCTACGGCCTACCTTTGCTAGACCGCCTGGTTGTGCTTTGTACGTAGTTGATCCCTCTCTAAAGTTAGGGCCACAATTTATCCCTATAGCACCTGAACCTATGCTTGAAGCTACAAAATCTACCCATCTCTAGGGTCTGGTTGCAGTGGTGGCTAGACAAGTGGCTGGTCCTAATCTCCATCCTGGGGTGGTGTCTGTTGCCTATCCGGCTCCTATCAAACTTGATCCTGATCCTACTCCTATCTCAGGGGACCCCTATCCTTCTCTCCATATTGTGGGGATGGCCCTTGATCTAGCTGCAGACCCTCGCCTCCTCGGTCCCCATCATCATCCCCATCTCCTCAAGCCTATTTGTCTACTTTACCCCTGGGACACCGCTAGTCCAAGCAATGTCAATCTAAGAGGTGGTCAGAACCAGTCCCTGTATGCCTGAGTGGTACTTGCATTTTCCTGGCCTTGATCATACAGCCACATCCTGGCCACTAGCTATTGAAAACTCTGAACTGCCTCATCTACGAGAATATAATAGCCCCATATGTTCTCCCTCATAGTACATGCAAATATGGCAACGTACTGGTCATCGGGACAGTCCTATGGCTCACCAAACTGGCAAGCTACTCTATCAGGAAGATATCTCTCCACCATGGTGTGCTCACGACCTTGCATAAGCCTATCCTAGCATGCAAAAAACAATTGTTGTATGTCATCATACCAAGTGGAAATCCAAGATATGGTCACCATGTGAACACCCGCATGTCATCTTTGACCCTCCTCCAGTGAGGAATCCCATGTTGGCTAGTGTGGGTAAACGAAACTCCTCTTGGGTATCTCCAAACGACTGTATCATCTAGCTCCATAACAATTGGAATAACTCTAACAGGACGAAGCACTGAAATGTGCTCCTAGGCCCAAATGTGTAGAAGTGTGACACTGGCCCCAATGTATATGTTGTCATAGTATGCCACCTCATGTAGATCCCTATAAAGTGTGGCTAGTAGGACTGGCCCATAGGAAAAGCATACTCTTCCCCTAATCATGCACTCCTAGGCAAGCCCCCATCTTGGACTAAAATATCGGTCGCGCCAATTGGGTGCCACAAGGCCTGAAATGATAGCTGCTACAACTACTCAAAATTGTGAAATAGCGATCTTGTAGCACTCCAACTCAATCTGGCGGGCTCTGAAAAAATGATGTCCTCAAGGCCCATCACGTCATGGCAAGCATCCTTGCTAGTATCCACATCATATATCACTCACTCTTTGTGGATTGGTAGACTCAGGATCTGCCAGACATCCTCCAAAGTCAATGTGGCCTCGCCTATGGGGAAGTGAAATGAAGATGTCTCACTGTGCCATCACTCTGTCGGTGCAATCGTCATGCCCAAGTGAGTCCTGATAGGGCATACATAAGTAATGTACCAAAGTCCCAGTGCCCCCAAATGCTCTTGTAATCGCTAATGCATCCCCTCTAGAATGCCAAAAAGAACTAGGGATTTGTGCTCACATGAGTGGAGTATCTTGGCCGCCTCCTACATCAGCAAAGTCACAGTGTCAAGTTTTGTAAAAAAATCATGATCCCAGTCGAGCTTTCCACTATTGAAACAACATATGCGTTGTTGTTTGCAATGGCGGCACAGTTTGAAAATTTCAAACTGTGTTGCTACAAGATTTTGATCCCTAAACTCCATCATCATGGTGTAGTTTGGGCATGCCACTATTTGATCCCTAACCCTAAATTTCAAAGTGTGTCGCTGCGTCGCTATAATCGTATGCGATCCAATTTGGAGTTTGACCTCAAACCCCAAACTACACCGCCATGTCACTATTTGTGGTCATGGCATTGGAGTAGTACCGGGATGGGTGACCTCCCGGGACGGACCAGTGCTTCACCTCTATGAGCATCACCTAGATGCAATGAGTGCTAAGTGGACCATTCGCTATCATGAGAGATGGGTTCTTGTGAACCACTACTCATGAAACATGGGTCAATGAGTTTGACTCAAAACTACACGGTTGAATTCTGATAGCAATACCATGATTTGACACGCTGTGGAAAAATACCTCCTACTTAGCAATTGATGAGCTAAAGGGGCTCTATAATGAATGGTTCATAAGGCACAACACTTGATGAAGGTTTTGCAAATGGGGTAACAACTCAAGCGGGCTTAACCTTGGAAAAAAACTCCTTGGTTAAGCGCGCTTGAGCTGGAGCAGTACCGGGATGGGTGACCTCCCAGGACGGACTAGTGCTTCACCTTTGTGAGCATCACCTAGATGCAATGAGTGCTAAGTGGGCCATTCGCTATCATGAGAGATGGGTTCTTGTGAACCACTACTCATGAAACATGGGTCAATGAGTTTGACTTGAAACTACACGGATGAATCCTAATAGCAATATCATAATTTGACACGCTATGGAAAAACACCTCCTACTTATCAATTGATGAGCTAAAGGGGCTCTATAATGAATGGTTCATAAGGCACAACACTTGCTGAAGGTTTTGCAAATGGGGTAACAACTCAAATGGGCTTAACCTTGGAAAAAACTCCCTGGTTAAGCGCGCTTGAGCTGGAGCAGTACCGGGATGGGTGACCTTCCAGGATGGACCAGTGCTTCACCTCTGTGAGCATCACTTAGATGCAATGAGTGCTAAGTGGACCATTCGCTATCATGAGAGATGGGTTCTTGTGAACCACTACTCATGAAACATGGGTCATTGAGTTTGACTCGAAACTACATGGTTGAATCCTGATAGCAATATCATAATTTGACACGCTGTGGAAAAATACCTCCTACTTATCAATTGAAAAAGAGTTTGAAGTGGCATAGTACAATTCCGCTTGACCAGTTTGGACTTCCTAGGGCTATTAAATGCACTCAAACTCAAAAAACGGGGTCAGGTTGAGATCACTCGCCAGTGGTCCTATGTCAAAAAGTCGCTGGTACACTCACACTCGCTCCGAGATGTGACATGGAAGCATGCATTGTGCCATCTCAATCAATGCTCAGAGCTCAAATCGTAGGATTTCTAAAGGCTATGTGTGCAAATGAATTGGAAATGCCCCCCCAAGGACTATTTAAGCTTAAAAATTAGGGTTTTTTTACCACATTTAGCCGTCCATTTAGGGTTTTGGACCCTCGAACCTATTTTTGACCAATCAAGGGCTGTTTTGCATCGTTTTGTTATGTTTTGGAATTTTTTTAGCCTTTAGACCCGTCACGCACCTTGTTCTTTTTTTTCGCAAGATCACCCAAAAATCCAAAAAAATTGTCTAATCTCTCTAGGGGGTAGTATATCAGTGTATTTCGTCCACTAGGGCAACATTGGGGCATTTTGAAAATTTGAAAAAAAAAAGTTGTCTTTTAGATCAAGACATGTTTATTCTTTGAATCAATGCAACAAGTGCATCGCTTCAAAGAGGGGAAAAATGTCAACACATAAAATATACTGATTGATGCTATACACCTAATCCCAACTTCACTAACACTGATTCATCCTTAATCGTCCCCTTTAACCATTTAATCGAATAACCTTATTTGATTAAATTCATCATAATTCCCCTTTTAATTAAATAAATCCCTCTATTTAATTAAATCATTATCTCTAATTAATTAGTTAGGTCATTTCATCCTATCTATAGTCTCTATTTAATTAAATAATCCATTTTATTTAATTAAATCTCTAAAGTCATTCCATTAAATTAAATAAATCAATCTATATCCCCTTTTAATTAAATGAATCAAAATCTTTATTTAATCAAATCCAAATCATTATCCCTCTCAACTTTGATTTATTTAAATCCTAAAATCTAAGTCAAAATTGTCAAATCATCTAACATCATCTTAATTAATCAAATCTCGATTAATGTTAACTCTAATCCATGTCCCATCCTCTAGCTTTTTCCACTTGCACAATAAATCAATTTATTTGATTTATTAAATCTCTAATTTCTCTCAACATGGCATCAATGTTGGAATATTCTCCAAATTTAAAAATCCCTCCAAGTGGGATAGGTCCTTCCAACAAGGCATTTATTTCATCTTACATGTCCTTTTGTCTTGAGCCAAGTGGACATAACTCCATGTGCCTCTCCCTCCAACTTGTTATTTCACTAATTTCAAATTACACCTAATTGCATTTATGGGCACATTCATCAAAATATGCACATCCTCCCTCCATTCACATCTTGACAAGTGGCACTTTCCCATTGGATGTTGAATGATCCCACATTCATCCCTTTTGCCTCATTCTCCAACATTCTCATCTATAAATAGAAGGCTTTTCTTCTTATTTTGGATCCACAACTTAGAGAAAAATTACTCTCTTCACATTGAGAGCTAATTTTATCCATCTTCATAGCATTTTTCATCATCTTAGCTAGGTTATTGCAGATTTCACCAAGGAGCTCATTGTTCTTCATCAACAAGTGGATCAATCTTCATCAAATCATCACAAAGCTTGCAAAGGAGTTGGGAAAGGGCCAATTTTCACATCAAATTGGCACCATTTCCCCCATGGGATTGAGAGTTTGCATGTTTTGATAGGATTTAATGGCTTTCTTTGTTATGTTCTTCATTTATTTCCTATTTTGAGCATTGTAGATGGATTTCATGGGGAATCTTAGTTCTAACTTGCATATGGATCTAATTGTGTTTTTTTTTCTTGTGTTTGTGCAAGTCTAGGATTGGGGTTCATAGATTCTTATTATTAGATTGGACTAAATTTATGAAAAAATGTCTGATTGCATGAGATTATCACACTTCTCACTATCTTGTTAATTTGCATGCAGGGTTTGCTTGTGCTTTGCTTATATAAGCATGGACACTCATTTGTAATATTCATCCAGGTAACATGGTTTAATCCAAATTATTTGCATCAATACAATTCTTAGGTTATTGAGCACAATCATGCTTTTGATCTTCTCTATTGTGATAGGCAATTGCTTGCAGGTGTTTCATGGGAGTTGTGGATTGAATCAATCAGTCAATTCCAACAACAACCACTATCAATAACCCAACAATTCATATCCTCTTCAACATGAAAAGAAGATACCAAAGTACCTTCAACCTTATCCTTCATCTTTGGAAAACTTTTCTTCACACAAATTTCAGGGTTAGCAGTACCATATTCTTCTTTTATAGCCAAAAACAAGCATTCATTATCATCAAAATTTCCATAATCAAATTCATCATAAAAAATTCCAACATCTTCTCTCACATAGTAAGCTTTCTTAATCATTTTTCCTTTGTTTTCCTCACTCTTATAGTTTATAGCTCTTTATGGACATCTTGTAGGATAACGACCTATCTCACCACAGCTAAAACATTTGAAAGGTAACTTACCTTTGTATTTACCAATGCCCTTTTTTATCATTCTCACAAATTTAGCTTCCACATCATCAAGATATTCTCCATCTGAATCTTCAACCTTTTTTGATTTACCAGCCTTGAAAGCAACCTCTACTTTTGTACCTTTCTTCAGCTTTCTCATTTCAAATGTAGTTAGTGTACACTAATCAACTGATCTTTGGAATAATTGTCAAAATATATAGTTTCTTCAATAGTAGATACTTTTTCACTGTAACAATCTGAAAGAGATCTAATAAATTTTTTCACTACTTTAGATTCTTTAACTATATTGCACCAAGACCTCTCATAGTACTTACCAACTCATCAACTCTCTATATGTGGCCTTTAATTATTTCTTCCTCGGATATTTACATCATTTCAAAATTTTCCTTCAAGTTCTACAAATTTTCTTGTTTGACCTTCGAATCTCCTTCATAAAAACTTTATAGTTTATCCCAAACTTCTTTAGTAGTCTTCAAACTCATAACTTTTACTAACTTAGTATTTGAAAGACTATTCACAATAATAAATCTTTTCTTAGCATTGATCTCATGCACCTTGATTTTTGCACTTGTACTTGGACCATTCAGAGGTGGAGTATATGTAGTTTGATAAGCCTTCTCAATCTCATGTCCCTGAGCTAACAAATATCCTTTCATGTCTTTGTCTTCTAGAATGCATAATCTAAGCCATCAAATCTAGGACATTCCAAACCAATCTTGTTCACCATCCTGAATCTACCTCAAGCGGTTAAGCTCTTCTCTAAGGAAACTTTCTTTAATACCAATTGTTGAAATGATCAAGACAAATGAGAGAGGGGGTGAATTAGTTGTATCAAATTAAACCTTCAAAACCCTCAATAGTAATCAGACCAACAAGCATTCATTAAACCCTTATTCTATTAGTATGATTAAGCATGAGATGCATATAATAGAAACTAAAATCACAACACCATACACAAGAGAACACTAGATTTACATGGAAGACCCAATGAGGGAAAAAACATGGTGAGGATTAGCTCACAATATAAATAATAGAAAAATTGGTACAATAGGACTCACTGCCAGAATAGGACACACTATCCAAAATGCTCACAACCAAGGCTCACTACCATAAAAAGAATACAAGAAGATAGAAGAAGAATGTTACACAAGAAGACTTCCCAATGCAACAAGGAATCGACCACAATTTCTCACACACTTTCCCAATCTACATGAATGATTTTGGATGCCTTCAGCTCACTACCTTCAAGAACCCTAGGACTAAAATTTGCATAGACTCTACTCAAATTCGCATCATACACATCACTCGCTTCAATATTGTATCTATCTTGCTTCTTACTTATTTCATAAATCAACTCACAACAACACCACACTTATTTATATCAATCTCATCCTCAAGAAGATTCTCCAATGTTGACAACTAGTCATTATACATACAAATTCAAAATAGGTTGAAATTGAAACATTCTCATGGTGGATAAGAATGTAAGAATGAAGGTGACCTACAAAAATCCTTAGCTAGGACCCAAATATATCCAAACACACTTCAACATGCTTCACAAGCCTCACATGTAGTGTTAACAAAAGGTCGACCAACACCAGTGTTAAACACAATAAAACATTAAGTACATTCTTCCTTAAATCAATATGAAAGCCAAAGTCTTAGACAACATAATTCACTTGAACATGATCTAGAATAACCCATGAACATTTTGAAATGCATCCAAAACCTTTGCAATAGATTTCACCTAAAGAATATAATAATTTTGTATAATCAGACAACACTGCCAGATACAATCATACTCTGTGACACTAAAACATATCTTCTACAACACCAAACCTTGAATCCTCTTGACACATATAAGAGAACAAAACCATCAAAACTTCTTTAGAATTGCAAGTCCTAAAACAAAGATGCAAAGAAATACAAAGAAAACAAATTTCTCTGAAACCACATCAAATAATACTAAATTACCTAGTTCACACACTGGTGAATACATCTCACTCTGTGTAACGATTCAGAAACCCAAATTCTGAATATAGAAACTAATGACCATCATGAACAACATATAATAAATACACAAGCATAGCATCAATATAGAAGAAATTTGAAGCACAACCCAGAGCACATTCTAAACATATACACAACACTATTTTCTTTGTTTATCAGATTTTCTCAAAAGCACTTGGAAACCAAGTACTAGATACATAATTTCAGCACTTTACACTATTCCAACCCATACCAAATACTACAACAAAAAAGATAGCCCCATGTACTCACAACAATTCCTCAATATCTCAACTATACAAGCATACTCTGCATCAATTTCCCCTTTTGAAATTTTCCTAGTATCATCAACATATAGTTGACACTAATGACAACACCTTCATACATGCAACAATCTCCCCCGTATCATTGACAACATCAGCTAGTAGATATACTTGTTGGCATAAATGAAAACACTAATGATACCATAAGTGATCTCATATTTAATCAATTAAAATCATATATTTCTTCCTAATGCATCAATGTTAAAAGTGGATTTGAGTAATAATTAAAAGTACTTTAGTTGTTTAAGGTAGGATGTAAAGTGAATATTTGATTTACTTTTAGTAATTAAATGTGATCGAAATTGCCTCTAATATGTCTCCATGAAGTGTTTAAGATGATATAATGTAGATAAATGAGTTATTAAATAACTCATGGTAAGAAGAAGCTACAAACACTTGTAGCTAAGAGCTCCAGACATCAACTCTAGACAAGGCTTTGAAGAGATTATGGGAAGATAAAGAAGACTCCTCTAGACTTCCAAAAAATTCCAATATTTGTGCAAAACTAATGAGTATCAATCACTCCTAATTTGGTGGATAAGCATGTAGTTCATGATAGTTCAATAGATCTCTTCTACCACATTATCTTTCAATAAATCAACTTATCAAAGCAATTAAGTTTCATTAATGATAGTGGAATGTTATTCAAGATAATCAACAAATATTTGGTCAAGCAAACTGAAGAAAAATCCCTTCATTCACATGGAGAACTGAAGGTTCCCTAAAAATCAAGCACCCATAAATGGTCAAAAATGTAGTCTCAGTAAAATAGAGATATTTCCCTCATTCCTCAATGAAATTCAAAAATTCAAAATGATATGGAAAGTAGATTGGAAGGGCTTAAAACCCTTTTGAGAATTGGCATGATTTGCATCAGGGAAGGAGCAGTACATGACAGAAAATGATTGAGATAAAAGGTGGAGAGATTAAAGGTAATTGCTTCAAAATGTTCCAAGTTTAATGAACGACCCCTCCAAAATAGGATATTGGATCCTCATTCTTAGTGGATTGGTTGGGTAGATATGGAATATGAATTCTATAAATAAAATGTAATCAATTGATGAAAGGGGGGATTAGAAAGGCTTGTTTTAGCCTAAGGAAATAGGATAGTTTTAGTTTCATTTCCAACAAAGTATTTCCAACTTTCTACAGTAAATTTAAATTCAAAAAAAAATTCATTTCAAGCAAGTGTGAAGTAGTTTATCCTTTTCAATTCTTGCAAGTGTTCCTTAGATTAGTTCCCTTTCATGCAAATAGGATTTATTTCTACAAGTAGAATAGACTGTCAAGCAACTTTTCTACTTTCTCTCTTGCATATAGCCATGGACACTGCCTTGGATTGATAAATTAAATGATGAGGATTATAATGACCCCATCAAACACCTTCATACTTGCAACATGATGCCAATTATGGATTACGTTGTGCCCCAACTCTGTCGTGTGTGGAGCCCCACTTCTACCCTAAAAATCTAGATAGTCAAAATAATTTGGAATCTTATTAAGGACAAACTCATAATAAAGTTTCCTCAAAATGTGTTGTGGTACCTTATGGTTATTGCATAGAGGTTGGTCAAAAACCATCCACCACCTATCCCCAAAAAAAAATTCCTTCATGGTGGCACCAATGATGGGGAACCTCTTGCATGCAACTAATAAAGGTTGATTGGTTCTTGGGTCCGTGAAAAGGGCACACAAGTCGGATTCGGTAATTTTCTCTTTCTTCACTTATGTATGTGAAATTTTATTTGCATAAGGGTGAAGCCACAATAGTGGTTTACAATTTGATGGAGGAAGGAAAACTAAAAAAGAATGGCCCCATGGGAAAAAAATTGGTTTTAGGGGTTCGAATGAACCTGCAAGTTCGACTGAACCAAAAAGGTGTTCGACCGAACTAAAGTTTGAGCGAACCCATTAATTATTGGGCCCACATTTCCCGCCCAGAAAATAAAAGAAAAATGCATATTGAAGGGGGTTCGAATGAACCCTGGTTCGCTAGAACCCCCCCTTTTCCCTAATTTTTGACCTTGTTTATAGAAAAACCTAAATTTTTTCACTCCGAAGCTTAGATTGAAGTTGAAAATGGAGGAATCTTCACATACCCAATTGGAATTAGGTAGTTCTCGGAGCAAGCTATCCAACGAATATAATTTTAATATTTTTTGGTTTTATTATGTATTTGTTTTTTTAGTTTTATTAAACATAGGTTTTTCATTGAAAGTCAAGGTCTTTGTTTTGCACATGTGGAAAAATAGCAGATTATCAAAAAAAAAAAATTAAAACATGAGTGCACCAAATATTGAAGTCCTTGATCCAACAAAAAAGAAAAAATTGAATTTCGATATATACAAAAAAAGTTACGTGTTATACAGTCACACTATGTCTGAATTGTAATTGGTTTGACTTCAAAACTTGATTAAAAAAAAAATATTCAATAAAAAACATCTGACGAAGTGGAAGCACTGGATATTGGAGTCACAAATCTAAATTTGAAAGAATTAGAATTTTATCCTTCATGGAAAAAAAGTTATGTGTTATACGGTGTGCACCACTTTTTAAAAATGTTGTTTTCTAAAAAAAACCAGTTTTTGTGGGAGATGGAAAAATAAGTGCAATTTGATTCCGAAATTTTGAAAAAAATATTTTTAGAATCTACAGACAAAATGTGATGAGACTCTAGTTTGCATCATCTTCAAATTCCTCACAGTTTAGTTGCTATAGGTGCCCGAATGTGAAGATTTAGTTAAAAATAATAATTCCAGTGTCCAGTTTGGCCAAAAATTGTAAACCACTATTGTGGGATCACCCATAAAAATATTTTTGTTCTTCTCACTTATTTGACCAAATACTAAATTGTGAACTCATTGATCCTACATGAGATACAATAGACTGTAGGGATTCAACAAGGCCTCTCCTATGAGGGAGTGTTGCATAAATCTCATTTAACTTTGTAATCAATTATTCAAGTTTTTTTTTGTTGTTTTCTATTTTCCCTAGAATTCTTTGTTGTATTCCTCTAGGGTTTCTACAAATTGAGGGAGGAATTTGGTATTTTCTTATTCATGAGGGTCTTCAATGTGAGGTGATTGAGAATTTTCAATATTTGGAGGTGAAGATTCATTTCCTGGAAATTAAAAGAAATTTTAATCAAAAAACCTAATTCAATCTACAATTTAATTCAAATTTGAAACTAAAATACTAAAAATACATACCTCTTTCACCCCCGTGACATCTTAGCAACATCCTCATGAAGATTCACAAGCTTCAAGTGAAAATGTCGCAGTCTATTTGGCAAGCACGGGTTGAGAAGAGGAAAAAATGTACCAAAGTGAATGAATGATCAACTAAATGAAGTTAATAGCTCAATTTATTTTTATTCAACTAACATGTGTTACACATTTGGAGGGGTAGTCAAACATTTAATCCTATCTTCACAACTCCTCTACATTGTATTTATATGTAAGACATTCATTGTACATTTTACAATCATTTTATTTGATAGACATACATTTTGTGCTTATTTTTCACTTGTGGAAGATATCACTATATTTTTTAGTTTTGATCTTGGGGTCTTTAGTTCAGTTAATGAATTAGTTTTATTGTAATTTTTTATATAAATTATTTTTAGCCTTTAATTTTTTTTTTGTATTGTAGAAATTAATTTTAATGATAGTATTATTTTTGTTGAATTTTTTAATATTTAATAGTATTTGGATTAAATAAAATAAATATTATTATTTATAAAAGTTATCACACCTCACTGAAGAAATATCTATTTTTCCTAGCATTTTGGCTACCATGATAGCTACCAAGTTTTTGTATTTGAGTCATTTTTTTATAGATATAAAGGGTAATTCCTTTTAAGTGAATATATAGTGGGACATAAATTATATTTTGACTTGCTATAGAAATATCCATATTTTTCATTTCAACCAATCTTCCCACCATAAAAGTGTGACTATCTCTTTCCCTCTATATCTATCTTCCTCTTTCCTACTCTCTCTCTCTCTCTCTCTCTCTCTCTCTCTCCTCTGTCTCATTGCCCCTCTCTCTTATCTATATCTATCTTTGGATCTCTCTTTCTTTCTCACCACTCCTCACTCCCCACCCTCTCTCTCACACACTATTTTTCTCTATCTCAATGTCTTCCTTTATCTCATTCTCTCTTTTCATATGTATTCTTTTTCTATCAATCTCCCTCTCTCTACATATGTACATCTATATCCTCCTCTCTATCTCTTTACTTCTCTTTATATATTTTATCTCCCTCTATATCTCTATTTATCTTTATCTCTCTCTATCTCTATCTCTCCCTCTCTCCCTCTCCTTCTCTCTTCTTTTATCTCCCTTTTCTTGTATATTCGCCCTCTCTTTCTCTCCATCTCTCTCTACCTCCCTCCTTCCTACCCTCCCCTCTATCTCTTAACTTTTATGTATAGTGATTATAATTTTTTAAATATAAATGAATGAACATTTAAGATTGGACAAAGGAGTTAAATTGTGTATAACATATTATTTTAACTATACATATTACATGAGACATTACCTAATAAATCATTAAAATAAGAGGGATTTCCAATCATTTCCCAATGTAGTTAGACATAATACATGAAAATCAAGTAAGTAGTCCCTCCAAATTCTAGCATGTGTAGCTTGCATCCAAATGTTCACTATAAGATAAGTAATGCTAGAATGATAATTCAAACTCAAGGGCAATTTCCACCATTGATGAAAATAAAATGTCCAATAACAAGTGTAATGGTGAGATATAAAAA
Source organism: Sequoia sempervirens (assembly GCA_007258455.2). NCBI lineage: Eukaryota > Viridiplantae > Streptophyta > Pinopsida > Cupressales > Cupressaceae > Sequoia > Sequoia sempervirens. Next base: position 22,193,123 of record VDFB02049217.1, read on the forward strand.
CACAATAGGAATAATAATAAGATATTTAAATACACAACAAAGTAATGGAATCACATATATTCTCTCCCTACTGTTGTAAATGAATGAAACTAAACAAAATAATAAGACTTTTCTAATTGTGCAAATGAATTATTCTTTGTGCAATAGATAAGTAAAACCAACTAAAAAAAACAAACCATGAGTAATATAAATTTGATATATAAAATAAAGACATAAATAAATAAATAAATAATATAAATGTTTATATAAATATACAATTTTATAATATAATCTCATTAATTATATATATATACACACTACTCTATCTATTCTTTCACTCTCTTCCTCTCTCTATTTTAATCACTCTCCCCTCTCTCTATATGAACACTATTTAAACCCCTCTTTCTATCTCACCTACTCCCCTCCTTTTGTCCCTCTCTATCTTCTTCATCTCTTTTTCTATCTATTTTTCATTGCACTTCTCTCTCTTCCACACTTTCTAACTAGTGCAAATTTTAAACTGTTAATTATTTTATAAATTAATGTAAATAGTATTATATTGAAGTAGATATATTATTATATTTATATCGAGTAAATTATATTAAATGTCATATATAATAAATAGGATTATAATGTAAATGTGATATAGAATTAAAGATATTAAATAAATTATAAATATTATATATAATATTTTATATAAATATATAATTTTATAATAAATTATAATTAAAAATATATTTAATAATTTTATACAAAATATATATATAATAATTCTACATTTTCAATATTGGTATGTTAAAATGTTATTAAATATTTCTAAGTTACGTAATCGACAACTATATTTTAAATATTAGGTCTAATTAGAATGGCATAAATTATAAAATAATAATTCTTCTTCTATGCTTGGTTGTCTGTGGAATTGAGAATTTCATTTTCGTCCACAATATGTTTGGGAAAGCTGTCGGCCGACGGCCAAAGTACCGTTTGGGAGCCTCTACACTAGTAGTTGTACTCGTTGAAGTTTATATTTTAAATGAATTTTCCCACTGGCAAATCTTGGTGGTGGTGGTACCTCATCCTTTCATATGGTCAAAGACTCCCGTTGCATAAGTTTGAAGGAAACGACAAATCAAAAAACAATGAATGGGAAAAAACGGTTGATCCGTGAAAAGCGGTGAATGAAGAAACGGCGAGCACATTTATTCAACCGTCTTGCATCTTTCTCAACTGCTGATTTTAAATAGGCTAACTCTTCTCACATTATAATGGATGGATGGATCACATTAATATGGGCGTACAATATTAATGTATCACATTAAAATATCACATTAATGTGGGGCTATAATACATTGCCGTGCATCTGTCCTAATGGATGGATCTACGCTAAAAAGTATTTGGACCGAAATGACATTGTACTGTATGTTGTCTATGTTACACTAAAGTTAAAAGAGTATTTGACACCGAGATGACATCGTCCCATATGGCGTCTATGTTGACATGACATTACACTGTCTCTATGGTACAGACCAGGCTAAGCGCGTTAGGATGATGTTGCCAATCATGTCATATCTTTTTTAACTTTTGCATACGGACCACACATTTCACGCAAAGGTCTGCCACAGCTTTCCACGCGAAGGTCTGCCACAGCTTTCCACGCAAACGTCCAATCACATTCATGTTGTTCAATGGTAAATTCAAGAGTAGTTTGTTTGATTTAGGGGCGAGGGTAGGGGAGAAGACCCAGTAGCTACCACCCATTGAATAACCGCCACCTCCATGCTCACTCCACCCCCCAAATTTTTTTTTACTTTGATCCACTAAATTTTTTTTATTAACAAATAGAAAATTACAACAACACCAATAGCTGCTAATAGCAGAATGAGTCACTCACCAATCAAAGTACACAGCTAAACATGCCTTTGCATTTATAAAAGAAGTCCATTTGCACATAAAAAGGCCCATTTACAATTTCATTTAAATAATTTACTTTTTACAATTACCCCCACTTGCAAATGTTTGTCCCTCACTACATTTTATATTTACAAGTATACATGCACAGCTACTGGTGCTTTAGATGACATAATCACAATCTCCTTTGCACAGTCTTTCACACACTCCCTGACAGCTATATGTATTTATTTCATTTCCTGTAGGTACCTGCACAATTCAATATAGGTGTAAGGCTCCCCAATTAAACATCAAATCCAAATGTAATGCATAATTCAGTCATATCATCTTTAAAAACCTATGTAACTTGCAGCTTCAAATTCAAATGCTCAAACAAATTCAAATTTCAAACACAACAACTAAATTGAATGCATTCAATTGTTAGATTCGAATTCCTAAATAAGAGGGGGAAAGTAGCCAGCAGTATTCACAATTGCATGTTACTCCCAGCAAAGTTGAAAGCAACGACAAAGATCTTTTGCACATTCCTCTGCACATTCCTCTGATATACAAAGTCTCAGGTATGTACTTATATTTATTTTCATTTATGCAGTGTCTTCTTACTTTATACATTCTACCATTTGTTAAAAAATTTCTACTTTCCATTGCACATACAGTAGGTTAGCATACATATATTTGTCATTTTACATTACGTGTCTCTTGTTCATTCAACAAATCGATGTATATGTGTGTTTCCTTTGCCTATCCATTGAAAATGCAAACTATGGTACCTATATTTATATTTGTGTGTTTTTGCTCATTTGTCATTTACTTCAGTGTTTATATCAGGGTTTACAGTTGTTATTTATTTTTTCTTATATGTGTACCTATATGTCTATTACTCTGTTTAAATGCGTTTCATTTGGCTGTCCAATACAATAGCCTAGCATTTCTTTATATTTTTCTACTTCCCATTGCACATACAACAGACTACCATACATATATTTGTCATTTTACATTATGTGTCTCTTGTTCATTCAGCAAATCGATGTATATGTCTATCCTTTGCCTATCCTTTTAAAATGCAAACAATGGTACTGGTTAATCAATTTCTTCTGCATCTTTCATGACCCATGAAGGATTTATTCGATGATTGAAAAATTATTACTGCTTGTTTATGAAATAAATCATTCCTCTTACACTCATTTTCCCACATTGAAGTTATGTATGTATGTATGTATGCAGCTTCATACATACATACATACATACATATATATATGTATGTATGTATGTATGCAGATACATACATACATATATACATATGTACATATGTATGTATGTATCTGCATACATACATACATACTATAAAAAAACGTTTATGGTTTTTTTGCTTAAGGTATTAATCACGACTGGTAAAATCCCGATTTGTCTCATGATTTTGTCTCCAAAAATGATCAGGAATTTTGTGGGTTTGAACACATGTCTATAAAAAACCAATGTCACTTTGGGCATAAATCGACAAACCCATTAAAAATAAATATGTTTTTGTCAAAACCCTTGCATGGTTTTTTCCAAATTTGTGTGCTTAATGAATTAATCTCATGAAAACCTTGCTTGGAATATTCTGCATCTATCTCCAAACACACTTTTGTATTCCTACCAGTGAGGAATTATTATTATGAAACCTTTGGTTAATTTCTTCTGCTCTTTTTTCAAAACCCAAGTCTATACAATGTGCTTTGAACATTGATATATATACATACATATATCTATGTATATATAGATATATATATATGTATATGTACAAATATATGCATACATTTAACTATGTAATTATATGTATCCACAGATACATGTATACATATATTTATACAAATACATATAAATACATCTATATCTACATATATATGTAAACCCAAATTAAATGATGCAAAAGAATGGGATACCCAACAAAAAAAACATTAGTCATATGCTTTAATCGGACCCTAATTGGGGTGTAATGTGTTTGGTGTCTGGTGCTTTAGTAAGGAGATTAATATGTAGGAGTGATTTTTAATGGGCACCAAAATGATTTTATAAGGTGCTAACCTAAATTAGACCCATTGACTTTTGAGCAGATTTGAATGATAAAATAGATCTGTTTTATATTTTGCAAAGTTTATACCTGTGTTTTGCAATGTTTATACATTGTTTTTCTGACACTTGATCACTTACAATGTACAAGATCATTGACAATCATGGCACCAAGGCACAAGAGGAAAAGATTGGGTCTGAGGCGCTTGAATAGAGTACCTCGTGTAGTGACATTCAATGTTCCAGATGTTGATGAAGAGCCAACAGTGAACATGGACGAGGAAGTTATTTCTGAAAATGCAGAACAGACCAATGAAAATGATGGTTTTCAACCTGCTGTTCATAATACTGACGTAGAAATGGAACCGCCATCTGTTGACCAAGTGACAACCCCAGATCATAGCATCAAAAGTTGGTCTATGAATGACATGGAAAAAGCCATTGTAGATGTTGAAGACCATCACATGACAATCAGAGGTTCAGCGATCAAATGGGGAATCTCGCCTAGCAGTTTGCGGTCATGGCTCAATGGTGTGACATCCACAAAAAAGAGGGGGCCACCAACAATCCTGACTGACGAAGAAGAAGCTGAAATTGTGCAATGGTGTAAAGATATGGCTAATATTGGCCATGGCCTTCAAGTGTCACAGCTTAAGTCAACGGTGGCCCACATGGTTGGAGTGAGGCCTAACCCATTCACAAATGGGATACCAGGGAGGTCATGGTGGGTTGGATTTCGTCAAAGGCATCCTGATCTGACAATTCGAACACCCGAAGGAGTGGACACAGATCGAGCTATAATGTTGCGGCCCGAAATAGTTTCTTCATTCTATGATAACTTGGAGGAGTTGTACAACAAACTTAATTATGGGCCCAACAACATATGGAACTGTGATGAAACAGGTGTGCAAGCTGGCAGAAATTGTGCAATGAGAGTTATTGCAAAAACAGGGATGAAATGTGTTCCACAATTAATTGCTAAAAGCAGAGAATGGATCACTGTTCTAGCTTGTGTTAGTGCAGCAGGTCAAGCTATACCTGGTTACTATTTGTTCAAGTCCAAAAGGAACATTAAAAACTATATTGTTAACTGTGAGCCAAGGGCATGCATGGCAATCCAAGAGCATGCTTGGATGACCAAAGAATTATTTGTGGCATGGTTAAAACACTTCGCAAAAAATGTCCCAGGAGGTGTGTCACCAACCAACAGAAAGCTTCTAATCTTTGACGGTCATGGCAGCCATGTGGCATTCAAAATGGTTGAAGAAGCAAAGGCTATGGGAATAGATTTGCTCACACTTCTAGCACATTGCAGCCACAAATTGCAGCCCCTTGATGTTAGTGTGTTCTCACCATTTAAGAACTACTTCAAACAGCAAAGGACTATATGGCTCTCTGCAAATCCTCAACTTGACATTGGAAGGGAAGAGTTGGCAACACTTGCCAGCAAAGCTTTTGCAAAAGCTTTGACTCCTAATAACATTGCAAGTGGTTTTAGAAAATAGGAATTTGGCCATTAGATCGACATGCACTTGACTTGGATATGGGGCCAAGCCAAGCTTTCGTGGTTGAAGAGGAAGGAACGACATTGGGAGCAGAAACTGAGGGTGATACAGCTAATGAAGAGGCACAGTTCATGGCAACTGAGACTTGTTTGAGGATAGCAGGTTGGAATGAGGAACAAATTGGATAGTTTGTGGATACCTTTTCTGCAAACATTCCCCCAAATCCATAAAACATTGAGGCAACAAAAATTCAACAAGAACCAGCAGTTCGATCATGTAATCAGGCAGCTGAAAATGAAGAGAGTCTGAATCTGCCATCTGAATTTCAAGATGCAGCTTCGAACCTAGGGGTGCATCTCAATTTCACTCAAGCGGATGAAGGGTTGTCCATGCCATCACCATCGAATGTTGATCCTGAAGATGTCATCCATTACTTCACAACTAGGAGAAATTAGAAGGCTGAAAATGATGAAGAGGATGGACTGGATGGTAATGACTCAAGTGATGAAGAGGTTGACTATGTGCCATGCACACAAGTCAATGATCAGCAACCAGCAGGTAGTAGAAGCACTTTTTTGCAACTCCCAATGCAACGAGTGTGCCAATCATCTAACAAAGGTCGCAATGGGGTCCTATGCCTTAGTAAGCAGTCTCAAATTTTGACATCGGATGATTTCTTCAATTTGCTGAATGAACAAGAGGCACAGAAGCAAAGAAACCAAGAATTGCAGCAAAGGAAAAGGGAGCAAATGGCTGAAAGGAAGACAAAAAGAGAAGAAATCCTCACACAGAGGGAGGCAAATATATTGGAGCGTACTGCAAAAAAACAAAAAATTGCAAAGGAGAAACTGAGGCAGCGACATGAAAAGGAGCTTCAAAGGGAGCAAGCAAAGATTGCTAGACAGTTGAAGGAAAACCAAAAGCAAGCGGAAAGAGCAGAAAGAAACATAAGTAAGAGTACTCCTACAACTCCTCTTCCAAGTCAACATCCAATTTTAAGGGACATGATTAACATTTTGTCTCCAGCCTTTGCAGCTCTTAGTAGCCTACAAAATGGGTCTTCTGAAGGCTGCTCTCCACAGTTACAGCTAACTCCAGAGGCAAATCATGCATTGCTTGCTTGTATAGCAAGTGCCATACAGAACAATCCGCAATCCTCAACATCTTCTCCAGTTAACGCAGAGTCAGTTGACCCCCAAGGACACACCACTTCATAATCAGATCTGTGGATGTCTGATTACGATTTTTTGTTGTCAATTTTTTGACCTCGAAGTGTGCTAGAGTGTTTTTTGTAAAACTGAATGCTAGTCTATTGTATTGGACAGTCAAAGGATACTAGTTTGTTGTATTGGATAGCATTTCGATACTAGTGTCTAATTTTGTAGAACTAAATGGTAGTATGTTCTCAACTTATCTAATTCGATGTGTTCCAATGTGTTTTTTGTATATATGAAGACTCCTTGTCTTCTTTCCAAGTTAATGATCTATGCTTTTGTGATTCGAAATCAGTTTTGTGTTTGTTGTATTCATCTATCATTGATGTGATTTAAAAATATGACTCACTAGTCTATTCAAGTTCTATGTTTTCTAAATAATGCATTTGGTAAAGGTTGAAAACATTATAATTCAAACTTTGTATTTTTCCTGACATCAGACTTTTTGAAAATTCAAACTTAATAATTCAATAAGTTTCTATGTATTTTCTCACATCAATTTATTTTGAAAATTCTAACTTCACATATGTGTTTGTTTGTTGCATAGATATATATATATATAATATAACTATACATCTATATGTAAGTTTACAATGAATAAGTAAATCCCACCATAAATCAAATCCCATTGTTCAGGTTCATGAATGAACATCATCAGAAAAAAGAACATCATAAATGAACACAATGTCTAGCAGGTCACAGCCAAGGTAAACTCTTGAAAGACTTGACCTGAAATGTCATCATGCAAATTGACTTGCTCTTTACAACCTCCCTAGTTGTGTATACATGCATACATATATATAAATATATATATATATATATATGTATGTACGTATATACATACATACATACATACATACATACATACATATGTATACACAACTAAGTATATGCATACATATAACTATACATCTATATGCAACATATCCATAAATTAATCTATTTGAAACTATAAATTTTTGAACACATACACTTGGAAATTAATTTAATTGTAAATTGTAAATGTAAGTTTACAATGAATAATAAAAATGAACATTATAAATGAACACAATGTCTATCGGGTCACAGCCAAAGTAAAGTCTTGAAAGACTTTACCTGATATGTAATCTTACAAATTGACATGGTCTTCACAACCTCCTAGCCATTTGACATGCCTGCCACAACAAACAAATATAATACAACAAACAAACATGGACAATAGTTATTGAAATAAATAAAAAGATATACTAGTTAGTAAAAAATATAGAACAATAATTGAAACTTAGAACAATTTGAACAAAAAATCCTTAATTATTTGGTGTGTTGATAAACACAATTACCAAACTGCCCACCATGAACATCGTTACACCACCTCTCCTTGTTCTCCCATGTCTGCAAGAAAAGATTTACAACCATGGGTAGTCACAACCGAGGCTAGTAACATACAAACATCATATGACCTTTGAAATAATGCATGTACAACAACACATAATTAATCAAGTTCAATTGCGAATATAGTAGTAGAGGAGAAAAATTGTGAATGCCACTGTCTGCTATCCCTCTTATTTAGAAATTTGAATCTGACAATTGAATGCATTCAATTTGATTGTTGTGTTTCAAATATGAATTTGTTATAGCATTTGAATTTGTAGCTGCCAGTTACGTAGGTTTTTAGAGATGATATGACTGAATTCTGCACTATATTTGGATTGGATGTTTATTTGGGAAGCCTTATTTATCTATGATTTTTTGCAGGTTTGCATGCATGCATATAGTCATACAAACATACACATACATGCAAACATTCATAGAAACATAAGCATACATGCATGTATTCATATAAACATATACATACATATAAATTGCATAAAATCAGTAATATACATTGCAAAGCAGAAAAAACACCTAAATGTGTCACTTTTAACATCTAATTAAAAACTCTTTTATCATTCAAATCCACTCAAAAGTGAATGGGTCTAATTCACGTTAGCACCTTATAGAATCGTTTTAGGCAAAACAAAAATGTCACCATGTTAATCCTTGCTAAAATACTTTGGGACACCGACACATTTTACTAATTAATCTCATTTGAGATTGAGATGGTCACATATGACTAGCGTTTTTGTGGGTGTCCATCCTATTCATTACGACTGCAAAATGCATCTTTGTATTTGCTGTACATATACATACATACATGCCTTACATACATACATGCATACATACAGCCTTATATATGGACATGTACATGTATATATGCACATACATACATACACACATACATATATGTGTATGTATGTAATATGCATGCTCTAATGCATACATACAATACATATATATATGTATATGTACATACATATATACTACACATACATATATGTATATGTGTCTATGTATATAACATATACATATGTGTATGTGGCAGCGTATATGTCTATGTCTGAGACATACATGTATACTGTATCATGTCTTAATACACATATACACATACATATATGTATATATGTGTGTATGTATGCATCATATACACACACACATATATGTAAATGTATGTATGTATGTATCATACCTATAGATACATGCATACATATATACAGCACATAGGCGAAGGGTGTAAGAGAATGATTTATTTCATAAACAAGCAGTAATAATTTTGACATCATCGAATAAACCCTTAATGGGTCGTGAAAGATGCAGAAGAAAATGAATAACCAGTACCATTGTTTGCATTTTGAAAGGATAGGCAAAGGATACACACATATACATCGATTTGTTGAATGAACAAGAGACACAGAATGTAAAATGACAAATATATGTATGGTAGCCTGCTGTATGTGCAATGGAAAGTACAAAAATATAAACAAATGCTAGAATGTATAAAATAAGAAGACACTGCATAAATGAAAATAACTATAAGAACCTACCTGATACTTGGGATATTAGAGGAATGTGCAGAGGATGCTTGTCATTGCTTTCAATACATACATACATATATACATGTATGTATGTATGTGTACATACATACATATGTATATATGTATGTACACATACATACATACATACATACATACATACATTTTGGTAATATGAAAGATGCAGAAGAAAATGATTAACCAGTACCATTGTTTGCATATTCAAAGGAGAAAGATGTTAGATGTTACCTGAGGCCTGCTATATGTGCAATGGAAAGTATGGTATGTATGTATATACCATACATATATGTATGGTCTGTATGTATGTATACATACAAACTATACATATATACATACAGACCATACATATATATATGTATGCTATATGTGTACATACATACATGTATGTACATATGTATCTCTGTATATGTATATATAATATCTATATAATGTACATACATACATACATACATATATATGTATGCTTATGTACCTACAGAGACATACATATATACATACATGTATGTATATATGTATGTTGTATACAACACATATATATATATATAATATATATATATATCCGTATATGTACATACATGTATATATACATATATGTCTGTATGTATATATATATATGTATGTGTATATACATGTATATATATATATATGTATGTATGTGTACATACATCACATACATGCAATAATAACAATATTACTGTCTGAGACATACATATATCGATCATGTAATAATAATATTATATACATGTATGCATATACATGTATGTATATGTATATGGATTTGTATGTATACATACACTCTGAGGACCATACATATATGTATAGATATGTAATAATGTATGTAACATATACGTATGTTTGGGATAGATCTGAGATATTCCGGGCAAAGGGTTTCATGGGATCAGATTCCTTAAGCAAACAAATTTGGAAAAAAGCCAAGCAAGGGTTTTCACGAATTCATTTTGAGGTAGATGCAGAATATTCCAAACAAGGGTTTCATGAGATTAATTTATTAAGCACATGAATTTGGAAAAAACCATGCAAGGGTTTTGAAAAAAACATATTTATTTTTAATGGGTTTGTCGATTTATGCCCAAAGTGACATGGGTTTTTTATAGACATGTGTTCAAACCCACGAAATTCCTGATCATTTCTGGAGACAAAATCATGAGACAATCGACTTTACCAGGTCATATTTAATAATTTAAGCACAATAAAACCCGTATTTGGAAAAACACAGCAAGGGTTTTCACAAGAAGTGCATTTTCAGATAGATGCAGAATATTCCAGGCAAGGGTTTCATGAGATCAATTCCTTAAGCAAATGAATTTGGAAAAAGCCAAGCAAGGGTTTTCACGAATTCGTTTTGAGGTACATGCAGAATATTCCAAACAAGGGTTTCATGAGATTAATTCATTAAGCACATGAATTTGGAAAAAACCATGCAAGGGTTTTGACAAAAACATATTTATTTTTAATGGGTTTGTCGATTTATGCCCAAAGTGACATGGGTTTTTTATAGACATGTGTTCAAACCCACGAAATTCTTGATCATTTCTGGAGACAAAATCATGAGACAATCGACTTTACCAGGTCATATTTAATAATTTAAGCACAATAAAACCTGTATTTGGAGAAACAAAGCAAGGGTTTTCACAAACCCACGAAATTCGTTATCATTTCTGCAGACAAAATCATGATACAGTCGACTTTTCCACATTGTGAGCGTGCGGTAACATGAGGACAGGAAATTATTTTACCCCAAAAAAAACCTGTGTGTATAACACCAGTACCATGACATTAGCAAAATAAAACAACACATGGTGAGATGCATGTAAGATGCATGATTTATTTCATAGACAAGCAGTAATAATTTATCAATCGTCGAACAAACCCTTCACAGGTCATGAAAGATGCAGAAGAAAATGATTAACCAGTACCATTGTTTGCATATTCAAAGGTAAAAGACGTTAGATGTTACCTGGAGCTATGTGCACGTGGAGGAGCTGTGGGGAGCCGTCACCATCTGCAACCTTCTCCATCGCCGGGAAGCTTCTAGACAGCACGCGGTAAAGCGAATGAATAGGATGGGATACCCACAAAAAAAAATTAGTCATATGCGTCAATCGGACCCCAAATAAAGATTATTTGGGGTGTAATGTGTTTGGTGTCCGGTGCTTTAGTAAGGAGATTAATATGTAGGAGTGATTTGTAATGGGTGCCAAAATGATTGTAGAAGGTGCTAATGTGAATTAGACCCATTCACTTTTGAGCAGATTTGAATGATAAAAGAGTTTTAATTAGATATTAAAAGTGACATATTTAGGTGTATTTTAAATTTTTTTTTGGTGGTTATATTTAAGGGGTACTGGGATGTTAGGTGATGGCAAGCAGGCAGCACCTCTAAAAGGGGTCTTTTTGACATACGCACGCATATCGGATGCTACCACACTCTACCGAATTGCCCAGAAGCCAAAACCTTAGTTATAAGATCTTAACTCATGTGCGAAAAAAACCCATAAATTTTTTTTCCGATTCGACATACGGTTTGTATTCTACGGTTGCGCGAAGTTAGCCCTGGCGGCTACTGGCTCTTCTCCCCTAGTTTGTTTTAATAGTTGTGATAGTTGTTTATATAATGTTCAATAGTTATGATAGTAGTCATTTATATAACGCTCAATAGATGTGACTTAACTATCCATAATTAAACAAAATGTATTCCTTTGATCTAAAAAGCAAGCAATCATGTGATGCCACATCAGCGCTCAACTACCCATGCTGTGAATGCACAAGTATTAGTCTCACTTTTTTTTTGGGCCTTTTTGGACACTTTGACAAAAAGCACGCTAATGTGGCATCGTATTTGATGATGTGGCCCTAAAACGAAAGTTAGAAGCAGGGGACTTGCCAAGTAAGCTACTGTAAAAAAATTGGGAGTGATTTGAAATTTCCATGTAGGATTTTGAGAAGTGTGAAGTTAAGGTGCACAACTACTAGGTCCTCTCCCCTAAATCAAACAAATGACACTGTCTATGCAACATACAAAATGCACTTGGTGGATGTTAGATTGTAACTACTGCACTGTGGATGTCCAGTACTCATCAAAAAAGGAATATTAAAATTAACGGAATGGGTAATGGGAACACACAACAATGCAGACACCGCAACCCTTCAGTTTTAAAAGAAAATGTTGCTTAAATATATATTTTAAAAAATTAAAATCATAAATAATTTTTACGTAAATTTAAAGTAGAAACAAAGTAATTTTTAAATAATTTTGAATTAAAATAAAATGATTGAAATTAAAATAAATAAGTAAATAATATAATTGATTATTACGTCGAGAGGTGTAACCTTATAATGGCAGCAACCCCTACAGGAGGCCAGTGAATGTAACAGTGAAAGAAAAAAGAAATGATTTGTATTTTGACAGCTGTTAATAGGAGGAATAGATGGTGGATTAACAAAATTTAATCACGCCTCTATAAAAAAGAAATGGCAATTACAAAGTTCGTCATTACAAGTGTTGGTATGTGGTGACTGATCATGCTATACTGTACACCCCGACATGTATCCTTGCTGGGGTCTGGGTTTCTTCTACTTTTTTGCGTCGTCACAGAAAAAGAAAAATCAACGAAAAAAGGAAAGAACCATTTTTGTAGAACTATAATCTGGAAGCTTCTAAGCTTATTAAAAAGGGGTTCGAATGGGTGTTATAGTATGATGAAAAACGTGATTATTCGCAAGATTGTAAAGGTTTTTGCACTGGATAATAAAATCATTGGATGGCTGTGGTTTGGTGGATGTAGCCCGGATTGGGTGAACCACGTTAAATTATCTGTGTTATAATTTATTCTATGTGTGTTTCAGTTTCTTTGTTTATTAATTAAATCTGCATTTAATTGTTATATATTTTCCTTTTCTAACCCTAACAAGTTGTATCAGAACGAGTTGTGTTTCAATTATCATCTATAGGAAGGTCTCACGATTGAGTGGGAGTAATGGAAGATGAGGGTAAAAAGGTTGAGAAGTTTAATGGGAAAAACTATCAGTTATGGAAGATGCAAATGGAGGACTACCTCTATTAGAAGGATTTATGGCAGCCATTGGAAGGGAAAACCAAGAAACCTGCAGCAATGTCTGATGAGGACTATGATATTTTGGATAGAAAGGCTCTTAGCAGTATTCGTTTATGCCTAACACAATTAGTGGCGTTCAATATTACAACAACAAAGACAACTCAAGAGTTGATGGAAACCCTAGCAAAGTTATATAAAGGCCTTCCGCTTCGAATAAGGTATTTCTTATGAAGCGTTTATTTAATATGAAAATGGTAGGTGGGTCAGTTACTAATCATTTAAATAAGTTTAATACGGTCACAGTCAATTAACTTCTGTAAAAGTAAACTTTGATGAAAAAGTTAGGGCTCTTTTGATTATGTGTTTTTTGCCTAAAAGTCGGAATAGCTTGGTAATGACTATTAGCAATTATGTTTCTAGTTCAAATACATTGAAATTTGATGATGTTGTTGGTGTTATTTTGAGCGAGGAAATTCGTAGGAAAAACTCAAGTGGAACATCCACATCAGGTAGTGTTTTGAATGCAGAAAGCAAGGGCAAAACAAAGGATAGAGGAAACAATTATGAAAATTGTGGGAAGTCATGAGGAAAATCAAAGGATAGAAGGTCCCAATCTAGAGACAATAGGGATTGCTAGTACTGTAGTAAGCCGGGTCATTTAAAGAAAGATTGTTGGTCTCAGAAAAATAAAGGAGACAAAAGGAAGGAAGTAAAGAGGCAAATGTGGTAAGTAATAAATATGATGAGGATGCTTTGATTCTTTCCCTTGATAATGCTAATGATTCTTGGATGATAGATTCAGGGGCTTCAAATCATGCTACCCCCCATAGAAGTTATTTTCTTGATTATGTCCAAGGGGATTTTGGGCTAGTTTATTTAGGAGATAACGAACCTTATCAGATTGTTGGAAAGGGAAGAATCAAGATTAAGTTGTAGAATGGGAATCATTGGCTACTACATGAGGTAAGGCATGTTCCAAAGTTAAGCAAAAATTTAATTTCAGCAAGGCAACTAGATGATGAAGGTTGTGTTATTACATTTAGTGATAAAAATTGGAAGGTCAAAAAGGGTATCTTAGTGGTAGGAAAATGTGTGAAAGTAGGCACCTTATATCATTGTACAGGTCATACTGTTCCTTCTACCTTAATTGTTAAGGAAAAAAGTCAATGTTCAGGAATAGTTGTTGCAATTCAGCAGGTAGAAGATCATACAGTTGTTGTGGACTCTGAATCAACACTATGGGATAATAGACTTGGGCATATGAGTGCAAAAGGTATGAAAGTACTTCATTCCAATAATTTTTTACCAGGTCTAAAATGTGTTAATATGGATTTTTGTGAAAGTTGTGTGTATGGAAAACAAAAGAGTAAGTTTTCTCAAAGATGGGAAGCAAAAGAAAGATGAGAAATTGGAGCTTGTGAATACAGATGTATGGGGACCAGCTCAAGTATCTTCTCTCGATGGCTCTCAGTATTATGTTACATTCATTGATGATGCAACTAGGAAGATATGGATTGATTTCCTTAGGTAGAAATATGATGTATTTGAAAATTTTAAAAAAAGGAGAAGCTTGGTTGAGAATGAGACAGATAAAAAGCTAAAATGTCTTAGATTTGATAATGATGGTGAGTATTGCAGGAAAGAGTTTGAAGATTATTGTTCCTCTAATGGTATTTGTAGGTAGAAAATGATTCCAAGGACTCCACAGGAAAATGGAGTGGTTGAGCGCATGAATAGAATAATAATGGAGTGTGCACGGACTATGAGATTGTATGTTGGGTTTCCTTTTAAAATGTGGGAAGAGACTATAAACACTGATGTTTATCTAATTAATAGAGGCCCCTCTAATCCTTTGGGTTGTGGTATTCTAGAGGAACTATGGAAAGGTAAGAAGGTGAGTTATTCTTTTCTCAAATCCTTCAGTTGTGAAGCATTTTCACATGTAGATTCTGAAAATAGAACTAAGGTTGATGCAAAATCAAAGAAATGTATATTTGTTGGATATGGCATTGATGAATTTGGTTATATACTTTGGGATTTTGAAAATTAAAAAATTGTGAGAAGTAGGGATGTCATATTCAATGAGAAAGTGTTGTAAAAAGATCTATTGTTGTAGCATAAGAAGAAATAAAATGATTATGCAACGTTGGATGATATTGCAAACAATTCAATGTTTCAGTGGTTCCTCATGCTCCACATCAACATCAACAACAATTACCACAAACTCCTGTGAATGTTAGATGATCTTCAAGGATAAGTAGACCTCTAGAAAGATTCTCTCCCTCTTTGTATACTATTTTGTTAACTGATGCCAATGAACTAGAATATTATGATGAAGCTATGCAAGTGGATACCAAGGTTCAGTGGGAGCATGGAATGAAAGAAGAAATGGACTCCTTGTTGAAAAATAAGACTTGGGAATTATGCAAGTTTCCTGTAGGTAAAAAGGATTTACCAAACAAATGGGTTTATAGGCTAAAAGAGGAGGATGGAGGTAATAAGAGATTTAAATCCAGATTAGTTGTAAAGGGATTTGCACAGAAAAAGGGTATTGATTTTGATGAGACTTTTTCTCCAGTTGTTAAAATGACTTCTATTCGTATTGTTTTAAGTATTGTGGCTATTGAAGATTTGCATTTAGAACAACCTGATGTTAAAACAACCTTTCTCCGTGGTGATTTGGAAGAGAAAATATATATGGAACAACCACAAGGATTTGAGGTCAAAGGTAAGGAGAAACTAGTGTGCAGATTGAATAAAAGTTTATATGGCTTAAAACAAGCACCTCAACAATGGTACTTGAAATTTGATAGTTTTATGGCTGAGCAAGGCAACAATAGGTGTAATTCTGACCATTGTTTTTATTTTAAGAGGTTGGATAATGATAGCTACATTATTTTTGTTTATATGTTGATGACATGCTTAGAGCAGGGTCTAACATGGATCACATAAGTGAGCTAAAACAACAGTTAGCAAAATATTTTGCTATGAAGGATTTGGGGGCAACAAAACAAATCCTTGGTATGAAAATTTGTAGAGATAGGAAAAATAAATAAATTTGTTTTTATCTCACGCTAATTATGTTGAAAAGGTGTTGTAGAGATTTCATATGGAGAATGCAAAAGTTGTCAGCACACCTTTTCCTAGTCATGTTAAATTGAATAAGGATATGTGTCCAAAGACACAAAAGAAGTAAGAAAAAATGTCCAAGGTACCATATGCTTCAGCTGTAGGCAGTTTAATGTACGCCATGGTATGCACGAGACCAAATATTGCACATGTTGTAGGAGTTGTTAGCAGGTATTTGAATCATCCTGGAGTTGAGCGTTGGAATGCGGTAAAATGGATTCTCAAGTACTTGAGAGGTACATCCAATAAATATTTATGTTTTGGGGGCTCTAATACTAATTTAAAAGGCTATGTTGATGCAAATTTGGCAAGGGATATAGATACCAGGCGGAGTACCATCAGTTATGTATTTACAGTTAGTGGGACAACAATGAGTTAGATTTATTGATTGCAAAGGGTGGTTGCTTTATCCACCACAGAGGCAGAGTATGTTGCTGCAATAAAGGCATCAAAGGAGATGATATGGCTGCAACTTTTCATGGACGAGTTAGGAAAACAACAGGCTGGAAATTACTTGTTTATAGATAGCCAAAGTACTATACATCTTGCAAAGAATTATGCCTTTCCTTCTAAAACAAAACACATATAGTTGAAATATCATTTCATTCGGTCAGTGTTGGAGGATGGATAGGTCAAGCTGAACAAGATCCATACAGATGCCAATCCAGTGTATATGTTTACGAAGGCAGTGACAAGGGAGAATTTCAGCTCCTCTTCAGCTTTGGTTGGCCTTCAAGGTTGAATTCAAGTATAACAGAGTAGCAGGGTCCAAGGTACTTATTTCCAGTGGGAGTTGTAAGTGCAGCAGTGTCATCCAGGATCAGTCTCCAAGTGGGAGATTATGTTGGTGTAGAGCCTAATTAGTCTGCAAGTGGGAGATTGTTGGTATGTGGCGACTGATCATGCTATACTATACACCCCGACATGTATCCTTGCTCTCCTACTTTTTTACGTTGTCACCAAAAAAGGAAAAATCAACAAAAAAGGAAAAAGCCATTTTTGTAGAACCCTAATCTGGAAGCTTCTAAGCTTCTTAAAAAGGGGTTCGGATGGGTCTTATAGTATGATGAAAAATGCGATTATTCACAATATTATAAAGGTTTTTGCACTATATAATAAAATCATTGGATGGTTGCAGTTTGGTGGATGTAGCTCGGATTGGGTGAACCACATTAAATTATCTGTGCTATAATTTATTATGTGTGTTTTAGTTTCTCTATTTATTAATAAAAAATTGCATTTCATTGTTAGATATCTGCCATTTCTAACCCTTACAACAAGTCACCTACAAGAGCTGCATAATGGGAGAGGTAGCGGTTGTAATTACAAGTCACCTATAAACATTGTAGGTGCAACAAACACTGCAGGCACAATTAACCATCAAGTTGTGGCTTTTCAAGTTGGGTCAGATGAATTGCTCACTCTTAGATGCAAGATAACTGCCTACCAAGACACACTCTACGCACATTCTCTTCGTAATTTTTTAGGGACTATAATATTTCTGGTATAGTGGATTTCATCTTTGAAAATATTGTTGTACTATTTCAAAATTGCACCATTGGTGCTCGAAAACCAATGGAAAATTAAAAAAAACTATAATTTCTCAAGGAAGAACATATGAAAACCAGAATATTGGAATCTCCACCCAAAGTTGTAACATCATTGGAGAAGCTAGTCTCATCATCGCCAAAAGTAGTTTTCCTACATACCTTGGGTGACCATTGAAAATATATTTGCGGACAGTCATCATGACATCCCAAATGGGTAATATCATGCTCTTGTTGGTTGGCTTGAATGGAACGAAGATTTCACACTAAGCACATTGTATTATGTCGAATATATTAGAACTTTGGTGCAGGAGTTGCACTCGATGGTCATGTAATGTGGCCTGGTTATAAGAAAACCATTAATGAAAGTGATGCACAAAAAATTATAGTTGGGAATTCAATAGGCGATTCGTGGGTGCAGGGGACGAGTGTTAGATTTTCCAATGGTTTAACTGCATGATGAATGCAACCAAGGTTTTGTATTTACAATTTGTCATGTCATGGAGATAATAGTAGGTAGCAAAGGAAACATTATCATGCTACATATGAATGTAAAAGATGGCATTGGCCCACTGTAAATCATATATTCTTTCTTAATGACATATAAATCAATTTCTCACCTAACATGGCTTGGGATTCCTAAAGTTGCAAAATGAAATATTTTTTCTAGGGGACCCACCATGTGTATCTCACTTCCTCACTACAACATCTAAACCTGTGCGATGATTAAATACTATTGGTGTACACATAGACATACACATGGATTACTTAAGCCTACTTAGGTGTCTTTATGCTTAGGTGTCAAGGAAATGGTCTTTGACACCTCACACTATCTTCGTGGGTGGTTATCTGCCACCACTCCATGTTGAAGGAGTCTTTCCCTTCATTCATGGGAGGTTAGGAGTCACACCTTATCTTCTCGGTTGGAAGTCTGCCACCACTACACTCCTATCCACATTTTGTGGATCTTGGTTTCCTCATTCTTTCCTATTAAAGGTTTCTCTTTCAATCAATCCAAAAAGGCTGGTTAAT
Source organism: Sequoia sempervirens (assembly GCA_007258455.2). NCBI lineage: Eukaryota > Viridiplantae > Streptophyta > Pinopsida > Cupressales > Cupressaceae > Sequoia > Sequoia sempervirens. The sequence continues at coordinate 22,212,474 of VDFB02049217.1, forward strand.
TATTTTGCAATATTGTTTCTTGTCTTCTTAGAGCTTGGAGAAATCCAAAATCCAATATGGTATCAAAGCGAAATTTGAAAGTTTCAATTTGTGAATGCATTGAGGAGGCTTGTTTGCACATTGGGAGGCCTGTGGCAGTGCATGAAGAGGCTCGTCATAGTGTGGAGGCTTCCATCCAAGGCCCATCGAACCCTTGCCCTGCATGAAGAAGGCACACTCCAGCGCTACCTACGAGTATGTAAGAGGAGGCACAAGGTGTGAATGAGGAGGCATGGGCCACATCCGACCCAACGCTGCTCCCATCTCTCGTACTGCACTCCCCTCTCTGTCGCTCTGCACTTGTGTCACCCACACACCTAGCTCAACCAGCACCCAAACCCTATGACCTACCCACACACCTCAATGCTGGCCAACACAATTGGCCAACAAGGCGCCTGCCTGGCCACACACAGGAAATCCACCTAATCTAGCTCACATGCCCTCTATGACCCCTCCACAGACCCCACACAACCCTTTATCCATGCGGTCTCTCCAGGGAGCCTGCACTTCCCTCCCTCACATCCCTGCGTAACCCTTGGGAGCCCCCAGCTCAGCGATCCAATATGGTGAGGGTCAGCTACAGAGGGTTGGGGCGACCATACCAGGAAGGTTTTGAAGGTTAGGTGGTCCCACAATACTAGTTTACAATTTTTGGCCAAACTGGACATTGAAATAATTTTTTCTAACCAAATCTTCACTTTCAGGCACCTATAGCAGCCAAACCACATGTGAGAAATTTGAAGATGATGCAAACTAGTGATTTGTGACATTTTGTCTGTAGCTTCTAAATATTTTTTTTTTTTAAAAATTGGGATCAGATTGTACTTATTTTTCCATCTCCTTCGAAAACTAGTTTTTTCGATAAACAACATTTTTAAGGAATGGCACTCATTGTATATTGCATCTTTTTTCCATGAAGGATATAAAATTCTAATTCTTTCAAATTTAAATTTGTAACTCTAATATCTAGTGCTTCCAATTGGTTTCATAGTGTTTTATTGAATATTTTTTCCTTAATCAAGTTTTGAAGTCAAACTAGTTACAATTTAGACATAGGCGGGCCGTATAATGCATAACTTTTTTTGTATGTATTGAAATTCAATTTTTTTTGGTTGGATTAAGGACTTCAATATTTGGTGTGCACTCATATTTTTCAATTTTTTTTTTTGATAATCTACTATTTCCACATGTGCAGAACAAAGAGCTTGATTTTCAGTGAAAAACCTATGTTTAATAAAACTAAAAAAACAAATACATAATAAAACCAAAACATATTAAAATTATATTCATTGGATAGCTCGTTTCGAGGACTACCATCATCCAGTTGGGTTTGTGAAGTATCCTCCATTTTCATCGTCAACCTGAGCTTCGAAGGGAAAAATTCTTATGTTTTTATGTGCTAAAGAGTGGGAAGGTGGGAAAAGGGGGGTTCGCTCGAACCAGGGTTCATTCAAACCCCCTTTCAAAAAGGGTTTCCTTTGGTTTTTTTGGTGGGAATGGTGAGAAGCTCATTGAGGTTCTAGGGAACCCTCTTTTGGTTCATTTGAACCCCCAAATTTTTTTTTTTTGGCATGGGGTCATTTTTTTCAACTTTTCCTTCCTCACTCCAATTGTAAACCACTTTTGTGGGTTCACCCATTCGTCAAATTATTCCCATATTTTTTGGGCACTATTCTATTTTTTTTCAAATGAAAATTTTGACCTAAGAAACTCATGGGGGGTTATGTAGGGGGGGTCAATTTTCCTCACCTTAGCCCCTAGTCACATGGGTTTTTTTCCCATGTTTAAAAAAATGCACTATTATAAAGTGCCATCTTTCTTTGTACCTTGTCATTGATGACATTTTGGATGTAATCCTCCTATACTCAGTATATTGGGAAATATCTTGGAGACTTGGTGCATGGCTCTAGTGAGACTTAGATTGTACAATTTGTGCATGGATCTAGTGAGACTTAGATTGTACCAATCTACCTTTGACAGGCATTTAGTTGATGCTCAGACAGGCGTCTCCATACCCGATCTTTATCATGTTGTAGTAAGTGATTCATCACATGTTCTTCATCGACAGTGGTATCATTTTTAGGGGGGGCTCTAGCCTTCCTCTCTCTCTTTTCTCTTTTGGAGAGGATTTTTGTTCCCACTAGGTTTTCTCCTTTTCTCTACCTTATGAGAAAGTTGTTTGTACATGGGTACCTAACTTGGCCTAGTAGCTGGGACCCATCTTTATTATGCCCACCCAAGTTATTCTTAAGGGGGGGTTTTGGTGTACACATAGATGTACAAATGGCTTACTTAAGTCTACTTAGGTGTCTTTATGCTTAGGTGTCAATGAAATGGTCTTTTAAACCTCATGCTATCTTTGTGGGTGCTTATCCGCCACCACTCCATATTGAAGGAGTATTTCCCTTGATTAATGGGAGGTTAGGAGTCTCACCTTATCTTCTTTGTTGGCAATTTTCCACCACTCCACTCCTATCCACATTTTGTGGATCCTAGTTTCCTTGTTCTTTCCTATTAAAGGTTGCTCTTTAATCAATCCAAAAAGGTTGGTTAATTATTTTGCAATATTGTTTCTTGTCTTCTTAGATCTTGGAGAAATCCAAAATCCAATAAATACTTTAGATAAAAATTTCATTGCTTGATTTTATTGTTGTAATATCAAGGATTCGAGTTTTCTTGTAATGCCATTAGAAGTGCTTTGAAGAGACTCTTGTCATATTTAAATTTGTGCATTGAAATTATATTATAAAAGGCATAAGTAGATACCATTCAAAATCATAACTCGATAGAATACTCAACTTCAATATGTATATGATTTTGTTTATTTTCAAGGTTGGTGTTGGAGCTTTGAGAGAGCACAAAAATGCAGAGATTATATAACAAATGATTTAACATGATGGAATGCAGAAAGCCAACCACACAAGTGGATTTAGGAGGTTGTGCATTGGTGGAGAATATCTTAGGGCTTCAACAACAATAGGGTGCCTCTCTAATTATTTTTTGGAGACACGTAGGATGGCTTTCGTCATGTTTATACATTTTGATTAAGGAACATTAATGTTACTTTAACCATTGGGTTCTATGCTTATCTAATGAAAAATTAGCATATTTCTTCATTACAGTGCATAAAAAATTAACATATCTTTTAAAAATGTCAGAAAAGTTTAATAAATATTATAAAATTGTCAGTATTTGGATGCAATCAAGGAAATGGCAGCTTTTAAAAATCTACATTTGAATGCTTTTTAGAATATAAATTGTATTTTCTTAGAGCTTTAAATGATTTTGAAACAAGTGCATCGACCAAATGTGATGCTATGGTTGTAGGATATATACAAAATGGGTTTGATGAGAAGGTGTTAAAAGCAATTGAAATTCATAGGTTTAACCCCTACCAACACTGCCAAAATGGAATCTACAACAAGCATCCATGTGTGTCTTAACATGACAGAATGCAAAAATCTCGTTGCACAAGTGGGTTCCAGGAGGTTGCACATGGAGAATTTCTAGGGTCGCTACCTCATCACAGGAACACCATCTATAGTGGTGTTTACAGCTCGACTTTGGTTTTCTCTTTAAGTTAATTGACATACATTTGTCGCATAGGGATCTCCATCAAAGTCAAGTCTCTGTCAAGGCTCTAAAATGGCTTGGGTGATATACTCAAGAAACATGTCTTTATGTGCAATTAAGCTCTTCAAGTCAAGAGGGTTGGTTGAGTTGAGGCCATTCTTATTTACATATTATCTATTTTTTCTCTATTTTTCTTTTGAAGAAGGGGCCATACTTTGCTTTCATATATTGAAGATATTATAGTGATAATAATGGGGTGTGTAGCCTATCCACCATTATAGGTAGGTAAGTTCCAAAAGATTGTGGATCAACAAGTTGAACTTCTTTTTTTTAAGTTGTAGGTGGTAGTGTGTTAAGGAAGTACTCTCACTTGATATGACACACATTATAATGGTATTTTTACAATTTATCTCACCATGAAGATGTCCATGGATTGTATTCTTTAGGCTTATGTATCATTAAATGATGTTACTATTTTCTAATTCTAATTCAATATGAATTATAAAGAGTATTACATTATTGTCTTTTTCCTTCCTAAAAATAGTAAATGGGGTAGCAATCTCTTTACAATGTATGTATTAAAGCATATAAAATTTAAGATTCCTATGAATGGGTCATAGATTTAGAATGGGTAATAAATATTATAAGGGTTAAGTTAGTGAAGTTCAAATGGTTAGTTGAATTAATCAATTTTATAATAAATAATAATAAATATAAATGTAATATTTAAATTTATGAGCAATAATTGTGATGGTAGATTTTGTGAATTATTAAGTTGAAAAGGTTAGAAGATTTTGAAAATTTGATTTGTAAAATATGCAAATGATAAAAAAAATCAAGTTTTATGAAAGGCTCAATTCATATGACTCAATCATTATTGTAGCTAAAGTAGGTTGGTGGAAAAATGGAGGATAGAAGATAGAAAACTATTGAGAATAATAAAAAGAGACAAACTAAAGAAACCAATACAATTAGTACAAATAAGAGTGTTGATTAAGACAATAATTTGGAATAAGAGATGTCCATTAAAACTTAAAAAGTGTAAATTTTTGGGGTTCTATTAGGCATCAAGAATTATAGATGACAACAAATGGGTGAATATAAGGCACTTCAAGATTTAGACTAAAATTTAGAGTTCAATTAGGGCCAAGCTTAAGGTTAGGGTTGGTGAAAAACTTCAATTAGGGTAAGCATTAGTGTTAGGGTTAGGATTAGGGTTCAATTAGAGTTACAATTTAACTAAAATTAAGGTTATGGATAGTGTCAAGATCAAGATTAGGTTTAGGGTTATAGATAGAATTATGATTGGGTTAGGGTTAGGGTTAGGATTAGGGTTAGATTTAAGATTATGAATATTGTTGGGGTTAAATATAGGTCAAAATTAAGGTTAAGGTTAGGGTTAGAGATAGAACTAGGATTATGACCTTGGGGTTTGCATTACATTTAGGTTTACCTACTTAGGATTAGGCTTAGAGATAGGGTCAAGTTTAGGGTTAAGGTTAGGATTAGATAAAGAATTATGATTAAGGATAGGATTAAGGTTGGGTTTAGAGTTAGGATTATAATTAGGGTTGGAGATATGTTATAGTTAGAGATATTATTATGATTAGGGTTGGGTTAGGGCTACATATAGAATTAGGATTAGAGTTAGGCTTTGCATTAGGATTAGGGTTAAGCTTAGGGTTACGTTTAAAGATAGGGTACAATTAGGGTTAGGGTTAGAGAAATAATTAAGAACATGGTTAAGATTAGGGTTAAAGATGAAATTAGGATTAGAGTTAGGGTTAGAGACAGGGTTAGGGTTAGGGTTAGGGTTAGGATTAGAGATAGAGTTAGGATTAGGGTTAAGGTTAGAAATAGAATTATGATTAAGATTCATGTTAGCATTAGAGATATGGTTAGGGTTAGAGATAGTGTTATGATTAGGGTTAGGGTTAGGGTTAGAGATAAAATTAGGATTAGAGTTAGCGTTTGTATTAGGATTAGGGTTAAGCTTAGGGTTAGGGTTAGAGATAGGTTACAATTAAGGTTAGGGTTAGGGTTAGGGTTAGGGTTATGGTTAGAGATAGTGCAAGAATTAGGGTTAGGGTTAGAGATAGTGTTAGGAATAGGATTAGAGCTAGGTTTAGGGAACTAGAGATAGAATTAGGATAAGTGTTGGGATTTCTGTTAGGAATATGGTTAAGATCAAGAATAGAGTTATGATTAGCACTTTAGGGTTAGAAATAGGGTTACAATTAGTGTTAGGGTTAGGGTTAGAGATAAAAATTAGTGTGGACACTAAAATTATACTTGATTCTTGAAGATATTACAATATGTGGCCTAAATTGGACCTATCTTGGGCACCCTTGCATTAACCATCCTTTAAATCAGCATTTATAGGCCCCTAGGACTCATTATTTTGGACCTTGAGGCTTATTCCACTTATAAAAATCATATAAATCCTAAAAAATAACACTTAAATCATTCAAATTTCAGAAACCTTCCTCAAAAACCTTAAGTGGGACCCATTCACCACCTTGGGCGAATGAGTCCCCTCTAGTGGGACTAACTTGCCCAAGGTGGCAACTTAGTCCCTTTTGGGGGATTTTTCAATTTTGAGTGGGAAAATCACCAACCTAATTCAAATTTTCGATGGATGTCAACCTGTGAGGTCTAAATAATGACTAATTAGGTATTGATGCCTAGAAATATAAGCTTTTAGGTCATTTTTCATAACATATAGTTATTTTTAACAAAAAAAGTCAAGAGTCAAGTGTAGAATATCTTTCACAAGAAGATTCATAAGTCTATCTACAACAAAGTTGAAGCTTTACGACAACATTCAAGGGTTTATTGTAGGTCTTAAAGCTCACTTTTTGTTCAAGATCTTCCATTGCTTAGGGTTGATCATGGATTCCTATGGAGAATCATGAAGAATTCTAGGTTGGGGAGATGCAACTAACCATCAAGCCAAGCCTAAGGACTTGTTTTCTAAGTGATTACATCTTCCATTTTCTCTCTATCTTTAGCATAAGGAAGTTTGCATGTTATTAAGATTCATTTATAATGTGATTTAGGGTTTCTTGGAATGATTCTTGCATTATTCTAGTTTCATTTATGCATCTTATTCTTGCATGATAGAATAGGGTTGCATCTTGCTTCAAATTTCCTAGTCTTAGATACAGTTAAGGCTAGGGTTTTGCTAAATATTTCATTATCTCTTTCAAGGTTTAAATACCTATTAGGTGTTTGACCGAGGCAAACCCCCCATTAGAAACTAAATTATATTTTGTTTTGTAGGTTTTTTCATAGATTTAGATTCAAGTTTCAGTCTAGGAATAAAGTGCAGACCAGGAGCTACAGATTACACTTTCAAATTTCTCAAAATCTAGAAAAGGACTAAGTTGCCATCAATGGTGCATGAGTCCCACTAGAGGTATTTTCTAGATCAGTTTGTAGATTCCAGTACCCATTTCTCTAAAACTGCTTTCTAAGCAGAAACCCCTATCTGGGACTAAGTCACCCAACTTGGCGTATGTGTCCCAGTTGGTCAAAAAATTAAATTTTCTAGAATGTTAGAGACATCTATAGTCTTCACTCCAGCCTCTGTCAATTTCCAGGTGCACTCTTTCTTTCTGGCTTCTTAATCTTGTTTTATATCGCATTCAATCTATCTTTCTGCATATCACAACGTGTTTTCCAACATTTTGCATTTCCTTAGTTTTCATTCATTAGTCAATATATTTTATTAGTTTTCAGTATTTAGGACATTCCATTTAGACACATTTCAATCATATTTGCATTATTCTTGAGTGGAGACATTGCAATTTTTGGTATAACTCACTCCTTTTAGGTGCAAAACCCTAGAGGTGTAAGAGTCCTACATTGCCAAAAATCATTGTCCACAATTAGGAATCAGGTTAGGATAATTATTAGTGTTAGGGTTAGGGTTAGGATTAGGATTGAGATTAGGGTTAGGTCTAGGGCTAGGGTCAAGGTTAGAGATAATTAAGAATCAAATTAGGATTAGGGTTAGAAATAAAATTAAGATTAGGGTTGGGTTAGGGTTAGTGTGAGGATTAAGGTTAGTGATATGGTTAGGATTAGAGATAGGGTCAAGATTAGGGTTAGAGATAAAATTAGGATTAGGGTTATGGTTTGTGATAGGATTAGGTTTATACTTAGGATTAGGGATGGGGTTTGCAATAGGATTAGGGTTAAAGATAGGGTTAGAATTAAGGATAGGGTCATGGTTAGAGATAGAATTAGGATTATGGTTAGGTTTCCATTATGATTAGGGTCACTTGCTTAGGGTTAAGGTTGTGGCTAGAGAAAATTATGATGTACGATTAGAACTAGGGTTGGGATTGGTGTTCGCATTAGGGTTAGGATTAAAGACATGAATAGATTTAGAGATAATGTAAGGATTAGGGTTAGGGTTAGAGATATAATTAGGATTAGAGTTGGAGTTTGTGTTAGGATTAGGGTTAAAGATAGGGTTAGAGTTAATGAATATAAGTTAATTGTTTAAATTAATGTTAGGGTTAGGGTTAGGATTAGGGTTAGGATTAGAGTTAGGGTTAGAGATGGGGTTATGGTTATGGTTATGGTTAGGATTAGAGATAACATCATGATTGTTGTTAGGGTTATGATTAGAGATAGAATTAGGATTAGAGTTAGGTTAGAGATAGTGTTACGATTAGGGTTAGGGTTAGAGATAAAATTAGGATTAGAGTTAGAGTTTGCATTAGGATTAGGGTTAGAGATAGGTTACAATTAAGGTTAGGGTTAGGGTTAGGGTTAGGGTTAGGGTTAGAGATAGTGTTTGAATTAGGGTTAGGGCTACAGATGGTGTTAGGATTAGGATTAAAGTTATGCTTAGGGAACTAGAGATAGAATTAGGATAAGTGTTCAGATTTATGTTAGGAATAGGGTTATGATTAGTGTTAGGGTTAGAAATAGGGTTACAATTAGTGTTAGGATTAGGGTTAAGGTTGTGGCTAGAGAAAGTTATGATTAGGGTTAGAATTAGGGTTGGGGTTGGTATTAGGATTAGCCTAGTTAGGATTAGAGACAAGAATAGATTTAGAGATAGTGTTAGGATTAGGGTTAGGGTAAGAGATATAATTAGGATTAGAGTTGGGGTTTGTGTTAGGACTAGGGTTAAGCTTTAGGTTAGGGTTTGTGATAGGGTTAAAATTATAGTTATGGTCAGGGCTATAGATAGTATTAGGAACATGTTTAAGATTAGGGTTAGAGATGAAATTAGGTTTAGTTTTGGGGTCAATATTAGGATTAGGATTACCATTATGGTTAGGGTTAGAGATAGGGTTTGGTATAGGGTTAGGGTTAGAGATAGAATTAGGATAAGGGGTAGGGTTTGAGTTAGGTTCATGATTAGAATTAGGGTTAATATTAGGGATAGGGTTAAGTTTTAAAGTGTAGAATTTATTGTCATCATTCATGTGCTTACAAATCTAAACTTGAAGCCTAAAATTCATTTTTAAAAATTGTAAACCTTATCACATTTAAAACTCAATTATGAAAGGATAACAAATTTATTATATCAACGTCATAAAAAGACATTTCATGCTTGCTTATTGTTTTATATCATTATTCTAAAATCATTAATTTGATTTGTTGACAAATATATCTATAAAAAACACGACCCTTATGATTCAAAATATTTATCTAAAATATTTATAAACATTATCAACTCCTTACTAAAAATCTAACATCCCAAAATAAGAACAAACAAATTTTAATCATTAATTTTTTTAAAAATAACTCCATAACTAAAAATTTAATTCCACAAATAAATTCATATATAAACACACATAGAAAAATTTACACTTGCATGATTGTACCATAAGACTAACCCTAACTTAAATTGAACCCTATCCCTATCCCTATCCCTAGCCCTTATTAAATCACAACCTAAATTCAATCTTAATCATAATTTAACAATAACCTATTTGAACTCTAACCCTTCAAACCCTAATTGAACCCTCAGATTAACTAGAAATTAACCTTAATTTTAGTTAAACCCTAACCATAATTTAACCTTGACCTTAATCTAGCCCTATTATGTCTCTAACCCTAATCCCAACCCTGACCCTAACCCTACCCCACATAGAATTAGGGAACCCTAATTGTATCTCAATTATGAATAGATATTTCAACTGTAACTTATAATCCTAATCCTAACCCAAAATCTAACCCTAACCCTAAGCCTACCCAAAACCTAACCCCATCCCTAACTATTATATACCCCTAACCATAATCCTAATCCTAACCTTTACCCTACCCAAAAATCTAACTCTCACCCTAACCCTACATTGGACCTAACTACATGATATACCCCTGATCATCACCATAATACTTACCCTAATCATAAACCATAACCCTAACCATAACCCTAAATGTTAACCAGGTAACCATAATCATAGCCCTAACCCTAACCATTATCTTAACCCTAAACCTAACCCAAACGCTCCCCCTAATTGAGCATTAATTGTAAATATAATTTAACCTTAAATCCTAAATTTATTTGAATTCTAACCATTATCATTTTATAAAATCATAACCAAATTAAACCCTTACTATAATTGAACACTCTCCCTAATTGAAACCCAACCCTATTTTAACCCTACTCATAACCAGATCTTTAATTCTAATTATAACCCTAACCCTAATTATATTTATAACACTAACCATAACTATATTCTATAATTCATAATATTATTTTAAGACTAACCCTAACCTTATTTAAAATTTAACCCTAAGACTAACCCTAATTAAACACTAACCCTAACATTATTTAAGTGTTAACCATAGTTTAACCCTAACACTAACTCAAAAATTTACCCTAATTCAACCCTAACCCTAATTCAAAGGTTTTCCCCTAATTAAACTTGTTCGCCTTAACCCTAATAAAAGTTTGAACCTAACCATGTTTGACCCCTAACCATAACTTATATTAAATTTTTATATTAAATATATTAAAATATTATTATTTATCTAATAATATAATAAAATAATATTGTATAATTGATTATTAGTATTTATTATTATAATTTATATATATATACTATTTACAATTATATTTATATAATTATAAAGTATAATATACTATGTTTTTTATTATATACTATGTATATTATTATAATAATGATACTATAATGCACTTTAATTATATAATATAAATTAATAATATATAAATAAAGAATATTCTTATATGTAAATTTTCATATAATATTATTTATAAAATCTACAGAGAAAAATTTACATATAATAATATTATTTATTTACATACTAGCAAATCATTTTAAACTAAATTTAAAGTAAAAACAAAGTAATTAAAATAAATAAATAAATAAATAAAATAACTGATAGCTTATAATGCAATATTATATATAAAGTTTACATAGAAAATTTACATCATATATTATTTATAATTATATGGTATTATTAGCATATTCAAATTTAAAAATATAAATTAATAATATATGACTATAGAATATTATTATATGTAAATTTTCTACAATAATATTATTATAATATTGATAATATAATGCATTTTAATTATATAAAATAATAGCATATAATAAAATATATAGTATATATTTATATTGATTATATGATAATTTAATAATATAGACTAATAATATATAAATAAAGAATATTATTATATGTAAATTTTCATATAATGTTATTTATAAAATTTACATAGAAAAAATTACATATAATAATGTTTTTTATTTCCATACTAGTAAATAGTATATATATATATAAATTATAATAATAAATATTAGTAATACTTATATTATATTATTTATTTATTTTAATTATAATTATTTTATTTTAATTCAAAATTATTTAAAAATTACCTTTTTTTTTACTTTAAATTTACTTAAAAATTATTTATGATTTTAATTTTTTAAAATATATATTTAAGCAACATTTGTTTAAAACTAAAGGGTTGTCGTGCTTGCATTGTCGTGCATTCCTATTACTCATCCTGTTAATTTTGATATTCTTTTTCTGATGAGTATTGTTTGACATCCATGGTGCAGTATTTACAATCTGACATCCACGGGGTGCATTTTGCATGCTGCATAGATAGTGCCAGGGTCATGTAGACTAATTTTATGACTGGATGTAGTAGTTAGGTGGAGTTTTGTACGATCTTTGATATTTTAGTAAATTGTAAAATGGTTTTTTATTTATCTATAATTAAAGATTTGTAAATGGGAGACGACTAACTTGTAGACAAAAAGCACCTATGTACATAGAAAAACTCATAAAAACATACATAACATACATGGAAACATACATAACATGAAGAGATGACGTAGTGCGAGGCTCACCAAATGGATGATAAAGTGACGAAACCGACAGAAGGAAGGAAACAACACGATGAGGAAAGTGAGGAGGTGTCCCATCATCGAATTATGCTAGCATTTTTTTTCCTTGTGCGAGAAGCTATCCATTATGTGTGCACGGGAAGGGTGGTGATGTGAATAAAACATGTGTTTTAAAGTGTAATGACTACTGTTCTTGGAAAACACTTTGTGTTCTAGGTTTTCTCATTCTGTAGGTTGAAATTGAAATGTTGGAGAGAAAGGGTGCATTGTAGGCAGGGGAGATGACCAACCGAATTGAGGTGAGGGGTTTCTAACCGACTGTATGAAGATAGGTGCCATTTGGTATGTTTTTATGTGTGGTTTCATGCATTTTTGTATGTACATAGGTGCATTGTTGTTGTGGGTCACAGGTTTCAAGTAGTGTTTTGAGAACCTGGAATCTTAGAAAATAGTATGAATGTATTCAAAAGCTTTTGTTATTAAAACTGTAGGAATGCAATGAAATGTAGACCATTTTATAAACACCCATTGTTTTCCAACAACCTTTAACACTATGTTTTCTGCTCTTTCATTTTGCAGGTTGAAAGTGAAAGGTTGGAGAGTGGAGTTGCAAGTGAAAGGTTGGAGAGCAGGGGGAGACTAAAAAAACATCTAAAGTGAGTTGAGGGGTTTTTAATCATTTGGGTTGTTAGTTGTAAAGGGTTTTAAAACATTATGAGGGTTTTTGTTTATAAATTGTTTTCAAACTTTAAGTGGGTTGTAGGTTTTGTAAAACCCAGTATTTTGCATCTTAGAATTTTACAAAAGAATATGAATGTCTTTAAAAGCTTTTGTTATTTAGACCTTAGGAATGTAATTAAAGGCACCATTTTATAAACCCCCATTGTTTTCCAAGAACCATTAACACTCTAAGTTTCACCACTTTCAACAAGTTTACTCATTATTGGTGATAATGTCAAGAAATCAATGTTCTTGCTATTTGTAATGCACACATACATATACAAGATTAAAGACCATGAGGGTTTGGGTATGTTGTGATGTGGGTTATAGTTTTATAAACATCTAACATTTTCCATTTCATTGCATTGCAAATCTTTCAAACCGAAAGCATTACTTCACATTGCATAACTAATAAGTAGATGTTGATCGATAGATGACAAAATTTAAATTACATTATAGTTTTTTTACATAGTCAACCTAAAAGTAGTTATGTAGTTACTTCACATTGCATAGGTAATAACTATACCCACAACTATAGGGAACCCCACCTACACAACCAAGTACTATTCTCAAATATATTAATTTCTTCATTCTAGAGTGATAATTGTAGCTGCCAATTGTATTTTTCTGTCATGGCATCCCATGAGACCGTATTTGTTTGAGGTATTTTTTCAAATATTTCATCGCCTTGTCTATGAAAGCATAATAGTAAGCAACAACATAGAGAAGGTAGTGAATTGTTTGAAAACATGGCTAGAAGAAATGTGGTCTCATGGTCAATGGAATTCCATGCCAAGCCATAACAAGGAAATGAATTGTTTCTATGTATGATTGCTTATCTATGGATTGCCACTATGTTTTGGTAGAAATACTCATCTCCCACTATTTTTTTCCAAAATAATTGTAGATAGTTAGAGTGATAATTGTAGATATATGATGATAATTAGAGTGATATTTGTAGATGGAGACCCCCTAACCAATTTTTATTAGAAAATGGGAAACACCTTATTTAACAAGCAATGAAATTTGGCTCATAGATATATATTGTCATTTGATGTAGAGGGAATGGGACTTTAGGAAAAATACAAAGTTTTCAAGGTCTACAATGATATACTCACAAACCTTCTTCTAGGCACCCTTATGGAGATAAGGCTTCAAGGTTCACTATTGACTTATATTCTTCCCTTATGGATCCAAACCCTAGGAATGATCTTAGGGAACTCAATTTTTTTTTCTTGAATGGTTACAAAGCCCCAAGCCTCTGTCTTAGACATAAACCCACTTATCCACCTTGACTAGGCTTCTAGCCCAACTAGGTCTCCGACGACTTTTTTTTGACTTTTCTCACAACTTTTCCAAATGACTCCTCAAAATAATGACTGATTCAAATTTCTTTTCTGATGCTACACAACATACTCAAACCATGATGGCACTTGTTTTGGATCAATCTCTCCAAAATTTGTTGTTTCCACATAATTAAGGCCTAATTAGCCCTTTTTTCTCAAAGCAACCCCACTCAAATCTTATCCCCTGATTATGAGACTTTCTACAGTGTCTTAAATTGTTTTCAAACTAAGGATTTTCCAGGTCTTAGACTCCCATGACACCCTTAAGACCCTTAAACACAAAACCCTCAATTAATTCCTCTTAAACTAGGGCTTCTTGAATACTAGCCTTCCAATCACTTCTAGAACTAGTTCTTTCACTTTTCACCAATAACTCAACATGTTTAAACATTTCCAACTCATAAAAATACCCCTTGTTTAGGTATAACTCCTACTGCTATACCTTAATCACCATTTCCATGCACTTTGCCTTGTCAAATCACGGTGTACACCTTAGAATCCTTCCTTCCTGCACATTACCCTATTAGATCTATATAATACATGTTATATATGATCCATTTCATAGGTTACAGTAACATTCTTCCATGAAATGGATCAATATTCCATGAAAACCCCCAAAAATTAGTAAAAAAGCAGAATTTCCTTGAGATAATCAGTAGTATTATACAAGAAATTGATTGTTAACATTTATCAGGACATACAAAAGGTTAAATTCATGTATTTACAAGTCCTTAGTTCATCCAATTGAACATTTCATCAATGGAAATCAGAAATTCATCAAGGAAACCCAAGAAAATGTAAGAAATCTAATGTTTTATTGCTTTTTCTTGTAGCAGTCCGTACAATCCTTGTAACATCAACCAACCTTCTGTAAAAATGACTTCTCCAACTTTGTATACCTATCTCCCAACTGCTCCAACTGTTTAGGATTGATTTTCTTACATTATTATTGCTAAAATATTAAAAAACCGCGTACCCGCCCAAACTGCAACTAACCGTTGGAATTCAAAAATTCAAGAATTTCCAACTTCTATTTTATTGATTCCTACTAACTAAAACCCTCCAAAACTATTACATTTTATTATTCAACCTTATTTGACTTAATTAAAACATTATATTCCTATCTAAACTCCTAGGACACTATTGGTCCACTTACAATTCATTTTAGTCCTAGGGTCCTTATCAGGACCCTTAGGACTTTTGATCCTTCCATTGCATTTATCCATTCCAAAAGCCATTATAGGTTCCAAAATGTCATAATTGATGCTCTGAGATGTTTTATAGGTCTTCAGGACCCCTACATCCTCCTGACCCTTCAAGTGATCCTTAAGGAGCTTGGGTGCCCCTACACCATCATCTTCAGTAGATGTATCAATAATATATTCAGAAACTATACCCACAACTATAGGGAACTCCACCTATGCAACCAAATACTATTCTCAAAGATATTAATCCATTCATACTAGAGTGATAATTGCAACTACGAATTGCATTTTTTTGTCATGGCATTCCAAGAGACCACATTTGTTTGAGGCATTTTTTCAAATAGTTCACTGCCTTTTCTATGAAATCATATTAGTAAGCATAATAGTAAGAAACAACATAGACAAGGAAGTGAACAATTTGAAAAATTCCTCAAAGAAATGTGGTTTCATGGTGATTGGAATGCCCTAACAAGCAATAGACAAGGCAATGAACTATTTGTAAGTATGATTGCTTATCTATGGCTTGCCAATGTGTTTTGGTAGACATATACTCACCTCACAATTTTTTTTCCAACTTGTAATCATAGAATGCATGTATATGGTTGTTGGAAAACATTATGTGTTTACTATCAAGGCATAATAGTAGATTTGGATTTTCATGAAATTCCAACACCATGGTGATTGGAATGACATGACAAGCCATAGAAAATGAAATGAACTATTTCTATGTATGATTAATTATCTATGGTGCATGCCATTGTGTTTTAGTAGAGATATACTCACCTCACACTATGTTTTCCAACTTACAAGATCACACTATCCATTAATATGGTTTTTGGAAAACATTGTGTGTTTATTATCAAAGTATAATAGTAAATCTGGATTGTCATGATGTTCCAACACAATGTGGGTTGGAATGCCATGAAAATCCATAGACAAGGAAATGGATTGTTTCTTGTTGTGCATGTTTTGCACACATGCCTCACCGTAGGCAGGGACCCCCTTGGTTTTGCTCCTGTCAGCTCATTTTTGCTCCCGATGGGTCATTTTCACCTTCACCTCATTTTGTGTACCCCTATTTTTGAGCATAAGTTGGTCGCAAAGTCACCAGTTTCCCTTTGACCAAATCCCCCCCCCCAGATTTGCTAAGTTATTTTCCTCTACATGTTTAGACCTATGGGTTTCCCTTGGACTTTTTCCCTAGCATCCTTTGGGCCCTGGAGACCCACTTATGTGGGTCTCCCAATGCAGACCACTATTATCATTTTGCTGCTAGTTATCAGTTCGAGCTTTTGCTACTACCATGCTTACTTGGGTTTTTGCATCCCACCAACCCAACCTATTGTCATACCAAAATTTAAAGTGCATGATTAATGATGCTTCACCTATAAAGGGGGGTCAAACCTATCATTTTCACCACTAATTTTCAAAATTTCAATGGTGAACTAGGAGATCTAGCCCACAAGAGATTGTTCAATAGATTCAGCCCACAATTTCATTGCATTAACACACAATTTCATAGGTAGATGCACTTATTTTTTGCTGTGAGATTGAACTTTAGAGAATTAGGGTTAGTTGATAAAATATTTTAAAATGAAGCCCTAGTTTACCTCCAGTGCTCTCATTAAACTTTTGTAGCCTCAGCTTCGCACCTATAAATTGCCTCAAACATTTGAAACCCTCGGTGTCGTTTAAAGCTTGCAAAATCCATGGTTTCCTTCATGTGGAATCTCGTCTTGTTGTCACCGTTCTTCACACGGTGAGGAACCCCTAGCGGCCCATACCATCTCTCCAACCATTCCTAATGAAAGTTGAAAATATTAGAAAATTGACTAAGTCTTCACCCTTTTGTGGGAGCACCCATGCGAGATTTTTCTTGTGGGTGGCCACCTCCCCTTCATAGTTAATTAGCAGCTGAGCCCTCATGCCATCTCATAGTGCAAGACTCGCCTTTGTCATCATTGTCTGATGGACTGGGCTCAAAATTTCACTCAGTCCAAATGATCTTGTGGGCCGGCCTTTGTGGGTGGACATATGCAGATGGCCCCTCCACTATTTCCATTCCTTAGTGGCCGAGTGACTGCATCCTCCCACATGGAAAAATCCACAGGAGATGTCTCCCTTCGTGAATCGTGAAGACCACCAATGCATAACTTAAGTCAATGAGCTCGATGCAGGCCTGCTTATGTGGACCGTCACCCCTTCAATGTTGTTGTCTAATGCAAAACCTTCAATGGTGGCTCGATGACTTCCTCCTGCATTTTCCAAAATGTTTAAACTTTAAGGCACAACGTTGTGCATCAAAGTCTTTCGCGAGTCCTGCAATGAAAAACTCTACATGCGGGTCACCATTCCATGAACACTGCTCTTTAACAGCTGAACTTCGAATGCCTTCCAACCTTATGATTCCTAATCATCTCACAAGAAATTTTCTCCCTAAATCAACAATACAAAATTTGTACTGCAGGTGGCCTCCTGCGGGTCTGCGTGACCCTAGTGTCATCTTGCTTCACATTGCTCTTGATGGCTTCCGCCTAGGGGAAACTAGTGCAGGAGCACCCAAGGCCTTCAAGGAGCTCTTCAAGGACCAGGAGTGTGCAGGGGTTAGGAGGACCTTTCAAGCAAATCAAAACATCAACTATGACCTTTCAAAGCCTATAATGGCATTTGGGAAGGATAAATGTGTTAAGAGAGTCAACTGTCCTAAGGGTCCTGATAAGGACCCTACGACCAAAATGCTATGTAAATGGAATTATCAAGTTCTAGGGCTTTAAATAGGAATATAATGCTTTAATTAGGTCAAATAAGGTTGGATATTGAAGATCCAATAGGTTTTAGTTTGTGGAGTTTAATAAAATTCAATATTGGAAATTAAAATTTTTGAATTCCAATTTGGGCGGGTAAATGAGTTTTGTGAGTTTTAATCACCTTGATGTAACTTAATCAACCCCAAATGGTTTGATCAGTTGGGGAATGGTTCTATAACCCCAAAATAATCATTTGTATGGAGGTTGATCAATTGGAGAGGTGGCTGTATGGACTGCTATAGGAAATAGTGAAAGAAATAAAATTTTCTTGTAAGTTCTTTGATTTTTTTGATGAGTTTTTTATTTCTATTGAAGTTATGATCATTTGAATTGTTTAGGAACTTGAAATTACATGTTTTGAAACCATTATAGGTACTGAGAGCAATAATAAATAAGTTTTCTATACAATACATTGACTGTCCTCAAGAAAACACTGAATTTACATTAGTTTTGAGGGTTTTTTCATGGATAAATGATCCATTTCATGGGAATATATTATTGAGACCAATGAAATGAATCATAATTAACTTTTATCATATCAATCTAAAAAACTAAAGTGTAGGAAAGAGGAATCAAGTGGTGTACACCAAGAATTCATAGTGCAAAGCACTTGAAGATGGAGGCTACAGTATAGCAGTGGAAGATCTGCCTTAAGGAGGGGTATGTTTTTGAGTTGGGATAGACTAAATATGTTGTCCTAATGGTGTAGGGTTAATCAACAAGTTCTGGAAGTGTGTGGAAGGCTGAGATCCAAGAAGCCCTAGTTTTGAGGCAAGTTTTGGAGGGTTTTGTGTTTGAGCATGTTAGGGGTGTCATAGAAGACTAAGAACTTGAAAATATTTGGTTTTGAGACATTTTAAGGGACTGTTGAAAGTTTCATGGTTAGGGGTTGAGTGTAGAGAGGGGTTGCTTTGGAAAAGAGGGCTAATTAGGCCTAGTTTTTGAGGAGACAACAGATTTTGGAAGGGTTTGTCTAAAACAAGTGCTATCAGGAACCTAGTATGTTGTGTAAGATCACAATCCTCATCTCATTCAGTCATTACATTGGAGGTTCCTTTGGGAAGTTTGAGAGAAAAGTCTAAAATCCTTCGCTAGAGGCCTAATAGGGCTAGAAGGCTACTTAAGGTGGAAAAGTGGATTTTGTTCAAGACAGAGGTTTGGGCTTTTGGAAACCTTGAAGACAAGTGTAATTGTGCCCCTGAAGATCATTCCTAGGGTTTGGATCCATTGGGGAAGGATTTGATTCATGAGTGAGCCATTTAGTCTTTGTCTCCATCAGAGTGCCTGGAAGAGTGGTTGAGATTGCATCTTGCAAACCTTGAGAACTTTGTGTTTCTTTCAAAGTCCTAGACCCTCTGCATCAAAGTGGTATCAGAGCAGGGAGTAAGTCCTTTAGGGGTTGCAGAATCACAATGGCACCTAAAAATCAATTGGCAAGAGAGTTATAGGAGTTAAGGGAAATATTGGAAAGGGAGAGAAGAGAAAGAAGGGAACAAGAAGTAGCAAGAGAAGAAAGGAAATGGAGAAGGGAGAGAGAGACCATGCAAGCAAGGATAAATAACCTTGAGAGAAGTAGGAGGAAAGAAGAACAAGAAGACCAATAAGACAATGATGAAGATGAAGAGCATGTGAGGGTAAATCAAGAACAAGCAGCAGATGAGATAGAAGACCCTGAGGAAAGGAGGTTACTGAGATTGTTGAAGGCAGTACAAGGTCATGGAGGAAAGAGTCACATAGACTTGCCTATCTATCAAGGGAAGATGGATAGTGAAGAGGTGTTGGGATGGATTGATGCCTTATAAAACTATTTTGAGTTTGGAGATGGATGAAGAGAGGAAGGTTAAGTTTTCCAAAACCAAGTTGAGAGGTACAACACTGACATGGTGGACTAGTTTTCAGAATGATAGGATGGCTAGGGGATTGGCAAAAGTTTCTACATGGGCAAGGATGAAGAGTTTGGTCAAGGAACAATTCCTACCATCTGATTACACAATTCATGTGAAGAGGATGAGGCAGAATTTAAGACAAAAGGACATGGATGTGATGTCCTATACTGAGCAATTTCACAAGCTTAGTATAAGAGGACAGGTATATTAATGGCTTAAGGTTTAACTTACAAGATGATATTGGTTTGCAATTTCCAAGGACATTAGGAGAATGTTTTTAGTTGGCCATTAGAGTAGAAGAAAAGGTGAAAAGGAAGCAAGAAAGATCAAGCAATGGTGGAAGAGGAGGTAGTTCAAATAGGGGCAAAGGTAATAGAGAACAAGGACAAGGTAGCAATGATAAGATCAACAATGACAAAGGTAAAGAGGTTGTTTTAGATCAAAGAGGTGGATACACTCCTAGAGGAGGAGGCAGATTTGGACAAGGTAGAGGACCATTCATAGGTAGATGTTCAATTGCAATGAACCAGGGCATCCTTCCTTCAAGTGTCCTAAATGGGAACAAGCTGATAAGGGCAGAGATAGGAGAGCTAACTTGGTACAAGAAGAAGACAAGAAGGAGGAACCAAAAAAATTCATGGTAGACCCTGTGACTGATGGTGAGTTTCTTATGGTCAAGCAAGGAGAAAGACCTCATCAAGAGCCAAAGGTAACTATGTTCAAGACAAATTGTTTGAGTCATGGTAAGATTTTCAGATTGCTCATAGATTCAGGGTCACATAGCAATTTATTTTCACTTGATATGATAACCAAGCTAGGGATTGAAACATTTGATCATCGTACTCCCTACAAGGCCACTTGGGTAACTCAAGGACAACATGTAGAGGTTGGTAAGAGAGCTTTTGTAGATATTTCAATTGGATCTTATCATGATAGGGTACTTTGTGATGTCATTCCAATGACTTGTGGTCATATCATCTTGGGGAGGCCATGGCAGTATGCTAGGAGGACAATGCATGATGGTTTTCACAACACATATTTGGTGCATAAAGATGTAGTTAGATACAAATTAGTGCCTTTGCCTTTGGAGCAGTCAAATGAAATTTTTATGATCTATTTTGAGAAACATTTGCAGGTAAATAAGTAGGGTGAAACAGGGGAAGACATTGGTAGGTTGAGAAAAGACAAGTTGCAGCAGGGTTATGAGGAGGACAGTCCTGCAAATCAGACTTTGTGGGATTTGGAAAGTATCAAGGTTGGAGGCATTGAATTCCCTATAGTTGAGGGTGATAATGGTGGAGTTCTTTCACAAAGGAGATAGTGGAGTAAAGTCAAGAACAGGGTACAAGGGCAGGTTGAGATCAAACAACCAAAGGGGAAATCTCATGAAATATTTGATTCTAACAAGAGTGCAGATTGGCAGAAGAGGAAGACAATAACTTTGGGGGATTACATGGCCTGACATTTGAAGATGAAAACATATGAGAGCAAGGGGTCTTTTGGTGGCAACACATGGGATACTTCTTGGGGCAAGAATTCCTTCTTTCTTGGGGAGAATGGTGCAGGAGCACCCAAGGCCTTCAAGGAGATCTTCAAGGACTAGGAGTGTACAGGGGTCAGGAGGACCTATCAAGAAAATCAAAACATCAACTATGACCTTTTAAAGCCTATAATGGCATTTTGAAAGGATAAATGTGTTAAGAGAGTCAACTGTCCTAAGGGTCCTGATAAGGACCCTAGGAAAAAAATGCTATGTAAATGGAATTATCATGTTCTAGGGATTTAAATAGGAATATAATGCTTTAATTAGGTCAAATAAGGTTGGATATTGAAGATCCAATAGGTTTTAGTTTGTGGAGTTTAATAAAATTCAATATTGGAAATTAAAATATTTGAATTTCAATTTGGGTGGGTAAATGAGTTTTGTGAGTTTTAATCACTTTGGTGTAACTTAATCAACCCCAAACGGTTTGATCAGTTGGGGAATGTCTCTATAACCCCAAAATAATCATTTGTATGGAGGTTGATCAATTGGAGAGGTGGATGTACAGACTGCTACAGGAAATAGTGAAAGAAATATAGTTTTCTTACAATTTCTTGGAGTTTTTTGATGAGTTTTTGATTTCTATTTAAGTTATGATCATTTGAATTGTTTAGGAGCTTGAAATTACATGTTTTGAAACCATTATAGGTTTTGAGAGCAATAATAAATAAGTTTTTTGTACAATACATTGACTGTCCTCAAGAAAACACTGAATTTACATTAGTTTTGAGGGTTTTTTCATGGATAAATGATCCATTTCATGGAAATATATGAGTAATACTAATGAAATGGATCATAATTAACTTGTATCATATCAATCTAACAAACTAAAGTGCAGGAAAGATGAATCAGGTGGTGTACACCAAGAATTCATAGTGCAAAGTGCTTGAAGATGGAGGCTACAGTATAGCAGTGGAAGATCTGCCTTAAGGAGGGGTATGTTTTTGAGTTGGGATAGACTAAATATGTTGTCCTAATGGTTTAGGGTCAATAAACAAGTTCTGGAAGTGTGTGGAAGGCCGAGATCCAAGAAGCCCTAGTTTTGAGGCAAGTTTTGGAGGGTTTTTTGTTTGAGCATGTTAAGGGTGTCATAGAAGACTAAGAACTTGAAAATATTTGGTTTTGAGACATTTTAAGGGACTGTTGAAAGTTTCATGGTCAGGGGTTGAGTTTAGAGAGGGGTTGCTTTGGAAAAGAGGGCTAATTAGGCCTAGTTTTTTAGGAGACAGTATATTTTGTAAGGGTTTGTCTGAAACAAGTGCTATTAGGAACCTAGTATGTTGTGTAAGATCATAATCCTCATCTCATTTAGTCAATAGATTGGAGGTTCCTTTGGGAAGTTTGAGAGAAAAGTCTAAAATCCTTCGCTAGAGGCCTAATAGGGCTAGAAGGCTACTTAAGGTGGAAAAGTGGATTTTGTTCAAGACAGAGGTTTGGGCTTTTGGAAACCTTCAAGGCAAGTGTAATTGTGCCCCTTAAGATCATTCCTAGGGTTTGGATCCATTGGGGAAGGATTTGATTCATGAGTGAGCCATTTAGGCTTTGTCTCCATCAGAGTGCCTGGAAGAGTGGTTGAGATTGCATCTTGCAAACCTTGACAACTTTGTGTTTCTTTCAAAGTCCCAGACCCTCTGCATCAGAGTGGTATCAGAGCAGGGAGTAAGTCCTTTAGGGATTGGAGAATCACAATGGCACCTAAAAATCAATTGGCAAGAGATTTAGATGAGTTAAGGGAAATATTGGAAAGGGAGAGAAGAGAAAGAAGGGAACAAGAAGTAGCAAGAGAAGAAAGGAAATGGAGAAGGGAGAGAGAGACCATGCAAGCAAGGATAAATAACCTTTAGATAAGTAGGAGGAAAGAAGAACAAGAAGACCAAGAAGACAATGATGAAGATGAAGAGCATGTGAGGGTAAATCAAGAACAAGCAGCAGATGAGATAGAAGACCCTAAGGAAAGGAGGTTACTGAGATTGTTGAAGGCAGTACAAGGTCATGGAGGAAAGAGTCACATAGACTTGCCTATCTATCAAGGGAAGATGGATAGTGAAGAGGTGTTGCGATGGATTGATTCCTTAGAAAACTATTTTGAGTTTGAGGAGATGGATGAAGAGAGGAAGGTTAAGTTTTCCAAAACCAAGTTGAGAGGTACAACACTGACATGGTGGACTAGTTTTCAGAATGATAGGATGGCTAGGGGATTGGAAAAATTTTCTACATGGGCAAGGATGAAGAGTTTGGTCAAGGAACAATTCCTACCATCTGATTATACAATTCATGTGAAGAGGATGAGGCAGAATTTAAGACAAAAGGACATGGATGTGATGTCCTATACTGAGCAATTTCACAAGCTTAGTATAAGAGGACAGGTATATTAATGGCTTAAGGTTTAACTTACAAGATGAGATTGGTTTGCAATTTCCAAGGACATTAGGAGAATGTTTTCAGTTGGCCATTAGAGTAGAAGAAAAGGTGAAAAGGAAGCAAGAAAGATCAAGAAATTGTGGAAGAGGAGGTAGTTCAAATAGGGGCAAAGGTAATAGAGAACAAGGACAAGGTAGCAATGATAAGATCAACAATGACAAAGGTAAAGAGGTTGTTTTAGATCAAAGAAGTGGATACACTCCTAGAGGAGGAGGCAGATTTGGACAAGGTAGAGGACCATTCACAGGTAGATGTTTCAATTGCAATGAACCAGGGCATCCTTCCTTCAAGTGTCCTAAATGGGAACAAGCTGATAAGGGCAGAGATAGGAGAGCTAACTTGGTACAAGAAGAAGACAAGAAGGAGGAACCAAAAAAATTCATGGTAGACCCTGTGACTAATGGTGAGTTTCTTATGGTCAAGCAAGGAGAAAGACCTCATCAAGAGCCAAAGGTAACTATTTTCAAGACAAATTGTTTGAGTCATGGTAAGATCTGTAGATTGCTCATAGATTCAGGGTCACATAGCAATTTATTTTCACTTGATATGATAACCAAGCTAGGGATTGAAACATTTGATCATCGTACTCCCTACAAGGCCACTTGGGTAACTCAAGGACAACATGTGGAGGTTGGTAAGAGAGCTTTTGTAGATTTTTCAATTGGATCTTATCATGACAGGGTACTTTGTGATGTCATTCCAATGACTTGTGGTCATATCATCTTGGGGAGGCCATGGAAGTATGCTAGGAGGACAATGCATGATGGTTTTCACAACACATATTCGGTGCATAAAGATGTAGTTAGATACAAATTAGTGCCTTTGCCTTTGGATCAGTCAAATGAAAGTTTTATGATCTTTTTTGAGAAACATTTGTAGGTAAATAAGTAGGGTGAAACAGGGGAAGACATTGGTAGGTTGAGAAAAGACAAGTTGCAGCAGGGTTATGAGGTGGACAGTCCTGCAAATCAGACTTTGTGGGATTTGGACAGTATCGAGGTTGGAGGCATTGAATTCCCTATAGTTGAGGGTGATAATGGTGGAGTTCTTTCTCAAAGGAGACAGTGGAGTAAGGGCAAGAACAGGTTACAAGGGTAGGTTGAGATCAAACAGCCAAAGGGGAAATCTCATGAAAGTTTTGATTCTAACAAGAGTGCAGATTGGCAGAAGAGGAAGACAGTGACTTTGGGGGATTACATGCCCTATCATTTGAAGATGAAAACATATGAGAGCAAGGGGTCTTTTGGTGGCAACACATGGGATAATTCTTGGGGCAAGAATTCCTTCTTTCTTGGGGAGAATGGTGCAGGAGCACCCAAGGCCTTCAAAGAGCTCTTCAAGGACTAGGAGTGTGCAGGGGTCAGGAGGACCTGTGAAGCAAATCAAAACATTGAATATGACCTTTTAAAGCCTATAATGGCATTTGGAAAGGATAAATGTGTTAAGAGAGTCAACTGTCCTAAGGGTCCTAATAAGGACCCTAGGACCAAAATGCTATGTAAATGGAATTATCATGTTCTATAGATTTAAATATGAATATAATGCTTTAATTAGGTCAAATAATGTTGGATATTGAAGATCCAATAGGTTTTAATTTGTGGAGTTCAATAAAATTCAATATTGGAAATTCAAATTTTTAATTCCAACTTGGGCGGGTAAATGAGTTTTGTGAGTTTTAATCACTTTGATGTAACTTAATCAACCCAAAATAGTTTGATCAGTTGGGGAATGGCTCTATAACCCCAAAATAATCATTTGTACGGAGGTTGATCAATTGGAGAGGTGGCTGTACGGACTGCTACAGGAAATAGTGAAAGAAATATAGTTTTCTTACAATTTCTTGGAGTTTTTTGATGAGTTTTTGATTTCTATTTAAGTTATGATCATTTGAATTGTTTAGGAGCTTGAAATTACATGTTTTGAAACCATTATAGGTTTTGAGAGCAATAATAAATAAGTTTTATGTACAATACATTGACTGTCCTCAAGAAAACACTGAATTTACATTAGTTTTGAGGGTCTTTTCATGGATAAATGATCCATTTCATGGAAATATATGAGTAAGACTAATGAAATGGATCATAATTAACTTGTATCATATCAATCTAACAAACTAAAGTGCAGGAAAGATGAATCAGGTGGTGTACACCAAGAATTCATAGTGCAAAGTGCTTGAAGATGGAGGCTACAGTATAGCAGTGGAAGATCTTCCTTAAGGAGGCATATGTTTTTGAGTTGGGATAGACTAAATATGTTGTCCTAATGGTTTAGGGTCAATAAAAAAGTTCTGGAAGTGTGTGGAAGGAAGAGATCCAAGAAGCCCTAGTTTTGAGGCAAGTTTTGGAGGGTTTTTTGTTTGAGCATGTTAAGGGTGTCATAGAAGACTAAGAACTTGAAAATATTTGGTTTTGAGACATTTTAAGGGATTGTTGAAAGTTTCATGGTCAGGGGTTGAGTTTAGAGAGGGGTTGCTTTGGAAAAGAGGGCTAATTAGGCCTAGTTTTTTAGGAGACAGTAGATTTTGTAAGGGTTTGTCTGAAACAAGTGCTATTAGGAACCTAGTATGTTGTGTAAGATCATAATCCTCATCTCATTTAGTCAATAGATTGGAGGTTCCTTTGGGAAGTTTGAGAGAAAAGTCTAAAATCCTTCGCTAGAGGCCTAATAGGGCTAGAAGGCTACTTAAGATGGAAAAGTGGATTTTGTTCAAGATAAAGGTTTTGGCTTCTATAAACCTTCAAGACAAGTGTAAATGTGCCCCTTAAGATCATTCCTAGGGTTTGGATCCATTGGGGAAGGATTTGATTCATGAGTGAGCCATTTAGGCTTTGTCTCCATCAGAGTGCCTGGAAGAGTGGTTGAGATTGCATCTTGCAAACCTTGAGAACTTTGTGTTTCTTTCAAAGTCCTAGACCCTCTACATCAGAAACCCATACCTTTGGGCTCATATTTTCTTAAATGATCCAAAAAAACTCCTAATGCTGAATGATGATAAATTTTATGATCTTTTAAGAATGTATGAATGGATCTAATGCTCATTTTTGTAGGATTTTGCTATGTTTGCCTCATTATATGCATAAACACTTATTGCACTTCGTATGTACAGAAATTATGGAACTTGCTGAGGGACCATCAGGGAAGCCCATGGAGAAAGTTGACAAGGGGAGGATGTCCACGAAGGACCTGCATGTGAGATTGCATCAAGGATAGAGATTTCAAATAAAAATGAAGGATCTCTTCGAGCCAACGAAGCTACAATGAGAAGAGTGCTTTTGCACAGGGTGTATTGGGAGCCATATCTAAAGGGAGCACTTCAAATCAAATATACTCAAGGAATAGCACTAGAAGGAGGGCCGAACAAGGAAAGAACACATTATTCCAATCATCATTAATTTTATGTTCACCTCTCCTCTTAATTCCCATAAACAAAACTCACACTAGAAGGACTAGCTAACATATGGATGCATGCCAAGGGAATCAACGTCAAAATCTAGAAAGGTGACCTCAAATAAGAAAAAAAGAGGAGTTTTTTTCTCTTTCACCAAATGATTATGATCATTAAGGAGTTTTCCACTAGGATCAAGAGTAGCATATCTACCCTTCAATGACAAAAATCCACAATAAGATTTGCTTGATTGGTTGAAAAAATGTTGCAAACGTACCAGACAAAAGGAAAACTTTGATAGTTTTAGCCACATCAAAGAAGGTAGCTAGAAGACAAAACAACTATATTAAATAAAAGACAAAATAGACTATAGGACAAAATAGAGAAGAGGACAAAATAGTCTATTTTAAATTGTGAAATATTGGGGGTAGGTGAAACCCTAAATTGTAACAAATCTGAGCCATTCATTGTAATTAAATCTTGGCCATTCATTTCACTTTTGGAAAACTATAAATAGGGGGCTTGCTCCTCATTTGTAGGGGGTGGTGAATTGTTGTAAGAGGCATTTTTCAACAATAGAAGGAAGAATTGCATTATTTTGGGTGTTTTCTTTGAGCTTGCTCATTTTGCATGCATGATTCAACCTCCATGTTAGTTTTAGTTTATTAGTTTCTTGAATGTTTTTAATGGTGGTTGTTGTTACAGTATTGGATGCACTTCTAGCTCATGCTTTTTGTGTTTTGTTGATGATGAATCACTTTGCAAAGCTAGTCTTAGCTAATTCATATGTTGCACTTTAGTTCAATTGTATGTTCATGAGGTGAATGCACAATCTAAAAATCTTCAGACCTTAGAAGATTGCACTGGTTTTGTGTAGCTGTAGGTTTCTCTTGGTCAAGAAAAACTTATTTTTATGGGAGTCTGTCTACTGTAGCACCCTCCATTGTTACTGTTCATTCATAGCTTAGATTCAGAGTAGCTCTCTTTCCCCCCTTTTTCTTTTGCTATCTCTTTTAATTCTTTGTCAGTTTAGGATTCCAAGCACCATAAAAATGTCAAACTTGATGATTGAGGTGAGTTTATACTTGTTGTTCTGAGTGGGCAGCCATTGTTCATTCACTTCCACCACTTTAAAACTCTATTTGTAGACCCAACTTCCCATGCTTTCTGAACCATAAAGTCCACCTTATGATTACCAGCAAATCACATCAACCACTAAACTATTCCAAGAGTTTTCATGACCTGACACTCAAGAGACCTTGGGGTGATTTCTAAAACTTAGTTGCAAAAATTACCTTTCAAGAGAGGCATTGCACTTGTGTTTTGTCTGTATTGAGGAGGTGCAAAAACACCCATCAACAGAAATAGTGCTAGAAGGAGGTCATGGTTAAGCATAAGGCTACAAAGTTGGAAGTTGAATGCACTTTCAAGCAAAATATGAGATAGATAGATCTCATCATAATCAAAAATATTTAAAATAAAAAAATATGAAGATAAAACAAGATATGAGCTGAGATGGAGCATCAAGCTCAAGCCAACATCACTCAGCTACAAGAAGATTTAATTAGGAGGTTGAACCAACCATTGTAGTACCTTGCATTACTGGAAAAGTAAAAAATTCATAAGACTCATAGGCCCAATGAATTGGAGTGTTTAACATTCCTAGGAAGAATTGAGATGGCACTATAAGGAGAAATTTTATTTTGGGATGTACACCAACCTTTGGCTCATATGGATCTAGAAGAAGAACTTGTTGATATGGCAACTAAAGAATTTGAAGAGCTAATCCAAGAATAGCTTAGCAGTGCGGATGGGCTAAGATTAGAAGAAGTATTGATGTATGGATGGTGCAGGGTGCATAATGTACCTCACTTAGAATTCACCAGCCCCTCATGTACAAACATCATTGATCACGCTAGGAGTTGTTCAAAGTAGATTGGGAAGGTTGAGCAACCAACTTCCAACAAAGAAAAATCATCTACTCAAGTAGAAAAAAAATGGTAGTTGAAAGGTAATGCACAAAAGATGAATTGGAAGAGCTTGCAATAATGCATACTAGGAAAACCAATGTGAGTGTTGAAAACCAAAAGGATGAGGATGAAACTCTTCGGGTAGCAGAAAATACTAATGAAATTTTAAGGGAAATGGGATTAGAAGACATTTTCTCTGTGGATGAAGGTAATTAGGCCTTTGAAAAGGAAGATATGAGGAAAAACCACAAGCAAAGGCAGTCCACCATCAAACTTCCTCCCCTAGTGCTAATGCAGATCCAATATTGGAGAGATATGATGAACTCATTTCAAGGCTCACAAGGGATTGGTCAGAGTTGAGATACCAAGTGGATTTGGAGGTACCATTGTTGGCAGGTTGGTGTAGGCTCCATGATTCGACAGATTCAGAGTTCACATGTGGGTTATGTCAAGAAGCCATCAAGCAAGTTAAAGAACAAGTGGAGCAACCAAGTGCACAACCCTCGATGGATGCTTCAAGGATTGAGCTGAGAGTCCAAGAATCAAAACCACAAGATATCTTAGCTAAGGGAAAATCCCAAGAGGACGTTGGGATGACAACAAAAGAAGAACAATATAGTCTTGAACTTCCAAATGATGAGGCATATCAAGTGGGAGTAGTTGTCCATTGGTCATCAAGAATCCTCCCTTATTGTAGAGAATTTATACATGATTGATGATAGACTTTATGGGGGATTCTCAAAGGGAAATCACATGTCATACTTTGATCCCCTAGACGAGCTAGTATCACTTGTTGATTTCTTCCCACTTGGAATTTTTCCATAGGGGTATAGCGACACTGAGGTAGAGTACATTACAGAGGATGGTAGTGATGCAAATATAACACTTGAGCCTCTGGATGACAAAACGTTAGAGTTTCCAAATTGGGAAATTGACTCTACTTCTATCTACAGTGATAGTGAATAAGAGGAAACAAGTAAACATCCTCATGAGTCACCTGAAATCCAAAGGGAAGAAGACCAGGGAAAGGATGCCTTGGTGACTACCCACAAAGGTGATATGCCCTGCCAACTATAGCCTACAATTGGGAATCCTTCCACCCTATCCATTGTTGATCCTCCTACACATTTTGAGAGTTGCAACAGGAAAGATTCATCCATATCATGTTTTTTATAACACGGTGCATCATAAAATTGAGATCTAACATGAAGGAAATGGAATGGGACAATGTATTTCCTTTTGAGGACAACAATCAAGTGGAGCCATCGACTGAGGATCAATGAGATGAAGTGTATCTCATTGAGGAATAAATAATGGTTGTTGTGGGTTCCACTAGGAACTTGAAAGAAGTGTAGACTAATTTTTTTTTTCAGTCTTATACGAACTCAAGATCAGGTAGGGTGTTCCTTGAATTCAAAAATGTTGATTCCTTATAGTCTCTACTACTTAATCAATTCAATTATGATCTATAGGTCTAGAATGGGAGGGAGATGCTGCACCATCCATTGCGTCCACCTGAGGCTACCAATGCTATGACTAATGATGTCATGCATCCTCAAGACTATCAAATACTACTCCCACCACATGAAGACATCCAATTCTATCTTTCCTTACTCCTGTGAATACTCTTATTTTTGTTTATTATTTTGATTATGGGAATGAGGGGAGACAGACTTGTTGGTGGATTGATCATGGACTTGACGAACCACCTCAACTCTTAGTTTTTCTTGAATGTGTTATAGAATTTGAATGTTGCACAATAAAGCTTTATTTTTCTAAATATAAGGAAAAATTTGCATGTCTTAGGACTGTAACAATCACCCATTTTCTTGTGCATGCATTGCAAATTTGTATTGGGTTAAAGGGTCGGTTCACCTTACCTGAATGTGGTTATTTGTAAATCTCTTTGTACATAGTTTGGTTTGATTAGTGTAGGTTTCATGTACATAGTTCTCTTTATTTATTTCATTAGATTAGTTGGTTTGATATAGATTAGTTTTCTTTAGGGTAGTTTCCTTGCTATTTTCTCTTGCTTTCCCACTTTGGTTAGTTTAGGTTGTTGCCTTAGGTTAGTTTGCTTTCTGTCTACTTTCTGTTTTCTTCCACCTGATTCTGCTTTTCTACTTTGTAGGTTCCCTCTATTGGGAAATGTAGTTGTGCTACTGATATGTGGTTGTCATTGATGTCAACACTATTAGCACTATGTGGTTGAAGGTTGCATATGTCAAGGATATTAAGAAAATTGTAAAAGAATAAGTTTCAGGAAGTTTGTGGATTAGTTAGGTCATGAAGGTGTTGTGTTTAGTACATGAAAGCTCAGCTACTGTGGACTGGAGGATTTACTACTGAGAGTTTCTAGATCATCCACTGGAAGTTTCAGAGGTCTGCATGATTATGTGTGAATGTTATGAAAATCTATATTCTGACAATGTTTCAGTGGTCTTTGTCAGTGTTCCTGATCGAAGTTCATATGATTTTGATGATCTTACTTGTTGCAAATGTTTCTATATTGTTTATTGGTGCTCATGGATGTTTCTAGTATGTTCTCTATCATTGTTTCTAGTCCGCATTAATCAGAGTGATCGTGGTTGAAGATTTCTCTTGTGCATGTTCCATTTTCCTTGTTTCTTGCTGACATGATAGTGGTAACGTGTTGCGGATTTTTGGAGTTTGAAATTAGATTTTTTGGCATGCTCGAGAATATTATTTTTGGTCTTACCTTTATCCTGGCTGATGGTGTTTAATCCACATTGAAGATTTATTTATAATATTGAGCCGACAATGCAAATATTGTGAAATATATTTTGTATCTTCTGGCCAACTAGGTTATTGATGTCAATCCATTTAGTGGATATATAAGAGAGATTGGTTGTGTGATGTGAAGTGTGAATAAATACCAGAAAGTGTTGAAGTGTGCACATAGTGATTTATCATTCAAGTGTGGAGAATAAGAGTGAAGTGAAAATAGAGTTAGTTTGTGCTTAATTGGAACTATAATCCGACTTTTGCAGAAGCTATTCTATCAGTTCAAATCCTTGTGGATCTAATCCATTTTCTATTGGGCAGTGAGCTCTAGGTAGTGAGCCTAAATGCATGTGCATTCCCATTTTTATTTTTCATTATACTTCTAATAGGGTATAATTGTGGACTTACATCCACCGTGGTTTTTCCCCTAACAGGGTTTCCATGAAAAAAAAATCTTGGTGTTCTCTGTGTTTCTAGTGTCCTTATTGTTTATTATTAATTGCTTGTTTATTAGATTAGAGATTAAGTTAAGTGAAACAAAAAAAAGTTTAAAGTTGTTTGGTTTTTGTGACAACTGATTCACGCCCCCTCTCAATTGTCTGTCCTTGTTTTGCCAACGATTGGTATTAGAGCTAGTTCCTCTGAGAGAAGTTTAAAAGCTTGAGGAGATATGAAATGGCAACATACAAGAAGGACAACCCAAAATTTGATGGAACCAATTATTCATTGTGGAAGACAAGAATGGAATTTCATTTGAAGTGCATCGATGAACCCTACTAGTTGATCACAAAAAATGAGTATATTATCCCTGCTAATGGTCCTTCCATTGCTGATGAGAAGAAAGATGTTGAGAGTAATGTTGAGGCTATGGAAACTATCCTGAGTGCTTTAACTGATTCAGAGATGGAAAATATGTTGGGACTGAAGACAACACATGAAATGTGGACAAAGCTGGAGACCTTGTATGAAGGAGATGTACATGTGAAGATGGCCAAGTTGCAAAGCTTAAAAGGAAAGTATGAGAGACTGTAGATGGGTGAGGATGAGAATATCTTTTCCTTTATGTAGAGAGTGAATGAAATAGTGTTGGGCATTAGGTGTTCCGGTGGTGTCATTGAAGAAGATGAAATTGTGGTTAAGGTTCTCAGATCATTACCTCCTTCCTACAAATCGAAGGCTCATGCAATCGAAGAAACCAAATCTGTAACAAATCTGACAAGAGATACACTAGTTGGCAAGTTAGCTGCTTTTGAGTTGAGTGAATTTGGTGATTTTGCTCCTAAGACCAAGACTGCATTCAAGGCTACTATATCTGGGAGAGGCATGTCAAGATATGAACTGGGTGAGCATTCTAGAAGAATGTATAAATATGAGGGAGATATAAAACAACTTGAACATCAAGAAAGAGAGGTAGAAGAGCTAGAAGCAATGATTGAAAGAAGAGAAGGTAGACGCAATGGTAAGCATGAAGGAAAATTACCTCTTATATGTTTTTCATGCAATAAAATAGGTCATTTTGCATCAATATGTCCTGATAGAATTCCAAGATCTAAACCTAACAAGCAAAAGTTTCAAAAGAAATTTTATTTTGTTGAGGAATATGAATTAGATGATGAACCTGAAGGAAATGGAGATGGATGGGTGTTCATTTCCCTGAAGGAGAATAAACCGAAATCCACTGAATCTATCATAGTTGAAAAATCTCT
Organism: Sequoia sempervirens; assembly: GCA_007258455.2. Classification (NCBI taxonomy): domain Eukaryota; kingdom Viridiplantae; phylum Streptophyta; class Pinopsida; order Cupressales; family Cupressaceae; genus Sequoia; species Sequoia sempervirens. The sequence continues at coordinate 22,246,168 of VDFB02049217.1, forward strand.
TGCATCCCATATAGAAGAAAAGGATGAATGGGTCCTTGATAGTGGATGTTCACATCACATGACTGGTGACAGGGAAAAATTTGCAAGTCTAGAGAAATATGATTGTGGGATTGTGAGATTTGGTGATAACAATGCTTGTGAAATTCGTGGTAGTGGGTCTATCCATCTTGGTGACAATCACAACATAGATTAGTGTAGATTAGTTTAGTTCGATTAGTGTAGGTTTCGTGTACATAATTATGTTCTCTATGTTCTTACTTGTGGTAGATGTTTCTCTATTGTTTCTTGGTGCTCATGGATGTTTCTAGTATGTTCTCTATCATTGTTGCTAGCCCGCATTAATCAAAGTGATTGTGGTAGAAGATTTCTCTTGTGCATGTTCAATTTTCCTTTTTTCTAGCCGACATGATAGTGGTAACGTGTTGCGGATTTTTGGAGTTTCAAATTAGATTGTTTGGCATGCTCGAGAATATTATTTTTGGTCTTACCTTTATCCTAGCCGATGGTGTTTAATCCACATTGAAGATTTATTTGTAATATTGAGCTGACATTGCAAATATTGTGAAATATATTTTGTATCTTCTGGCCGACTAGGTTATTCATGTCAATCCATTTAGTGGATATATAAGAGAGATTGGTTGTGTGATGTGAAGTGAGAATGAATGCTAGAAAGTGTGGAAGTGTGTGCATAGTGATTTATCATTCAAGTGTGGATAATAAGAGTGAAGTGAAAAGAGAGTTAGTCTGTGATTAATTGGAACTGTAATCTAGATTTTGTAGAAGCTATTCTATCAGTTCAAATCCTTGTAGATCTAATCCATTTTCTATTGGGAAGTAAGCCTTTTTGTAATTGAGCAATGAGCTCTAGGTACTGAGCCTGAATGCATGTGCATTCCCATTTTTAATTTTCATTATACTTCTAATAGGGTATAATTCTGTACTAACATCCACCGTGGTTTTTCCCCTAACAGTGTTTCCATGAAAAAAAATCTTGGTGTTCTCTATGTTTCTTGTGTTCTTATTGTTTGTTATTAATTGCTTGTTCATTAGATCAGAGATTAAGTTAAGTTAAACAAGAAAAAGTTTAAAGTTGTTTGGTTTCTGTGACAACTAATTCACCCCCCCTCTTAGTTGTTTGTCCTTGTTTTGCCAACAATTGGTATCAGAGCTAGTTCCTCTAAGAGAAGTTTAAAAGCTTGAGGAGATCCAAAATGGCAACATACAAGAAGGACAACCCCAGATTTGATGGAACCAATTATTCATTGTGGAAGAAAAAAATGGAATTTCATTTCAAGTGCATCGGTGAACCCTTCTGGTTGATCACAAAAAATGAGTATATTATCCCTGCTAATGGTCCTTCCACTACTGATGAGAAGAAAGATGCAGAGAGTAATGTCTAGGCTATGGAAGCTATCCTTAGTGCTTTAACTGATTCAGAGATGGAAAATATGTTAGGATTGAAGACAACACAAAATGTGGACAAAGCTGGAGACCTTGTATGAAGGAGATGTACATGTGAAGATGGCCAAGTTGCAAAGCTTAAAAGGAAAGTATGAGAGACTGTAGATGGGTGAGGATGAGAATATATCTTCCTTTATGCAGAGAGTGAATGAAATAGTGTTGGGCATCAGGTGTGTCAGTGGTGTCATTGAAGAAGATGAAATTGTGGCTAAGGTTCTCAGATCATTACCTCCTTCCTACAAATCGAAGGCTCATGCAATCAAAGAAACCAGATCTGTAACAAATTTGACAAGAAATACACTGGTTGGCAAGTTAGCTACCTTTAAGTTGAGTGAATTTGGTGATTTTTCTCCTAAGACTAAGACTGCATTCAAGGCTACTGTATTTGGGAAAGGCATGTCAAGATATGAACTAGGTGAGCATTCTAGAAGAATGTATAAATATGAGGAAGATATGATACAACTTGAACATCAAGAAAGAGAGGTAGAAGAGCTAGAAGCAATGATTGCAAGAAGAGAAGGTAGAGGTAAAGGTGATCATGAAGGAAAATTACCTCTTATATGTTTTTCATGCAATAAAATAGGTCATTTTGCATCAAGATGTCTTGATAGAGTTCCAAGATCTAAACCTAACAAGAAAAAGTTTGAAAAGAAATGTTATTTTGCTGAGGAATATGAGTCAGATGATGAACCTAAAGGAAATGGAGATGGATGGGTGTTCATTTCCCTTAAGGAGAATAAATTGAAAGCCACTAAATCTATCACAATTGAAAAATCTCTTGCAGCCCGTATAGAAGAAAAGGATGAATGGGTCATTGATAGTGGATGTTCGCATCACATGACTGGTGACAACGAAAAATTTGTAAGTCTAGAGAAATATGATGGCGGGATTGTGAGATTTGGTGATAACAATGCTTGTGAGATCTGTGGTAGTGGGTCTATCCATCTTGGTGACAATCACAACATAGATGATGTTCTCTATGTTGAAGGTTTGAAATACAACCTGTTGAGTGTCAAACAGATGGTGCATAAGGGTTATGATATACAATTCAGAGATGAAAGATGCAAGATATATGGAAGTTCTAGAGACCTAATTGCTTTAGGTAGATAGACAAAAGGTAACATTTTTCATTTGATTACTGCTAATGAAAGTTGTTTGGTTGCACAAGTTGATGATAGCTAGTTGTGGCATAGAAGATTGTGTCATGTAAACTTTGATAATATTGTCAAGATAAGTTCCTCTCAAGCTTTTAGGGATCTTCCAAAGATAGTAAAGCATGCTAACATAATTTGGAAGGAGTTTCAAATGGGTAAGTAGACAAGAATCTCATTCTGGAGCAAACAGTATCACAAAAGTGGATTGCTGGAGTTAGTGCATACAGACCTAGGTGGTCCTGCTTGAGTAAAAAGTCTTCATGGTGAAAGGTACTTTATGCTGATCATTGATGAATTTTCTAGAATGGTATGGGTTACTTTTCTGAGAGAAAAATGTGAAGCATTTCAAAAGTTTAAAAATTTCAAAGCAATGGTAGAAAATGAGAAAGGTTTGAAAATAAAATGCCTAAGGTTTGATAGAGTTGGTGAGTTTACCCCTAGGTAGTTTAATGCTTTTTGTGAAGAAAATGGAAATAGGAGACAACTATCTACTCCCTAGACCCCTCAACAAAATGGTATTGCAGAGAGAAAGAACATAACCATTCTAGATGCTGCCAGAACAATGATGCTAGAAGGAAATGTGCCTGACAACTATTGGAGTGAAGTAGTAAGCATGACCGTATACACATTAAATCAAGTAAATGTCAATTGTGATTCTGGTAAGACTCCATATGAATTGTGGTTTGAACATAAGCCTACTATAAAGTACTTTAAAGTTTCTGGAAGTAAGTGCTACATCATAAGAGATGATGATATAGGAAAATTTGAAGCAAGAAGAGATGAAGGAATCTTCCTAGGATACTCTACCAAGAGCAAGGCATACTGGTGTTTCAACAAAATATTGAGGAAAATGGTTGAGATTACAAATGTTAGAGTTGATGAGGACTTTGGTAAAACATCCAGATGTAATGGCTATGATTCAAATGAAGGTAATACAAATAAAGGAAAAAGTATTTAGACATAGAATCAACTTTAGATTGTGCCATATGTTTTGGTAAAACCACCTCAAACTATTTTGGTAATTCAAAATAGTTAGGAAGCAGAGACAAGTGCAAGTGTTGAAGAAAGAGAAGAAGAACCTAATGTGCGATAGAACCCAAATGTTCCAAGGTATGTAAGATTAAATCATTTTGAGAATCAAATCATAGGAGATAAAAACAAGGGTGTACAAACTAGAAGAAAGATAGCAGCAAAATATTGTTTGATTTCTTAGATTGAACCCAAAAATGTCCAAGAAGCCTGAAATGATGAGTATTGGATGGAAGCTATGAAAGAGGAGCTGATGCAGATAGAAAAGAACAATACATGGGTACTTGTTCCTAGACCTAAAGACAAGACAAGAATGTAATTGGCACTAAATGGGTCATCAGGAATAAGCTAAATGAACAAGGTGAAGTTGTCAGAAACAAAGCAAGGTTAGTCTGCAAAGGATATTCACAAATGGAAGGAATATATTTTGAAGAAACTTTTGCTGCAGTTGCTAGAATAGAAGTGGTAAGATTATTTCTTGAATATGCTTCTCACAAAGATTATAAGGTCTATCAAATGGATGTTAAGTCAGCCTTCCTGAATGGAAAATTAGAGGAAGAAGTTTACATAGAACATCCTGATGGATTCCTACTGACTAACAAGGATGATATGGTCTGCCAGTTAAAGAAAGCCTTGTATGGATTGAAACAAGCCCCTAGAGCTTGGTACACTAGATTGGAAAAATACTTTCTGAAGCTTGGATGCAACAAAGGTACTACTGATAGCAACCTGTACTTTAAATTAGATCATGACAAAGAGTTAATTATTGAAGTATTTGTTGATGACATTATTTTTGGAGGAAATGATAATCTGTGTTTGAAGTGAAGAATGAATTTGAGATGAGCATGATTGGTGAAATGAAATTATTTATGGGATTACAAGTTACTCAATTAAACAATGGGATCTTCATATCACAATCCAAGTATGTGAGAGAATTGTTAAAGAAATTTGGTATGGAGGATTCAAAACCTGTTGGTACTCCCATGATAACTAGATGTAAGTTGACTCAAAATGATGATTCTCCCAAAGAAAATCAAACAAGGTATAGGTCAATGATTGGAGGCTTTCTATAGCTGATTCAGACTAGGCCAGATATTATGAATGTTGTATGCATAGTTGCTAGATTTCAGTATGATCCAAAGGAGTCTCATGTGATAGCAGTGAAAAGAATTTTCAGATATCTTAAAGGAACAATAGATTTTGGGTTATGGTATCCAAAACATGACAATCTCATTCTAAATGCATATACAGATGTTGATTGGGCTAGAGATGTAGATGATAGAAAGAGTACTAGTGGTGGTGCATTCTTCCTAGGGAAGAAGCTGGTGTCTTGGTTAAGCAAAAAGTAGAACTCTATCTCTTTGTCTACTACTGAAGCTGAATACATTGCTGCTGCAAATAACTATACACAAGTGATGTGGATGAAACAAATGCTTAGAGACATTGGTGTTGAGTATGATGAGCCAGTGGCAAAATACTATGACAACTAGAGTGCTATCAACATATCAAAGAATCTAGTACTACACTCAAAGACTAAGCACATATCAATCAAGTTCCATTTCCTGAGGGAGAAGGTTAATGAGAAAGAAGTACGACTAGAGTATGTGCTCACGAAAGAATAGATTGCAGATACATTCACCAAGCCATTACCAAAGGATAATTTTGAGTATCTTAGAGGATTGCTAGGTGTAATCACTCCTCTTAGTAAAAGCTGAAAGATGCATTTTCATGCATCAATCCAAGTATATCACTACCATATCCTAATCTAGATTGATGTTTTATGTGGCTAATACTCAGGGGGAGTAGTCAGATGTGTAGATATGTGATTTCAGAGTGTGTATGTGGAAAGGTACTATTTACATTTGCCATTGATGTCAAAGGAGGAGAAGAGTAATGTGAAAAATCCCTATGGACTGAGGAAAAGAAGAGTTGTGGATTTGGGTTGATGCTATTTTTCACACCATGTGTTTCCATCAATGCCAAAGGGGGAGATTATTAGGAAATGTAGTTGTGTTGCTGATATGTGGTTGTCATTGATGTCAACACTATTATCAGTGTGTGGTTGAAGGCTGCATATGTCAAGGATATTGAGAAAATTGTAAAAGAATAAGTTTAAGGTAGTTTGTGGATTAGTCAGGTCGTGAAGGTGTTGTGTTCAGTACGTGAAAGCTCAGCTACTGTGGACTAGAGGATTTACTATTGAGAGTTTCTAGATCATCCACCAAAATTTTTAGAGGTCCACATGATTATGCATGAATGTTATGAAATTTTTTATTCTGACAGTGTTTTAGTGGTCTCTGTCAGTGTTCCTAATCGAAGTTCATATGATTCTAATGATCTTACTTGTTGTAGATGTTTCTCTATTGTTTCTTGGTGCTCATGGATGTTTCTAGTATGTTCTCTATCATTTTTTATAGTCTGTATTAATCAGAGTGATCATGGTCAAATATTTCTCTTTTGCATGTTCAGTTTTCCCCGTTTCTGGCCGACATGATAGTGGTAACATGTTGCAGATTTTTTGAATTTGAAATTAGATTGTTTGGAATGCTCAAGAATATTATTTTTGGTCTCACCATTATCCTGGCCGATGGTGTTTAATCCACATTGAATATTGATTTGTAATATTGAGCCGAAATTACAAATATTGTGAAATATATTTTGTATCTTCTGGCCGACTAGGTTATTGATGTCATTCTATTTAGTGGATATATAAGAGAGATTGGTTGTGCGATGCGAAGTGAAAATGAATGCAAAAAAGTGTGGAAGTGTGTGCATAGTGATTTATCATTCAAGTGTGGAGAATAAGAGTGAAGTGAAAAGAGAGTTAGTCTATGCTTAATTGGAACTGTAATTCAACTTTTACAAAAGCTATTCTATCAGTTCAAATCTTTGTGGATCTAATCCATTTTCTATTGGGAAGTGAGCCTTTTTGTAATTGAGCAGTGAGCTCTAGGCAATGAGCTTGAATGCATGTGCATTCCCCTTTTCATTTTTCATTATACATCTAATAGGGTATAATTGTGGACTAACATCCACTGTGGTTTTTACCCTAACAGGGTTTCCATGAAAAAATATCTTGGTGTTCTCTGTGTTTCCGGTGTTCTTTTTGTTTGTGACTAATTACTTGTTCATCAGATCAAAGATTAAGTTAAGTTAAACAAGAAAATTTTAAAGTTGTTTGGTTTATGTGACAACTGATTCACCCCCCTCTCTCAGTTGTTTGTCCTTGTTTATCACACACCCTTTTCTTTTAGCTAGGTATATTTTCACACACAACATCTATTTTATTTCATGGGGAGGCTTTTTAAGTGTTTCTTTCAGAAACTTCAATCAAGTTTTCAGAGTGGATTGTAAGGGTCTTCTATTAGTGTCAAGTGACCTAGATATTCAATTCAAAGGGGATAAATCATTGTTTCAATCTGATTCTAATGTATTCTAAAATCTTATATCTCTTACACATCTTAAGAATCTGGAGGTCATTGTAGGACCTTTGTAAAGTCCAATTAAGTGAAAAATCCAAAATTTTGCTTCAACACCACTGTGATTCTCAACCTTAAGTGCAAACTTCACTACTTGTGGGTTGAAGTGAAAAGAATTGTGAACCATTGATTTTTGGACCCAATAGACTTCTCTTGCTCTTTTAGGGTTTTTCACCTAAAAAAAGAGATATTGGACCAAAAATGCAAAGGGTTCACTCAAATTATGTTATGTATGATATTGTCTAAGCTAAATGAAGTAAAATAAATGCAATTGAATGATCTAAATGAATGAAAATGAATACAAAACTAAGATTTATGCTATGTTAGAAAACACATTATGATATACAAACAATGAACTAAATGATGAAATAATATAGAACAGAAAGAAATAGGATATAGTGGGACTCATTAGCCCAAGGTGGTGAATTAGTCCTCCTCCTAGTGAAAAAGTGTCAGAAACTAGTTTCTGACTGTTGAAATCCAGAATCTGACAAAATTTAGGTTTTCAATCTTAAGGTGGGACTCATTCACCACTAGTGGCGAATCAGTCCTCTCCCAAAATTCTAGAAAATCAGGAGATAGCTCTACAACACCAGATATGGAAATGTATGCTTGTCAGGTTGCCAAAGTCAATTCTACAGGAAATAGAAAAAAACCTTCACCAAGCTTGAAATATGAATAAGTTGACTTGAAGCACCTATTTGACTTGTTCTCCACTTTTCAACACCTAAATACTTGTTAAATTTGTGCACAAAATTCTGCAAACACACATGCAAGAGGGGAAAAATGGTTGAGGGTTAGAAAATAGGGGTTTTGATTGGTCAAACCCCACTTTGGTAATCAAACCCTTAATGAAATAATGTAATGAAAGTGAATGATAAACTAATAACATGCAAATGCTATCAACTTACCAAACTCTTGATGATGCAAATCTGAAGTAATGTCAATGGATGCTCCAAAGTGCTTGAATAATGATTGATGAAATATTGTAAGATGCTTGAATGTAATGATGATTGAATACTTGAATGAATGCTAAGATGAATGAGGGTGAATAATGAGAGAAAATCACTTATTTATACAATCTTGTGCCTTAGTAACCATTCATACCTCATCACAGGCTAACATCAAGTGTTTTTGAATAAAAAATAGAAAGGAAATTTAAAATATTTTGAATTTTGGAGCCAAGAGGGACTCATTCGTCACCCATGGAAAATGGGTCCCACCATAAGCTTGAATGTGGGTGTCGGGAATTAAGTTTCATTTAATGTGGTGTGTCAGGCTTACATTAAAAAATACACTTAATTAAAGCATATAAAGGCATAAAGGGATCAAATAAGTCATAAGAAAGGGATAAATTAGGGAAATATGCCTAGAAAAGTGTGAATCTTTGTTACAAGACTTTACAACACTTCAAAATAGGACTTGTTGATGTGTAAAAAGATGATTTTTAGGTGAATTATAATAGATAAAGTCTAGAAGAATGTGGAAATGTTTCACAACACTTCACAACACCTTCACAAGACATCATTATTTAAATTTTAGTACCTAAATATGCATGTTCAAGCCATGTTACATCATAAAATTAGAGAAGAATATATCAAACACCATGAAACAAGACGTGAAAGGCCATGAAAATGACAAGGGGCCATTTTTCTATGGCACATTTAGCCCCCACTTTAGTGAGAGGATGAACCTGCTTCAAACTAACACTAAAGTAGCTATGAACATTGAGAAGAGGGTTCAAATGTACTTATGTTAGCAAGATGGAATGAAAATGATCAAGAGGGATGATCAAGCCCCTAGGATGAAGATCCCATGGAAAACTAAGCATAAGAACAAAGGAACATGCAAATGTTGAGAATTAGATGAAGCTTTGATCATGAATCCAACGAGTTGTGGATTAGATCTAGGCTAAAAGAGAATGTGTACTTACTCTTGGGTGACAAAACACATGATGTTCCACTAGGTGAGAAGGCCCAAATCTACTCACTCTAGGGCCATGAAACTTCTGACTATCCTTGGGGTGAGAAAGCCCAAAAAGGTAAGATACATATGCTAGTTGGTATGCACTAAAAACACAAAGGTGGCTATGGGGAAAAGTCATGTGGCTAGGTGGGCTTCCCACTCAACCATGTCAAAGTTATACCTCATGATAACTTTATCAAGGTGCCACAAAGCAAAAGAAATGTTCATGAACTTGAAAAGAAAGGTACCGCAATCATGCAAGTTGTGTTATGCAAGGTGGCAAAAATGCAAAATGTAAAAGTGAAAAAATGTAATGTGAAAGATGTTCAAATGAGTCTTGTTCAATTTATGTAAGGTCAATCACTTAGGGAACATTGTGTGTAATGTCTCCAAGAGAGGACCAATCAAAGAATAATAAATTCACATCTTAGGGGATGTAGTGCGTCACATTAGGCTACCAAGAGGAATGCAATATGTAAGATAGATCACACTTATGAAGGACATCACATCCAATGTCATCCACAAAGTAAAAAACATGTTATATAAATGACAAGGCTACACTAAGAACCTAAAATGAAAATGGTAATGTATGCCCCCCCACTTTAAAGGAATTGCTACACATTGTTCTATGAGAAATTACTTTAAAGTAGAAGAGGAAAGAGAGTGCAAAAGGAAAACAAGACATGAGAGCCAATCCTAGAAAGCCCTATGCCAAGTAATATGTTTCAAAGTTAGGCTGCATCATGTCAAGGGAAAACAAAAAAAAAAGGAAGGGAGTTACCCCCTAGAAAAGAAATCACACCAAACACATAAGTGATCTATGGATTTGGGATCAGTATGTCCTTTGCTACAATGTTTTTATGAAACAACTTAGAACTGTCATCATTCCCCAAAGCACATAGAACTGGAAGAATGACACATAGAGAGCAAAAACAAAAGAAAAAGAAAATTCTATTTTGGGTCAACATGGAAGAGACATTGCTATCTTAACAGCCTGTGTCATCCCCAAAAGGAAAACACAAGCAAAAAGAAAAAAAATGAAAGAAAATGAAAAATCTTTTGGGTCAACATGAAGGAGAAATTTTAGTCTCGATGCCTTGCGTCATCCCAAAAAGGAAAAACAAAAGTGAAAAGAAAAAGGAAAAGTAATAATTGGGTCAACATGGAAGAGACATAGGGCATCTATATACTTTGCATCATCCCCAAAAGGAGGATACAAAACAAAAACAAAAAGACAGAAAGACAAAAAACAATGTATGACATATAGAAGAATAGCGGTATGAATAGAAGTTCACAAAGAGAGAGAGAGAACATAAAATTGAAAATACAGGGGAACAAAATATTTAGATAAAAGAGAGACAAAAAGGAACAAGTAATGAAAATGTAAGTCAACCATTAACTAGGTTATTGGTTTTGCAGTCTTAAATAGTTAAGCAGAAAATGAATAACATAGTTAAGGGACAAAGACAGTTGCATTACAAGGAAAAAGGATAACAACTACTTGTGTGAACAAGAGAAAAACAAGCATGAGCCAAGGGTGAAGATGGAAAGGATCGTGCAATAGTGAGAATGAAATATCTTGCAACTATAGCATGATAAGGCAATGTTGTTTAAGGTATAATAGGGAAGTAGTCATTATCAATGAAGTGATACTTGTCTAGTATCTTGTTCAAAGTTTGACATTTTTTTGTTCGATGTCGAAGAACATGATGATACTTGTAATATGGTATGTGGGAACTAAGAGGGCGAATGACCAACCTATTTGAAGGTGGTAAAAGTATAAGACCTTTGTTTAAAAGCAGATGAAGTTTCCCTTCACATTCAGGTGGAGGATGTGCTAGAAACTTTATCTTCTTCAATTTGTAAGGTTGTTTTTGTTTGCTAGATTCTCCTTTTTCATGAATAGAAGGAGAAGGAGGACCCATGGGGATCCTAACATCCTTATCATTAGAAGGAGAAAATGGTTATTCACATGGAAGGAGAATGTTCAAGTTAGTAGGAGCATTCAAGATCACTGTACTAGCATCCCGAAGTATCCTAGGTTGAAAAGGATGTCTATTAGGATGAGAAGGATCTTGATAACCTAATCTTGTTGTGTTTTCTTTTGTTGGGTTTTGTTCAAGAAGTTGATGTATGTTATGTTCATGTTTTGTGTCACAACCTTGTTTACTTAAAATAGTAAAGCCTTTACCATATGATTCTTCAAGGTTGATAGGGTTATTAGTGACTTGAGTAGTATATGATGCTTGTGGATTGGCTTGGGAAGAAGAACTAGTTCCATTTGTAGGAGGAACCTTAGGTACATTGATTTCAGGATGTAAATATGCAAAGTGATCAAGAGGTGCAACAGTAGGAAGATCCTATGATTTCATGGAGGGATAAAATGCTGCATTGGCTTCTAAGTTATCAAGGAAATCATTGTAGAACTTGTTCATGCTAACATCATCTTCTCCAATGATGTCTACATCATGAGGAGGACAATCATGAGGAGTTGAAGGAGCATGAGGAAGTTAATGTCATTAGGGTCACAACCAAAGGCACAATTGGACATGTCTACCAATGATTTTAATGAATTCCAAAACTTATTGAAAGAAAATGCCATAATGCAAATAAACTAAGATACAATAAATAAGTAAAAACAAAGATTTTGGAAATTAAAATAGAATATAGGAACAAGAAACTATAATGCAAAAAAATTCTAGAAAGACTCTGCTAAAAATATTGTTGAAAAAGTGCAGAGGGATTGATTCGCCCTGGGTGGTGAATGAGTCCCAGGATGCAATTTTTTTGTGTTTTTCAAAAAATTTAAGATGATTGTAATGCTCTATAGAATGCAATCAAGGATGAAAAATGCAGATTTTCTATTTTTTCAATGATATGCAATGCAAGAATGAAATATAAACAAATCTTTCACTAATGCAATATGAAAAGACCTAGAATGTAAAAACCAAAACAATGTCCTAATTGAATGTTGATGAAAATGTAATATAGGATGCAATATGAAAATGATATCAGAAATGCAAAGCGTTCAAAAGTTGGGTTCACCAAAATGAACCATTGATTTTTGGACCCAACAAACTTCTCTTGCTCTTCTAGGATTTTTCACCTAAAAGAAGAGAGATTGGACCAAAAATGCAAAGGGTTCACTCAAATTATGTTATGTAATATTATATTTTCTAAGCTAAATGAAGTAAACCAAATGCAATTGAATGATATAAATGAATGAAAATGAATGCAAAACTAAGATTTATTCTATGTTTGAAAACACACTATGATATGCAAACAATGAACTAAATGATGAAATAATGCAGAACAAAAAGAAATAGGATGAAACAGAGTGCACCTAAGAAAATTTTAATGAATCTGGAATGTTGTGAATGTTCACTATAATTACTAAAATTTCACAGTGGGACTCATTCACATAGGGTGGAAAATTAGTCCTCCTCCTGGTTAAAAAGTGTCAAAAATTGGTTTTTGACTGTCAGGATCCGAAATCTGACAAAATTCAAATTTTCAGTCCTAAGGTGGGACTCATTCATCACTAGTGGTGAATTAGTCCTCTCCCAAAATTTTGGAAAATTAGGAGACAACTCTACAACACCAAATCTAGAAATGTACATGCTTGTCGGGTTGTCGAAGTCAATTATGTAGGAAACAGACGAAAAACCTTCACCAAGCTTGAATATGAATAAGTTGACTTGAAGCACTTAGTTAAATTTTTCTCCACTTTTCAACACCTAAATACTTGTTAAATTTGTACACAAAAGTCTGCAAACACACATGCAAGAGGGGGAAAATGGTTGAGGGTTAGCAAATAAGGGTCTTCCTTGGTCAACCCCCACTTTGGTAATCAAACCCTTAATGAAATAATGTAATGAAAGTGAATGATAAACTAATAACATGCAAATGCTATCAACTTACCAAACTCTTGATGATACAAATCTGAAGTAATGTCAATGGATGCTCCAAAGTGCTTGAATAATGATTGATGAAATGTTGTAAGATGCTTGAATGCTAAGATGAATGGGGGTGAATAATGAGAGAAAATCACTTATTTATACAATCTTGTGCCTTAGTAACCATTCATACCTTATCACAGGCTGACATCAAGTGTTTTTGAATAAAAACCTGAAAGGAAAATTTAAAATATTTTTAATTTTGGAGCCAAAGGGGACTCATTCGCTACCCATGGAAAATGGGTCCCACCCTAAGCTTGAATGTGGGTGTCGAGAATTAAGTTGCATATAATGTGGTGCGTTGGGATTACATTCAAAAATACACTTAATTAAAGCATATGAGGGCATAAAGGGATCAAATAAGTCATAAGAAAGGCATAAATAAGGGAAATATGCCTAGAAAATTGTGAATCATTTTTACAAGACTTTACAACACTTGAAAATAGGACTTGTTGATGTGTAAAAAGATGATTTTTAGGTGAATTATAATAAATAAAGTCTAGAAGAATGTGGAAATGTTTCACAAAACTTCCCAACACCTTCACAAGATGTCATTATTTAAATTTTAGTACATATATATGCATGTTCAAGCCATGTTACATCATAAAATTAGAGAAAAATACATCAAACACCATGAAACAAGACCTAAAAGGCCATGAAAATGGCAAGGGGCCATTTTTCTATGACACAAGTTGAAAAGAGAAAAATCAAAAGAAATCGAAGAAAGAAAGAAAGTGAAATAATGAAAATCAAAAGAAGAAAATTTAACTTTCAAGGGGATACAAATAACTCTATCAAGGCTATAAATTCCTAGATGGCAATAGAGTAATTTTTGGGAAAATCACAACAACAACCTCATCAGGGCTATGGATGCTTGACTGGTAGTGAAGCAATCTCCTGGATGCTTTTGAAGTTAGAATAAATTTTGTTGCTTAACTTGGTAGAGCTTAGGCTCCTATAGTGTCTTAAGGATGGGAATGAACGCATTTGCACACACTTGGATTTTCAACATATTGAAGGTTGGGTTGACTAATAGTTTTGATCCTTTGGTCGAGCGTTCAGTTTGTTTTTCCTAGTGTGAAGGTCGAAACTAGAGATTCTGGGTTCATGATTCCAGTTTGTCATCAAAATTCTCTAGAGCATTTTCTGAGTGAGTCACCATTTTTTGTGCATGTTTCTCACACGCCTCACTGTAGGCAGGGACCCTCTTGTATTTTCTCCCATTGGCTTGTTTTTCCTCCTGACAGGACATTTTCACTTTTTCCTCATTTTGCGTACCCCTATTTTTGAGCATAAGTTGGTCACATACCATAAATTCACTAATTTCCCTTTGAACAAATCCCCCCCCCAAATTTTGTAAGTTATTTGCCTTTGTGGGCTTAGACCTATGGGTTTCCCTTGGACTTTCATGCCAACATCCTTTGGGCCCTACAGACCTACTCATGTGGGTCTCCCAATGCAGATCGTTGTTATCACTCCATCGCTACTTAGTGGCTAACTCTTGATGTCCACTCACATTGCAAGACGCATAGTTTCCTTTGTCATCTGAGCTTTTGCTAATTGCCATGCCAAATTGGGTTTCTACATCCCACCAACCTAACCTACCAGCATACCATAATTTAATACACACCATTAATGATGCTTCACCTATAAAGGGGTGTCAAACCTGTCATTTTCATCCCTAATTTTTAAAATTTCAATGGAAAACTAAGAGCTCCAGCCTACATGAGATTCTTCAGTAGATTTAGGTTGCATTTTCATTGCATTCACATGTAGGTGAATGTTTTTTTGCTATGAGATTGAGCTCTAGAGAATTAGGGTTAGTTGATGATAAAATATTTTAAAATGAAGCCCCAATTTGCCTCCAGTGGTCTCGTTAAACTTCTATAGCCTCAGCTCTGCACCTATAAATTGCCTCAAACATTTGAAGCATTCAGAACCCCTTGTGACCTACACCATCTCTCCACTTGTTCCCAATGAAAGTTGAAAATCTTGGAAAATTGACTAATTTTTCTCCCTTTTGCGGGTGGCTACCTCCCCTTTGTAGTTGTTTAGCAATGGATGCCTAATGCCATTCACACTATGGGACCCACCTTTGTCATCACCGTTTGATGGACCAGGTTCAAAATTTCACTAAGTCCAAATGATCTTGCAGGTTAGCCTTCATGGGTGGCTATATGCAGATGGCCCCTCCACCATTGTCATTCCGTAGCGATTGAATGACTGCATCCTTCCACATGGTGGGATTTGTAGGAAATGTCTCCCTTCACGAATTGTGAAGATTGCAAATGCATAACTTAATTCTATGAGCTCAATGTGAGCCCACTTATGCGAACCACCACCCCTTCAAGGCCATTATTTAATGAAAAACCTTTGATGGTAGCCCAATGACTTCCTCCCACATTTTCCAAAATGTTTAAAATTTAAGGAAAAACATTGAGCGTCCAAGTCTTCCATGGGTCCCATAATGCAAAACTCTGTATGCAGGTCATTGTTCCTTGAATGCTGCTCTTTAATGACTAAACTTCAAATACTTTCCAACCTTATGACACTCACATGTCCTAAACCCACAAAGCATCAAAGCATGATCTAATGATTTGAAGTATCCTACAACTTATTTCCACACATTCCTAATTATCTCACAATAAATCTGATTGCTAAATCAACAATGCAAAAATTTTATTGCGGGTGGCTGTGTGTGGGTCTCTGTGAACCTAGTGCCATCCCGCTCTGCATTGCTCTTGATGCCTTCCACCTAGGGGAAACCCACACCCTTGGGCTTGCATTTTCCTAAATGATCCAAATGAACTCCTAATGCTGAACGATGATAAATTTTCTAATATTTTAAGAATGTATGAATGGATCTTGTAGACATGTAAAATATACCGATTGACATTGTGCATTTAATCCTGACTACTAACATCATTTCATCCTGAATCATCCCTCAGTCTAATCATTTAATAAAATCCCCTTATCTGATTAAATTCATCAATTTCCTTCCCTTAATTAAATAAATCATTTTATCTAATTAAGTCACTCTCTTTTGTTTATTCAATCAATCCATCTGATCTAATTATCCCTAGTTAATTAAATGATTAATTTTATTTGATTAAATCTCTAAATTCTATCCATTAAATTAAATAAATTAAAACCTTATTTGATTTAATCTAACACCATCTCTTTTAATTAAATAAATCAAAATCCTTATTTAATTAATCTCTTATCATATTCCTCTCTTATTTGATTTAAATAAATCCATAAATTTGAGTCAAATAGGTCACATCATCTAATATCTCATTAAATTAATTAACCCTTGATTAATTTAATCTCATCTCATGTCCCATCCTCTAGATTTTGCAAGTTGCACATGAAAATAGATTTAATTCATTTATTAAATCTCTATTTTCCTCACAAGGCATCTTTTGGAATATCTCTCAATTTGAATTCAAAAATTCCAAGTCAACATGTACATCCAACAAGGATAAAACTTCATCTTACATGTCCTTTCCTTGAGCCAAGTGGCATTTATTTCATTTTCCCTTCCCTCTTACAAGTCATTTCAACAAATTTGAAATTCAAAAATATGCATTTATTGGCACAATCCCCAAATCTTGCACATCCTCCATCCACTCATAGATTGACAAGTGGCATCATACCATTGGATGAATGTTAGTCCCACATTGCTCAAATTTGGACATTCATCCATCTTGGAATTCTATAAATAAAGAGCTCATATCCTCATTTGATCATCCACAAATTATGCAAATTTATTATGCTAAAATATTTAGCAATTTTCATCCATCACCATTGAGTTCTTAGCTAGGCTTTTGCAGATTTTTGGCTTGGATCTCTCATCCTTCATCAATAAAGTAGATCAATCATCATCAACATATCAAGCTTGCATCTTAGGAATTGGGAAAGGGCCAATTTTCACATCAAATTGGCACCAATTCCCCCATGGGATCATGTGTTTTCTAATCTAATTAGGATTGAATCTATATTTTCTCATTTTATTGTGTTCTTCATTATTTTCTTTCCTAATTTGAAGTTTGTAAATGGATTTCATGGGGAATCCTTGTTCATGCTTGCAATATCTAACTTAATGTGTTTATTCATTGTGTTATGCATGCCATGGGAGTTTCATGGGTGTTGATGCTTGGCTGCCTCAATTGACGTTAATGAGCCATGGAGGGGAGCCAGTGGGGTCAAGCATCTAACCATTCACTAAAGATAAGCATAGCTGGACTTGTCCAAGTGGGAATCCAACAAATATTGTCCTACACATCCATAGGATTGTACTTATTCTTGGGTTACAAAATGCTTTGCTTGTTCGAAAAATTCTTGAAAACAAACACTTAAGATCATCATCGAAATTTCAAAACCTTTTGGAGACAAATACAATTGACTCGATCCATATGTTATTGCTTTCTCTTGGGATTTACATCCATAGAGGTTTATAAACATTGGATTACATATTGATTTGTCTACTAAATTAAACAATAGGTAAACCCTTGCCTTGAGCTCATCAAGTTTCCACATACCATGCTTTGTGGGGTTTGAAGAAATTAAGACATTGGATATTCAGTTTGAAAACTTAATCGAAGAAAGTGCTTGTGGTAAAATAAAGCCATTAAGAAAAACTAAGAAAAATGAACTTTCATGTCTGTTGAAGCCTCACAATTCTCAAAATGTTCAAAATCCCAAAACAAAAGTCATTGGTTCAAAATCTGAAAATGAATGTTCAAGTGAAATCACTCCTTAGTTACAAAGGTCTATAGAAGCATTGTATGCTCTTCAATACCTAGGTCTAGATAAACAAAGAGTCTTTTTTAGATTCATCTTAGGATCAAAACCAATCAAAATATTTTTCATCCATCCTTCAAACATCAAAATGAACATCATCTCATCATCACCTTTTGGGAAATCTTGAAATCATCCTTAATGCTAGGATTTTTTGGAAAATTAAAAAATCATCAAATCCTTGAGACTAAAACCTTGAAAACTTTATCAAAATAATCTTTGGCTAGGTATGTGTAGATGCATCCTTTTACATATGCTTAGTCAAAATTATCAAACCATCTTGTTTAGCTAGGTATGTATAGATGTATACTTCTACTTATGCTTGGTTAAACCATCATCTTGTTTGAATAGGTGTGGGTAGATGCATCCTTCTCCCTACACTTATTCAAATTATCATCATTTGAACAAATCTATCCCTTAGATAATCATCCAACATCTTAGGGTCTTTTTGTTCAAAATCAAAACAATCAAAATCATTCAAAATCAAGGACAACCCCAAAAGGAAAATCAAAAATCAAAATCTGAAACATATCCAAAAGTCCCAAAAAGCCTAGCATCTCTTTCAAGATTTGTCAAAAGATCATAAAACCCACACCATCCATCTCTTACATCATCATCATATCACCTCTTGATCCTTAAGATATCCTAAAATTTTCTACTTTGGGCATAAAGTAAAGATCAATCCAAAGAATCGAGAGATTCATCTCTCCTATTCTTGAAAATTGATCCTTATTTTATGGTTCAAACCAGATCTCAATACAAGAAGAGTATGAAAGCCAACAAATAAACACCTGCTTAAAGTGATCTTAGCCAAAAAAATGTTGAAATGAATCCCGCCGTATCAAGCAATCCTTTAACCATCTCATCATCACAAAATTTGTAAGCAAAAACCAAAGGAGAGGATCTCACCTTTAGGATGTCTCACGAAGAAATAACTGAAATACTCCAAAATCCAGAGAACCATTAATTTATCAATATCATGATGAGGCTTAACCCTTCGTTATACATGCTTGAACTAGCAAAACAAGGGGCCAAATTCCCTTCGGATTTTGACATGAATACCATAATGGAGACATCTTTTCCTTCGATCTCATCCACCATTCCCATCTCATCTACACCCCCATCCCAAAACATCACCCAAAACATTCCGCAAATCATGACATCATTTGCTCCAACCCAACCCAATGTTAATAAGGGAAATGCATTTCTCAATGCTATTCAAACACACCCCCTTGTTAATAATCAAAACTTGGATGCAAATACCACATTGGAAATAAACATACTCAAAAACCTATTACATAAGAATGTTCCTCTCACTTTCCATCATGATCCATCATCATCATTTTTTCATGTAACACCTCAAAATTCTCTCCTCACAAATTTGCAAGAGGAGGGAGATATGTTTGGACCAGGGGGCATTTTCGACACCACAACATTTTCGCAAGAACTTGTACCCCTCACATTTCCACCTCTTCCACCACTGCCATCATCATCCATACCACTCCTTGGTTTAGGGCTTCCCCCTCTACCAACTATAAATCAAACTAACATCCCAAATATCAATCAAATCATTATGCCAAACACTCAAAATTTGTTGTTGATATCACAACATATGACAAATAAACAAGCAATTACAACATCGTCAAACAACCCCTTAACATCACAAAGCATGGTCTCCTAAGGACTAACCATCACATCAACACCACCATCGATCACTCAAAACACCAACACAACATCATCACTCACCAAAAATGCCATTCTAAATCCATCACCACCCCCACCACCACCAACTTCCACCACATCAAGCCAATACAATGTAGCATTGCAAGCTGCTTTTCAAAGGGGATACCAACAAGTACAAAAAAAAAAGTCATACAACTAGTTGGTCAACAAGTTGCTCAAGCTGTGCAAGCAACCCAAGCCACATTACAAGCACAACAAGCTCAAGTGTTATTGCAACAACAACAACAACAAGCCGCTCAAGTCGCACAAGCATTACAAGCACAAAAGGTTGCTCAAACACAAGCTCTATTACAACAACAAGCAGCGCAAGCACAAGCTTAGGCTCAGGCAAATGCCAAATATCAAGCACAACAAGCACGAGAACAGGCACAACTTCTTGCCTCCCTAGATGAAAACTGCATGGTCATCACCATCAAAGGAACCCATGCCAATTGTGGAGTCACTACAAGAGGCGGCAAGGTCACCATCACAGGATCATCCCAGCCAAACAAGGTCCCTACATCCAGAACTATTCCTAATGGCTATAATGTCTTAGATCAACTCAAGAGAATTCTAGTGCAAATCTCCATCATGGAGTTGCTAAAAATCTCATCTGCCCATAGGAAAATCCTTGAAGAAGCATTGGCCTCATCTATTGTCCCCATAGATCTTGATGCAAAACAATTCCAAGCTATGGTTGAAAACACCATTACGCCTAATCTCTTAACATTCTCTGACTAGGATTTCCCCACTCAACCATCTCACAATCGTGCACTTCACTTGGAAGCCATAGTACATAAGAGAAAATTCAAAAGGGTCTTGGTAGATGGAGGTGTGAGTTTGAACATTTGTTCTCTCAGCCTCATCAAGCAATTGAAGATATCATAGGATTCCATCGACAAAGGAAAGGGTATCCCAATAAGAGCATATGATGATCAAGAAATGTCTCAAGGCATGGTCAAAATCCCTATTCAAGTAGGGCCAACTCTCATGGAAACCATTTGTCAGGTCCTGGACCTTGACTTTCCATATAATATCCTCCTAGGATGCTCATGGATTCATGCAATGAAGGCAGTAGCATCAATTTGCCACCAATGTGTTAAATTTATAGATGATGGACAAGAAGTGACCATCCATGGATATCCTGAACCTTTCTCATATTGCAAAAATCTTGAAGAAAAGTATTACAAAATCCCCAAAGTACCAAAAAATGATGAGGGCCCCTCCACACCTTACATCGATCCCACCACTTTCATATCCACTTCTGTGATAGAGACACCCGCCACTCCCGCCATTCCCACCATCTCTTACATCAAGCTCATTATCCAAGATAACAACTATGGAAACTAAAGGCTCCCTAATAATGCCTTTGTGGTAGGAGAGCTACCACAATCTCCTAGATCACAGGGATGCCCGCAAAATGAGGCTTCCACATCTCAAACGTCTCCTGAAGACTATCCTGAATTCACAAGTTGGGGAGACCTTGGCCAAGAGGTTATTGAGGCAGATCCATCTCATATGCTATATCAAGATGAAAGACCAGTACCGGACTTACCAATAGATGACAGAAGCAAGGGTCTACAAATGATGCTCAGAATGGGATACAACATAAATCAAAGACTTGGAAAAAATGACAATGGGCTTATAATACCTATCATGCTAGAGATGCGACTGATAACAAATATTGGCCTTGGATGTACCCCTCTGAGTATAAACTTACGTGGTTGAAGTCCTCTAGTTAGAATAGTTAATAATCCTCCTCAGCCAATTGCAGCTCAACTATGACTACTAGTATCCACAGGCCGTGTTTTAGATAACTATACCTTTGATATAACCTATGTCTATAGTAGTAGCGATGACGAGGACCCACATCCAACTTACCTAGGCTATTTGAGGATACCACTCTTTGCATGGTTAGCACCCTATCTTTTGAATCAAACCACCAAAATCATGAGATTTTCCTAGTATATCCCCAACTCATCGACTATGACCAATGAGGACCACCAGTTCTTGATACATTAAAAAATGATGAGGCGCTCTCAGAATTCATGGGACTACGAGATAACATTCCAGATGGGGATCATAAAGCAGGGTTTATAATGGAATTGGACACACATTCCTATTATGGGGAAATGATTGAATCCTTCAGTCGCAAAAGTGAGAAATTAAGAATAATATCCAAGTCCTTGAGTGAAAACCACATTGTGGCACTCTCTAACCAGAAAAAGTAAAAAGAAAGGACACATCCAACAGTGAAAACCTCTCTGAGGTGCCCGAGGATGGGGGATTCAATCTTCCTTTAAGAGCTATTCATCAGGAAAAATCAGCAGTCTTTGCAAAAAAATGCAATCCAGTCAACCTACAAATAGAGGAGACCCTGCATATCACATTCTATACGAAATCACTACTATCAGAAGATCAAGAGCTCCTAGCAACATTCTTAAGAGAAAGATAGATAAACTTCTCATGGAGTTATGCTGACATGCCAGGAATTGATCCAGAGACTGTGGTTCACCACTTAGTAGTGTATCCAGAAGCAAAGCTTGTCAAACAAAAGCTTCAAAAAATGCACCCTCAAATCACCTTATTAGTTAAAATGGAGCTAAAAAAGCTATTAGATGCAGGATTCATCTGACTAATAGATTACCCAGAATGGGTGTCAAACATGGTACCTATTTCAAAACTTGATGGGAACATCAGAATCTGCATAGACTTTAGAGATTTGAACAACTCATGTCCAAAGGATGACTTCCTGCTTCCCAACATCGACATGATAGTAGACATGACAGCTGGACATGAAATGTTGTTGCTAATGGACAGATTCTCAGGGTACAATCAGATCATGATAGCTAAAGAAGACCAACATAAAATAGCTTTCACTTGTCCATGGCGGACCTATTGCTGGAACATGATGCAATTTGGATTAAAGAATGTAGGAGCAACATATCAAAGGGATATGACATTGACATTCCATGACATGATCCATAAGATGATTGAAGACTATGTTGATGACATTCTAGCCAAGTCTAGAAAAAGAAAAGATCACATAGCAACCCTAAGTGCCATCTTTGATAGACTAGAAGAGTACAAAGTCAGATTAAACCCAAAGAAGTGCATCTTCAGCATACAATCAAGAAAATTCCTAGGATATATAGTGTCAACGAAGGGTATCGAGGTAGATCCAGCAAAGGTAAAAGAAATCCTTGAGATGGAGGCACCAAAAACATTAAAACAACAAAGAGGTCTCCATGGAAAATTTCAATCCATTCGAATATTTATAGCACAATTGGCGGACAAACAAAACCCATATTCTCATCTACTCGACAAGGGAGTAGCATACAAATGGGATAACAAGTGTGAAGAGGCATTCAATAAAATCAAGGAATATCTACTAACACCACCAGTCTTAATGCCACCCATCCCAAAGAAACCATTGATCTTATATGTAGCAACAACAACAACAGCCCTTGGAGCTCTCTTAGCTTAGCATGACAAAAATGGAACAGAAAGGGCTATCGATTACATCAGTAGAACAATGGCTGGGCATGAGCTAAACTATTCATTCATCAAGAGAGCATGCCTCACAGTAGTGTTTGCATCAAAAAAATTCAGACATTACATGTTGGCACACAAAATAAAACTCATTGCCAAAATCAACCCTCTCAAGTATCTACTATCAAAGGCAATGCTCACAGGAAGAATGGAAAAATGGGTGATGATACTATCAAAATACGACATTGATTACGTAAAGAGGAAAGAAATCAAGGGCCAAGTCATCACAGAACAACTGGCAGAAGCACCAATCTATTCCAAGAACCCTCTTGTCTCAGAGTTTCCAGATGAATCTATCTTCAATCTCAATGTAGCTGACCACTGGAAACTATACTTCAATGGATCATACACATAACATGGATCAGGAGCTGGTGTTTTCTTTATCGCACCACAAGGGGATTGCATACCAAGGTCCTACAAACTGGCATTTTTGTGCACCAATAACATTGCGGAATATGAGGCTTTGACCATAGGTCTCAGAATAGCAGTACAATGGAACATCATAGTTCTCAAAGTGTATGAAGACTCTCAATTGACCATAAATCAAGTAAATAATGAATGCCAGACCAAGGATGACAAGCTCACTCCATACAAGAAATTGGTGGAGACTCTTAAAGAATCCTTCATTGAAATAACATTTAGAAGATTCCTAGAACCAACAACAAAGTAGCAGACACTATGGCAAGAATTGGGTCCCTATTGGACATCCCCAACAATGTTCCAAAATATGAATTCTTGATTGACCAGCTTCTCATACCTACATTCGAGGTACTAGAATCACAATATGTGTGTGAAATTGTTGGTCTTGGCGATCCTTGGTATGATGACATTTACACATACCTTTGTATAGAAGGCATACCTATCAACCTACCCTCAAACCTAAAACAAACCTTTGTTAAAAAGGCATCCAGATTTGTCATCCTAGGAGATACCCTATATCATAGGAGCATAGAAGGAACCCTACTATGTTGCTTAAATACTGCAGAGGCATTGACTACTCTAACTGAGGTACACAATGGTATCTATGGTTTGCACTCCAATGGAATGACCATAGCCAAGAAATTGCTGAGGATGGGGTATTATTGGCCCACAATGGAAAGAGAAGCGCATGATTATGCCAGAAGGTGTCTAGAATGTCAGTAGCATGGGGACCTCATCCATGCTCCAGCTCAAGAGCTTCATCCTATTGTCACACCATGTCCCTTCTCGTAGTGGGGACTAGATCTCATCGGACCACCTTTATCATAACCATAATAGAGTACTTTACTAAGTGGGTGGAAGCCATACCCATGATGTATATAACTGGAAAGTAGATTTCTTAGTTCATCCTGAACTATCTCATTTTCTGATATGGTGTTCTACAAGCCATTATCTCAGATAATGGAACACCTTTTAAGAATAAGGAGTTTCATGACTTATGCAGAAAATTCAAAATCTAACATCGCTTCTCCACCCCATACTATCCCCAAGGCAATGGCCAAGTAGAAGCCACAAACAAGGCCATTCTAAAAATCCTCAAGAAAATAGTTAATGACGTAGGTCATGACTAGCATTTGTAGCTTAATCCTACCCTCTAGACCTATTGAACTAGCATCCGCACACCCATCAGTGCCACCCCTTTCTCCTCAGTGTATGGATCAGAAGCAATACTCCCCATTGAGATCAAACTCCCATCACTTAGGATATCACTGCGAAACCTCATCACAGATGAAGAGTACCGAGTATCAAGATTAAATGAGCTGGAGCTACTAGATGAGTGACGTATAGATGGTTTGAATCATTTGCAATTCTATCAAAATAGAATCAAACAAAGCTACAATAAGAAAATTAGAAGTGGGACCTTCCAAGTCAGAGAACTAGTCTTAAAAGAAAATCAGAAGAATGTTCCAAACCCATCAGCAAAGGAAAGTTTGAACCCAATTGGTTGGGACCATTCGTCATCACAAGTTACAAGTCAGGGGCATATCAGTTATCAACACCCAAAGGGGGACCTCTATAGGAGCCCATGACTAGTGCTCATCTAAAAAAGTTTTATGCCTAAATATTTCAAGGTATAGAACCAAAAAATCCAAAAAGATTAGAAAATGTCCTAAAAAATGGTTACTTCGATGAAAACCTGAAAAAAAGGTGTCTTGGTGACAACAAAAAAATCAAAAAAGTGAAAAAAAAATAAAAATCAGAAAAAGGATAAAAAATACTAAAGAAAAAAAAATTGTCCTCTAGTGAAAACCACTTTGGTGGCACTTTGGGCAGGTACCTTAGTGAAAACTTGGAAAATAGGTGCCTTGTGTAAATAAGCATGTTCCATCCACCAGGATCTTTTTGGCTTGTTCTGCATCATCCATCACATCCAGATCTACATCCATCACTTATCCACTCGCATCCGCACCATAGCTTGGTCCTATTTTCATGATCCCTCCTAATACTACTCGACCCATCCTCAAGGTTAGTTTGTCCTACCTTTATCGGAGTAGTCTATTGCATCACACTAGGGGCATGTTCACATTGGATCAGATTCGTGTATGTTCTTAAAGTCCTAAATATCAGAAAATACAAAAACATAAAAAATCTAAAAACATCAAAAAATCAAAATCCCAAAACATTCAAAAATCATCCAAAGAAAAAAAAACAAGGTTGTCTTGTCGAACTACATCATATCTAAGCTTGAACATAGGAAAGGTTGATCTTTGATCATCCCCTGAGACATTTAGGTCAGTCCTATAGGAGTCCGTCATAATAAACTAGCATCTCATCATGTATATCATCTGTAAATCGGTCAACTCGTCAGTTGAACTGCGTGGTCTCTGCGTGTATAACGTAGGAAAGGCTAATCTATTGATCAGCCCCCAAGGCCCCTAGGATAGGTCTTTAGGTTAGTCTCTTGGTCAAAATCTTGGAAAATCTCAAAACATTGGAAAATAAAAAATCAAAACATTTGAAAATCTTGAAAAATACCAAAAATAGCCTCAAAACATCCAAATATTTGGAAAAAATCATCCATCTCATCTCACTTGCACCCGTAATAACATCATTGATAATAAACGATCATCTTCCTCAATCTTTGGTAAGATAGTCAGAAACGAGTCTAGCCGATTAAAAGTGAAAACTCAAAATGTCAAGTCTCAAGTCGAAGTCAGTGTGTAAACAAGTTGGTCAACTCTTTGTGTCGATAACTCATGATCCAAAATATGTCCCATATCAATAATCTCTTAGAACACTTTGGATAAATAAAATGACGTGCCACCATCAACTAACATGTCCTAGGATGAATCCTTCCTACAATGGGCATTATTTTTTGGTAATAAGTTTATGTTCTTATCCTTAGAAAACAACCCTCTTTTGGTTCGTGGTATTGAAGAGCATTAGCTTGTTTGTGTACTTTGTCTTTGTCTTTTGAATTATCTTATTATTCTCATTCCAAGGACTTCTCCATGATATCCGAACAAGAGGATTTAGAGAAATAGGACTAGGGTAACGATCATTATCTTTCAGCTGCTGTGTTTGTTGGATGTTCTTGTAATATAACCTTGGAAAATACTTTCTTTGTTAGGTATGTATGGAGGAGGTTTTGGACAACTTGTTGACTATTGCATGGATAGGTTTACCTTTCCATGTTTTGGTCTGAGGTGTTTTGAACTTCTAAATTGCATCCTAGCAAGGTTTCCGTATGTCAGGTGTGAACAAGGATACTCCTATCTGCTTGTCAAGTCAAAGTCCATCACACTGGGTACAATGCCATCTTGGTTTTCTATACCTTGATGCATCATACCACGTGAGTTATCAAACATACAAAAATTTGGCCCTTTGAAAATCCCAATTCCTCAGCAAGTAATCATCATCATGATCATTTGCATTTGCATCATCTTGTGTCTTGTTGAAGTGACTTCTTCCTTTCTTGCTCATCACGCTAACAAGGTAGTATGACAGTTGATCATCATCACCATCATCGTCATCGATCCTGCATCCACAAA
The DNA here is from genome assembly GCA_007258455.2 of Sequoia sempervirens. NCBI lineage: Eukaryota > Viridiplantae > Streptophyta > Pinopsida > Cupressales > Cupressaceae > Sequoia > Sequoia sempervirens. Next base: position 22,273,257 of record VDFB02049217.1, read on the forward strand.
TCATTAGCATATTGCATAAACATATCATATAGGAAACACATGCATTGTATTTCAATCATCATATAAACAGGTTATCATAGGCATTCTTCATAGATAGGTGCACCCATTTGATCGTATTTCATCCATTACATTGCATCACATTACATTATATGAATCATTGCATAAACATTCATTTTCATTTCATAACCATTTCACATTGCCACCTATTGCATAATCATACATAATAGGTACATAAGCATTATAAGATAATCCATCGCATACATACTTGCATAAACATCATGATATCATCTCACACATTACCTTCATATTACATTACGCATCATCATACCACTTTGTATAGACATATCATTACATAATATTAAATACGTCACATACATTACATCATCATTTAATATGTTTAGGATAATAACATTTTTTATTCTAAGCATCTTAAAAAACCATCTCATTGGAATCATATCATGACCATCTGATTACATCATCCATGTCATCTCATAAATAGGATCATAAATCATTCATTGCATAAATCATTGCATCACATGCAAAGTGCACATCCATCCATAATCCGTTCATATATAAGCATAATTTACATAAAATTTCATGAATATACCATATCATTTTGCATATTACATTCCATATCACATATCACATCATCATTTACATCTAGATAAAATAGATCATCATATAGACATCAATGCACATCACATTTGCATACCATAGGTTAACATAATATAGATCTATTAGTCATAATCACTACATAATATCATCAAAAATAAATGCATCCATAAAAGCATCATTGCACAACATTTAGAAGTAAAATCATCCGCACATAAATAATGAGTACACATCACATTGTATCAAAATCATCATCGGCTCATATATATATCATCAATAATGCAACTGTCAGAGTACAAAGAAATAAATTGGATCACTGTACATGTATGTCAATCAGTACAAAAGGCCCAACGGGCTATCAAAAATGAGCCCATAAGGCACAAAAAGTATCGTATCCTGATCAAGCTCTGTCCCTGTGGATGCTACCATCACCCTTGTCACCGTGACCCTCTACTAGTCTATGGATGGTCTGCTTTGAGTACTCTTAGACCCATCCTACTCTGGGTATGACCTCATGATAATGCCTCTGGTAGTACTTAGCCTTTTGGATGACATCCCTGTATGATCGAACTGACACTGTGCCCTGGAAGGAGGAGGCTGCCATGCTCTCTAGTTGTTGTCTCCTGCTTAGCTCTGTGGCAACCTGTAGCTTTGCAGCCTGTCTTTGTTGAATGGCCTAATCCCTCTCAGCCCTAAGCTGCTCTCTCTCGGCCCTCACCTGATCTCTCTCAGCTGTCATAGCTTGGACCTAAGCCTGTAACTATGCAATCAGCGCATCCCAAGGATCTACTTGTCCTACTGGCAGCACTAGAGGCTAATCCTCAACTCGTGGTGGTGGACCTGGTGGTACCTACTACTAGTCCTACATATGCACATCTTGCTGCTCTGGCTGCACTGGGGGCTCCACTAGTTGGTCTTGTTGAACATCCCCCCTCTAGCCTCGTCCTCCCCCTCTCTAACTTTCTGTTGATCTGGAACTGCACCTAGAATAGTCAACCAAAGCAGAGGCCAAAACCAATCCCTGTAGACCTGAGTTGTGCCTAGATTTGCAAGTCCCTAATCATAGGCCCATGGTCAAGCTACCAACTATTGGAAATTTTCGACTGCCTCTAAAGCAGGAATATACCACCCCCATGAAACATGTTTCATGGTGCGGGCGAAGATGGCTACGTAATCATCATCAGGGCGATCTTGGGGCTCCCTGAACTGATGTTGTACACGCCAGGGTAAGTACCTCTGAATCATGGTGTACTCCCACCCCTACATAAAATGGTCCTAGTGGAAATAGAACAACTGATTAGCATCATCTGCCCATCTGGGCCGACCAAGGTAGGGTCGCCAGGGGAAAACCTGCATCTTGTCCAAGACCCTCCTCCAGTAGGGGATCTCGTGCTCACCATTGTGTGTAAAGGACACATCTCCTCTATAATGCAACATGAGGGGATCGTCTGGAAACATCAGAACTGAAACAACATGTAGACATAGCACAACAATGTGCTCCCATGCCTAAACGTGAAGAAGAGTCACCCCTACTTCGAGTGCTTTGCCATCCATGTAGACGTACTAATGGAGATCTCTGTACAAAGAAGCTAGAACAACCGGCCTCCAAGCAAAACATACCAGCCTATCTCAAACCATCTGCTCCCAACAATATCCCCAACTGGGATTGAAGTATTGCCCTCATCTATTAGGGGTATCGAGACCCGAAATGATGGATGCAATCACCTAGTGGTAGGGAGGTGCCAAGATCCTGTGTTGCTCAAGCTCTATCTGTCCCTCTTAGAAGATGATGTCCTATGTGGCGTGGTCTTTATGGCAAGCCTCGTGCCCCTCATCCATGTCAAAAATGACCTGATGACCATGAATCAACAATCAGAAAATCTGCCAAACATCCTCTAAAGTGATGGTGGCCTCGCCAGTGGGAAGATGAAAAGAAGAGGTCTCATTGTGCCATCTCTCAGCCAGCGCTGACAACATCCCTAGGTGGGTGTGAATGGGTGTTGCATATGCAATGTACCATAACCCAGCAACCTAGAGTCGATCTTGGTCCCTATCGACTAGGTCTCACAAATAGCCAGATAAGTCTCACGAGCTGTGCTCTCGGGAGTAGAGCTCCCTCGCTGCGTCTTGCATCAAGGAAGGTCACCATGTTAATTTTTTTGAAAAATTCTTCATCGGACGTTCAAAAAACCCCTCCAGTGGTGCAACTCATGATAGCGTCATAGTTTGATTTTTAATCAAACTCCGACGCTAGGGCTTAAAAGAGCAAAATCACACCGCCGCGGTGCACTTTCTCATCCAGCAGAGCACTTTGGATGAAATCAGGACTACCACTTTGCATTTTTCAAACCACCCCGTCGGCCCCGAGTTCAGCGTCAGAGTTTTCAAACTCCAAACTACACTGCCGTGGCACTATTTAGCACCTCACGACACAATTTAATTTCCAAGCAGTGCTATATAGTGCCGCTGCAGACAGACTGACCTTTAAAAGCATTAAATGAAGCAATAAATGAAAAATGAAGCTCAAGTAAGGACCACTTACCGGTGCCCTGATGCTAGGTGGCTGTTGGTACATCCGAATTCTATTAGAAATGTGTAGGGGAAGCTGTTGTTGTGCAATATCGTCAAGAGGTCAAAGCTCAAATCTCAAGGTTACTATTGGAGGTGTATGAAAATGACTTGAAAGTGACCCGTCGGGCCCCTTTTAAGCCTAAAAATTAGGGTTTTTTCACCCTGATTGGCTGTCTTGCTAGGGTTTTGGGCCCCCAAACCTATTTTTGTCTAGTTGAGACTTGGTTTATATTGTTTTATGGCGTTTAGACACATTTTTGGCCTCTTGGAGCCTTTTCGGACCTATCAGCCACCTTTTCCTCTTTTTTGCGAGATCACCCAAAAATTAAAATTTTCATTCAATCTCTCGAGGGGGTATTATAATGGCATGTTTTCTCTCACCAGGAAAAAGTGGGGCAAGATTTTAAATAGCTGAAAATTTTGGCTTCGATCAAGATCATTTATTCTTTGAACCAATGCAACAAGTGCATTGCTTCAAAGAGGGGCAAAATGTAGACACATAAAATATACCGATTGGCATTGTGCATCTGATCCTGACTACTAACATCATTTCATCCTGAATCATCCCTCGATCTAACCATTTAATCAAATCCCCTTATCTAATTAAATTCATCAATTTTCTTCCCTTAATTAAATAAATCATTTTATCTAATTAAGTCACTCTCTTTTGTTAATTCAATCAATCCATCAGATCTAATTATCCCTATTTAATTAAATGATTAATTTTATTTGATTAAATCTCTAAAGTCTATCCATTAAATTAAATAAATTAAAACCTTATTTGATTTAATCTAACACCATCTCTTTTAATTAAATAAATCAAAATCCTTATTTAATTAATCTCTTATCATATTCCTATCTTATTTGATTTAAATAAATCCATAAATTTGAGTCAAATAGGTCACATCATCTAATCTTTCATTAAATTAATTAACCTTTGATTAATTTAATCTCATCTCATGTCCCATCCTCTAGATTTTGCAAGTTGCACATGAAAATAGATTTAATTCATTTATTAAATCTCTATTTTCCTCACAAGGCATCTTTTGGAATATTCTCCAAATTTGAATTAAAAAATTCCATGTCAATATGTACATCCAACAAGGCAATAACTTCATCTTACATGTCCATTGATTGAGGGGGATCTAATGGACACTTACACATTCATAACCTTAGTGGTCTTGGTTTGATGTATCTCTAATAAAGGGCAATTGAGAATCACTATTTTATCTAAGGAAGACACATTATTATTGTTGTCATTTTCTATCACCATGATAGTTTCCCTAAAAGGAGAGTTTCTAGGAGAACTATGAATCAAATTGTCTTGACATTCATGGATTGGTTCTTCTAAAAGGACTTCATCACAAGTAGGGCAATGATCAATGGTTGGATTGTCATGTTTGTTGATAATGTGGAGATTAGGGGAAGACTCTATTTGACTGTCTAAGGTCTCATTCTATTGTTCCATATTATCTACCCTACTAGGAGAACTTGTAATATTTTTAGCCACGTGTACCATAGAAAAATGGATCAAGGTATGTGTAGGATCATGATGGGCCAAAAAGTGGCAAAATTATGGGTATTTGTAGGGTATGTGGCTGACAACTTTTTTTTACCCAAAATTGATGAAACAAAAAGGGTTTTTAGAGGAAATTCTCATATTTCCACCAATATAAATTATGCTTTAATATGAATTTAATACATAATTATTATTCATTTTCTATTAGAATTATGACTAAAGTCCTAATTGACAGGCTGATTGAAAAACATCTATAACTTTCAAATGGTATCACATTTTTTGAATCCGAAACATTCATCACATTCTATGCTTCACATACTATAGGATTAAAAATAAAAAATAAATTGCATGAAGTTTTGACCAGGTTAAGGTGGTCAGACATACGAGTTTTTATAATTTTAAAATTTGTAATAAAAATTCATAATTAATTATTTACTTGGAAAAAAAATAAAAAAATATGTATCACATTGGGACATGAGTCCTCTACTTATATATAAAATCTTATAAAAAAAATATTATCATTTTATTATGGTTAGGGTGGTTAGACAGACACCTACTTATTTTTTCTCTTAAATTTAATTACTACTACATTGAAATTTCAAATTTTCACCAAATAGATTTTATTTATTTTTAAATAAACCTAGTAGTTTAGAAACTACATTTAATTTTCTACAAATTCTATTCTTACGTATTTTTGAAATAATATAGATAACTTATTCAATTTTTTATGTCAAGTTGCCTAACACTGATTTTTCTGAATTTTTTGCCACTTAAGGGCCCGTTTCTTCCATGATGATCCTGCACATACCCATGATTGACATTTTCATGCTCATTTAGGTCATGATTTCTTAGTGTTTGATCTATTTTGCTCGATTTAATGATGTAATATGACTTAAATATTCACATTAAATGCTAATATTCAAATTATTAAAGTCTTGTGATAGTGTTGTGAAGTGTTGTAAAATATTTCTACACATTTCTACACTCTTCCTATCATAATTCATCTAAAATTCACCTTTTTATTCATTATCAAGTCCTATTTCAAAGTGTTTTAAAGTTTTGTAACAAAGATTCATGCTTTTCTAGGCTTCTTTTCCTTATTTACACCTTTCTTATGTATTTTATGACCCCTTTATACACTTATAGGACACATTTAAATGTATTTTTGAATGTAAACCTGACAAATATTATTAAATTCACTTTAATTCCTGACACCCTTTCAAAAGCCTAGGGTGGGACCCATTCAACATGGGTGGTGAATGAGTTCCCCTTGGATCCAAATTCAAAATATTTCATATTTTATTTTGGGTTTTTATTCAAAATTACCTTATGTCGGCCTATGATTTTGTATTATCAAGTTACTAAGGAATAATTGTGTATACATAAGTGTTTTGCTCTCATTATTCACCCCCATTCATCTTAGTTTTCATTCAAGCATTCAAGCACTTCATCTCTAAGCATTTCACATCTTTTATCAAGCAATAATCAAGTACTTTGGAGCTACCATTGCTTTATCTTCATATTTCTTCAACAAGGATTTGGTAAGTGATATAATTTACATGTTATTTGTTTATCATTCTCTTTCATTTCATTATTTCATATTCAAGGGTTTGATTACCAAAGTGGGATTTGACCAAGGGAAATCCTTATAACCTAACCCTTAAGCATTTTTCCCCTCTTGCATGTGTGTTTGCAGATTTGTGTATGCGGATATATCAAGCAAAAAGGTGTTGAAAAGTAGACAATAAGTCAACAAAACATTTTAAGTCAACATCAACCTATTTCAAGCTTGGAGAAATCCTACAGTCCATTTTCTATAGATTTGACTTCGGCAAGCTGACAAGACGAAAATTGCAAATCCGGGCCCACAGTCCTGATTCCCGAATCCACAAAATTCTAGGAGAGGACTGACTCACCACCTGTGGCAAATGAGTCCCACCTTAGGGCAGAAAAAGAGATTTTTCCATAGTCTAGGTCCCAACACTCAGAAAAGTTGTTTTCATCAAAAGCAAGATTGATTTTCCATCAATGGAAAATGAGTCCCGCTATTGATATTCACTGATTTTAGACAACATTCAAAATATTCTATATTCTCCCAGGTGCACTCATTTCATCTGTATTTTATCTTATTCATTCTTATTTACATTTTCTGCATATCTCACTATGTTTTCAAACATTGCATAGAACATTAGTTTTGCATTCACATTTTTAGTTAATTTCATTATCTAATTACATTCATTCCATTACATTTAGCATCTCGCATCCTTATTTGGGTGAACCCTACAATTTTATATTGGTAGAGTGTGGCCTAGAGGATTCTATCTCTCTCCTTTTAGGTGAAAGATCCTAAGAGTGTAGGAGGAGATAGAACCTTCCTCTCCCATTCTACCCATATCCAAAAAATTTGGTTCATTTTTGTGAACCTGCATATTGAACACCATCCCTTTCTGATTTGCACTTTCATTTGCATCCTAGGTCTAATTTACATCAACATTTCATTGGGAAAAGTTTTGTTTTTGCATCCTAGGGTTTATTCAATTTTCATTAGTGAAATCTTCATTTAGAATTCATTTTTTCATTTCATAGCATTGAAAAACTAAAAATATGCATTTGCATTCTTATATTACATTAGAATAGCATTAAATTTTCTGCAAAATACAAAAATACATCATCCCTAGACTCATTCACCAACTAGGGTGAATCAGTCCAGTTGCATATATTTCATTTGAGTTTGAGGAATTTTCTTTCTTTTCTGCATTACAACTTCCTGTTATTTTTGTCTGTCAAAGTTTCCAATTTCTCAGTTTTTTCATATTTTCAATTTTTCTTTTTTCTTTAGTAAGTTTTTGACATCCATGAAATCTCTACTTCATATTTCCAATTGTGGTTTTGGTTGTGATCCTAATGACATTGAGCTCCCTCATTCTCCTTCAACTCCTTGTGATTATCCTCCCCGTGATGTTGACATCATAGGAGAAGATGTTAGTATGAATGAGTTATTTATTGAATGCTTTGACAACCTTGAAGCTAACAAGACCTTTTATCCATCTATGAAGTCTCAAGACCTTCCTACTATCTCCCCTCCTAACATGTTTACATTCTTACATCCTGAAACTAATGAAGGACCTAAGGTTCCTCCTACTAATGGACCTAGTTCTTCTTCACAAGCCATCCCACAAACATCCTCCACTACTCAAGTCACTAATACCCCTATTAACCTTGGAAAGACCTATGGTAAGGGGTATACTATTTTACAAAAGAAAGGATGTGACATAACTAAGGAACATGACATTCACCAACTTTTTGAACAAACTCACACTAAATAAAACACACAAGGAATAGGTTATCAACCTCCTCCTAATTTATATATTCTTCTTCCTCAAGAACAACCATTCACTGCTAATAAGGTTGAGGAACCAAGGATCCCCATGGGTCCTTCTCCTCCTTACATTCATGAAAAAGGAAAATCTAGAAAAAAAAAAAGACCTTATAAACTAAAAAAAATCAAGTTTCCTTTCCATCCACCACCTGAATGTGAAAGAAAACTTCAAATGCTTCTGAATAGAGGTCTTATATTATTACCACCTTCCAATAGGTTGGTTATCCATCCTAAAGATTTGAATGTTCCATATTGCAAATACCATTGTATTCTTGGCCATCATAGTGAAGAATGTCAAAAATTAAAGGAAGTATTGAATAAGTACCACTTTACTAATACCGACCATTATCCTATCATTCTATAAAATTAACTTTTTCTCTTTCATGCCATGATTGAATAATATTCCATCCTCATCATCACATGATCTTTCCCACATCTATCTTGGCTCACTCTTGTCTATCACTCAGTGGGGGCAAGTTGTTGTTAGCTTAGTCCTAGTGATGCATTTTTCCTTGTCCCTTAACTTTGTTATTCTCCTTTTGCTTACCCTTACTGAGATTGGAAGGTTCATGAATTGTTTGATGTGTGACTAGCATTTAAATTACTAGTCCTTTTTCTTTCTTTTATGTGTGTATCATGTTCCCCCATAATGTGTGTTTGATGTTCTTTCTCTCTTTGTGCACTTCTATTTGTACCTCTATTCTTCTATATGTCATACATCGCTTTTCACCTTTTTCACTTCTCTTTTTGTGTATTCCTTTTAGGGATTATGCAAAGCATAGAGACACCCTATGTATCTTCCATGTTGACCTAAAAGGTCCCTTTTCCTTTTCTTTTCTTTTGTCTTCCTTTTGGGTATGACGCAAAGCATTGAGATTGAAATGTCTCCTTCATGTTGACCCAAAAGTTTTTCTTTTTCATTTCACCTTTCACTTTTCACTTTCTCTCTTCACTTTTGTTTTCTCTTTTCCTTTTGGGGATGATGCAAAGCATTGAGATCGCAATGTCTCTTCCATGTTGACCCAAAACGGAATTTTCTTTTGTTTTTGCTCTTTATGTGTCATTCTTCTTGCTCTATGTGCTTTGGGGAATGATGACAGTTCCAAGCTCTTTAATAAAAACATTGCAGCAATGAGCATGCTGACCCCAAATCCATAGATCCCTTATGTGTTTGGTGTTCTTCCTTTAGGGGAAACTCCTCTTTTTTTTTGTTCCTTTCTCTTTTACATGACACAGCCTTGCTTGAGAACATATGACTTAGCATAGGGACTTTTCAAGATGGCTCTCATGTCTTCTTCCTTTTTGCTTGCATTTTTCTTTGCTACTTTAAAGCAATTGCTCATGGAATAGTGTGTAGCAATTCCTTTAAAGTCGGGGCATACATAGGAACCATTCAATTTTCAATTTGCATTTTTCTTCTTAGTGTAGCCTTGTTATTTCATTCGATGTGTTTATCACTTTGTGGATGACCTTGGGTATAGTGTCCTTCATAAGTGTGATCTATCTTTGCATACCACATTCCTCTTAGTGGCCTAATGTGACACACTACATCCCCTAAGATGTGAATCTATTATTCTTTGATTGGTCCTCTCTTGGAGACATTAGACACAATGTTCCCTAAGTGATAGACCTTGCATGATCTTAACAAGAATCCTTTGAACATTTTTCCTTTTTCCTTTTTGCAATTTTTTTACATGTTTACCTTTTTACCACCTTGCATAACGTAACTTGCATGCCTGTGGTACCATCTTTTCCAAACCTTTTTATTTGTGGCACCTTATTAAAGTTATCAAAAGGCATAACTTTGGTATGGTTGAGCGGGAAGCCCATTCAATGGAATGACTTTCCCCATAACCACCTTTGTGTTTGTGAGTGCATACCAACTAGCATATGTTTCTCTCTTTTGGGCCTTCTCACCTGACAAATAGACATGAGTTCTGTCACCCTAGAGTGAGTATGCATTTTCTCTTTTTTAGACAAACAACCTAGATCTGATCTACAACTAGCTAGACAAATGATCAAAGCTTGATCTGACCTCCTTCCCTCTTTCATTTATTTTCTTCATGTGCATTCCTTTGTTCTTATGTTTAGTTAGCCATGGGATCTTCATCCTGGGGGCTTGATCATCCCTCTTGATCGTTGTCATTTCATCTTGCTAGCATAAGTGCATTTGGAATTCTTTCTTGATATTCATGGTTACTTTAGTGTGAGTTTGAAGCAAGTTCATCCTCTCACTAAAATGGGGGCTAAATGTACCATAGAAAAATGGATCATTGACATTTTCATGGTCATTTAGGTCCTGCTTTTTTAGTATTTGATCTATTTTTCTTGATTTAATGATGTAATATGGCTTAAATATTCACATTAAATGCTAAATACTCAAATTATTGAAGTCTTGTGATAGTGTTGTAAAACATTTCTACACTTTTATAGACTCTTCCTATCATAATTAATCTAAAAATCACCTTTTTATTCATTATCAAGTCCTATTTTGAGTTTTGTAAAGTCTTGTAACAAAGATTCATGCTTTTCTAGGCTTATTTTCTGTATTTACACCTTTCTTATGTCTTTTATGACCCCTTTATACACTTATAGGACACATTTAAGTGTATTTTTTAATGTAAACCTGACAAATAATATTAAATGCACTTTAATTTGCGACACCCTTTCACAGACCTAGGGTGGGACCCATTCACCATGGGTGGCAAATGAGTCCCCCTTTGCTCCAAAATCAAAATATTTCAAATTTTCTTTCGAGTTTTTATTCAAAATTTCCTTATGTCAGCCTATGATGTACTATCAGGTTACTAAGGCACAAGTGTGTATAAATAAGTTTTTTCTCTCATTATTCACCCCCATTCATCTTAGTCTTCATTCAAGCATTCAAGCACTTCATCTCTAAGCATTTCACATCTTTTATCAAGCAATAATCAAGTACTTTGGAGTTGCCATTGCTTTATCTTCAGATTTCTTCAACAAGGGTTTTGTAAGTGATAGCATTTACATGTTATTTGTTTATCATTCTCTTTCATTTCGTTATTTCATATTCAATGGTTTGATTACCAAAATGGGTTTTGATCATGGAAAATCCCTATAACCTAACCCTTAACCATTTTTCCCCTCTTGCATGTGTGTTTGTAGATTTGTGTATGTAAATTTATCAAGCAAAAAGGTGTTGAAAAGTGGAAAATAAGTCAACATCAACCTATTTCAAGCTTGGAGAAGACCTACATTACATTTTCTACAGATTTGACTTTGACAACCTGACAGGAACAAAATTGCAGATCTGAGCCCACAATCTTGATTCTTGAATCCATAAAATTTTGGGAGAGGACTTATTCGCCACCTATGGTGAATGAGTCCCACCTTAGGATAGAAGAAGTGATTTTTCCAGATTCCAGTTCTCAGCACTCAGAAATTAGTTTTTAGGTGTTTTCATCATAAGTAGGACTGATTTTCCATCAGTGGCGAATGAGTCATGTTGATCGTGTTTTCTACACAATAACAACCAGACAGAATATGATATCCTATCTCTCTTGAAAGGTAAATCCCTATCGGCAAGCCTCAAGAGATAACCCCAAGGTCTCTAATGCCAGGTCTTGATAGTGCATAAAACAACTCAATAACGAAATGTGAAAATACTGGTAATCACAATGGGACCTTATTACGAGCAAAATACTTAATCAATTTTATTAGATTTAACAAACTGGTGATCCTTCAATCCAAGATTTAACCCAATAATTAAAGAAATAGAAAATGATAAGGGTTTTAAAGAGAATTCTAAATCTAATACTACTCCTAGAATTAATAGTGAAAGTAACCAATACTTAAAATGGGCCAATCCCTCAAAACTGATTTCTAATTGACCAAGATAAATCTACAATCTCACAGAAAATAGTGCAATCTTCTGAGGTGTTAAAAATTTTCAAATCATGAACATTCATTCAAACAACCCTATTGCAGTTGAAGTGAATAAATCTTCACAATCGAACTTAAGTACAAGGAATATGAAAAGTCCAGGCTAACTTTGCAAAGTAACTAACAGTCATTTGGTTGCGAAAAGTATGGACTAAGAGATTGCTGCAACATTTAAGTATCAAATAACAAACATTATCAAATCGAATCTAATCTAAATATTTACCAACTCAAAGCAATTTTAAAGATGGAATAGCAAGAACCATGCAAAAAAAGAGAGCACAAATATGGCACCAAATCACAATGTCACTATTTAAATTCAAATTGTTCACTATAGCAACAATTTTTAGGTTTCTATAACAATATTTGCTTGAGGGCAACGACCTGCTAACTTACTCTACTTCTATATTTTGGTTATAAGTTCTAACCTCCTAACTATTTCCAACTATCTAATTCTTCTAACCCTTTACAAATGAGGCAACATGCCCAATATATAGAAATCCCAGAAGTCTGTCAGCCAGGCAAGGGTTTCGCAACAATAACCCAGCACAACCACCCAGTCCAGAGAGTCTTTGAAATGGGTCAAATAGGAATTAAATGCGCGTTCCATCGAGGGTGGCCCGGGATCCACACTGCAGCTTGGACGACGCGCGGGAAGATAATAGGGAAGCACAAATCGCGTCATAGCCTATCATTAGCTCTCTTCCCTATTATCCCCATGCCGATCTGACTCTTCATGTAGCTTCAAGAACACTCCATCCAAGTCGGCTATAGGTGGTACTGGCAGAACCCTAAGTCGCCTCTCAAAGGATGCAATCTCCTCCCTTGAGTGTTTGACCGACCTATCCCAATCTACCATGTATATCACATGTTTATCAATAACTACGAGGTAGGTGGCCGCATCATCCAGTTGGTGCTCAAAAATAGAATCATCATCAAGTGGTGCATACACATCATGCCACCATTCTCTCAACTGCTCAAGGCTCAAGTACTTGGGCGCGATCTTTCTTCTTCCTGTCATGATTTCAAAAAAGGCAATGGAACCATTGTAAACCTCAATCAAGGTGTCATTAATCTGCTTCCCTCTTTTGTGAATCTTTTTCAACACCTTCTGCCTGATTTGCAGTGCCTTGAACCACTCCCAAGGTTCGACAACTCTAGAGGAAGAAAGAATCTCATCGCTTACAAATCTGTCACAGGTGTATTCCATTAGAGTTCTAGTTTTCTATAGAAGGAGGTCTGTATCATCCTTATCTTGTGCAACAACTTGTTTCACCCAATCAATCACCATAATAGTATCTTTCCCCATTGACAGGATTTCCTTAATGGCTTCATCACCCTTCTCTTGCACTCCTTCCAACCAATTCACAGTGGCAAGGGTGGAAGCTTTCATCTTTTCAAGCTTAGTTATGGTCTCCTAAGGTAGAGGATTGGTAGCAGAGGAAGAAGGGTTAATGGACTACAAAGGCCTTATCAATTCCTCCAAGCACTTCCTAAGATATTCATTTTCTCTCTTAAGTTCTTGCTTGGCCTTCGTTTCCTTCCTCAATCGATCCACAATAACTGCATTGGAGACCTCAAAGTCCCCAACATCCTGATCAACCGATGTAGGCCCAAGATTAAAAGTCTATATATTATAATCATTTCCAGCCACATCATCTCTATTTTTTTCTGGAACAGGGGTAGCAATATGAACAACCTTGTTATGGGCCTCATCTCTCTCAACTCGTGAGATCACCCTAGCCTTCTTCCTTCCTTTATCCTTTCCAATCTTGGCTATTAATGCATCCGAGTTCGGTGGACTATCCTCCACTACTACCTGTTTTCTCCTTATTTCCTCTCTAGCCAATTAGGGACACTGGACCCCAACTGCACTCCGCTTTGCCCAATTTCTTCTTCATGCTCTCCTCCTGCTACTCCGTCATTCAAATTTTGTTTCTCGGGGGTCTCATTTGTTTCACTTTCTTCTTTTGCAACACACTCCTCCTCATGTGCAGGTGATCGATCCTTTACTGCCTCTACCTCCCTTGGAGGAGATTCAACAACTTTAGTTCTAATAGGAGAGTCAGCATGTGCAACCACAAGGGATTGCATTATATTTTCAATTTCTACCTCTACACTGTGGAGTTCCCCTTCATGAAATTCTTCCTCTCCTATATCTGGATCCTCATCAATCTCTTTTGTCTCACCTAGTTCACTTTGGGTTTCATGAGTGGGAGGGAGGTCATCATGCTGCTTCTGATGAGAAGCCATCAGAGGAAGATTAGCCATAGGAATATTGTCCCTGGGAGAAGGAGTCCTAGACTTCCTTGCATACACTTTGGACTTTTCCCCTAAACTTTCAACATCCACTACTAGTGGAGTAGGTTTTTCCTTCCCAACCTCAGAGCTAGCCTTCTCTGATAATTTGACAATTGTTTTCCTCTTAGGCGCAGGGGCATCAGCCTCAAGACTCTGCTCAGACTTCTTAGTCCTTGTCCTCTTCTTGGCCTTTGGCTTCCTCTGTTCCACTATTTCCTTGGCCTCTTCTTCTTGAACACCTTTAGATTTAACTTTGATAGGGGAATCTAGCTTTCCTTTGCCCTTGGGATCCTGCTCGACGGATTCTTCAGTAGTAGAATGGGAGTCTAAGTCCCCAATTAGGGCATAGGTGCATTGTACTCCCTTGTTTTCCAACTCCCACATCGTGTGTTTGGGCCACATCCTAGTGAATTTGAGGACTGGATCCATCAGTTGCTGCAGCTCTGTCTTTTCCTCCTCTGACCAATCCACATCACTAATTGGCCTATCCTTTACTGCCTCATAGGCATGGTCCTGAATTACGTTCCCATCATCTTCCAATTGATCAGGAACTGATTTACATTCTATAATCGAACTGCATCAATTGGAAGCTGGGAGAATTTCTTCCTTCTGACCTCATATTCATCACTACAGTTAGCCCAATAGTCCTCCAATTTTACCTTATGGTTGTACTCTCTACTGGCCTTCTTTTGAGCCTCCCCTGTGATATCAAATCGGGATCTCTTGGAGTGGAAAGATGAACCAAGAGCACTCAATTCTTCTTTTGAAGCTTGGGCAGAACAAATGGAAGGACATACCTCTCAATTGCAAATCCTTAGGGGAAAATCCCCACCAAATCCTGTCTTATGTTTGTCTTTCTTGACAATGGCATCAAAGTCACAAATCTGTCTAGTGACTTCCAACAATATGATGCGGTTAGTGGGATACCTTGGAAGTCTATACGGGGCATTTTGGCAGCCATCAACCTGAATGTAGGAGAAAGTAGGGAACTGGATGAACCACGCCCCATATTTCTTAATGAGCTCCTTATCCAGATCTGAAATCCTGACATGCTCTGCCTCTTGAAGCATTCTAGTGATATGCATGGTGAATGCATCATTTTCCCTCCTATAGTCAGAGCCTCCTAAATACAACTGAGGGAAAACTTCATAGATGATGTCCTTTGTGAAAATTCCCTTTGTATCCAATCCCCTGTAGGGATGGAACCTAGCAAGTGCATAGACCAAATATGAGGTCATTGTGAAGGTCTTTGTCTGCAACACATTGGACAATTGCCTGTGAATGACTTGGCTGATGACCCCTACCCAATGGTAGTCAATTTTCTCTTGTTCCATCCTTACAATGGCATGGCACATCCAATTCTAAAATGTACTAGCACTCTTGAATCTAACCACCCTGCTAATAAAGGTGATGGCATCATAATATTCCTTCTTGAATTTTGCTCTGAATAGCTGCTTAGGCAATTTGGAGTAGTGAGACTTGGGATTCTCCAGCTAGGAATTGATTAGCTGTTGTGACTTCACAATTTGGCCATCATAAAATTCTTGAGCTGCCCCAATGGTGAATCCCACCACATGAGATCTATCTAGCATGTCGAAGGTTTGGGAAATGGAGATCGGGTTGAGATTGGCAAAAACTCTCCCTTGAGGCCCAATAATCCTCTGTGTATCCTGATCATAGTGCTTGGAGCACTCAAGGACTAGCTCATAGCATTGCAGTGTAGAAGGGAAACCGGCTACATGGGACAAGCCTGATTCCATCATCCTTCTAGTCACCAAGGGAGGATCCTCAACCTCCATCCTTGCTTTAAACTCCTCATAGTCCCAGAGGCCAACATTTGTATCAGTCACTTCTAACCAGATAGAAGTGATCTTACTCTCAGGGACCTTGCTCTTAATATCCAGCTTGATCCTCTCTGCATCAGACAATGAGGAACCAACTGCTACCTTGCTTGACTCAGCCTACACTCAACATGAAAACATAGTAAGAACCACACAAAAGAAAGGTTAATCCATCAAAAAACCATTAGAATGCATGTCATATAGTCAAGGTGTTGTTAAAATTCTCATAAAATGACCACAACTAATTTTGGGTTTCAAGACCATCCACGAAATTTGGGCCAAAGAGGAATTTCGGGAAATCCTGGACTGATCGGATTCCAATGAAAAAAAAAAGAAACACCTACTTAATCATCAGACATGATCATTTTTCATCAATAAGCCACATGAAAGATCCAACTATGACATGAAACAATCATCAAATGCATCACAAATTATAATTGAATCCAATCATCTCATGTTTCTTTATGTTTCATCAACTTTCAGGGAAATCCATGAGGGACAGATTTTTGCGAAGAACGGGCCAAAGGAGAGATTTCAGAAGATATGGGATACAATGGATTTGGGAGAAGTCTGGACCTGATGGATATCCGCAGTTTAGGCACAATTATAGACCACTGGAGACTCCCAAAATGCAGGTTTTAGTAAGAGTTGAGATCTCGTAGAGAAGTCCTGGATAGGCCACGAAGTTATGCCAAAAGATGTTATTAGAAAAGGCCTCACAAAGACATGGGGAATTCGGTGCAATGTCTGGGAAAATGGAAATATAACAAACAATACTGATATGATCAAAGGTCAGTCGGGGTAAGGTCTTGGTGAATTCATCTTGTTTCACCGACTGGTGGGTCCAAGCAAACACTTCGGCTAGACTTAAGTTTTTTGATATGAGGTCTCAGTGAAGTGGCAGTGTTAGGTTGACTAAGGCTTGGTCTGAATTCGGCCAGAGGTCTCAGCAAAAAGATCTGGGCTCGCTAGGAAAAGAAGGCCTTGCCACAATGTCTTGGTGACCATTAGGTGTCTCAACGAAAGCAAAGACTTCAGTAAGAGTAGGGAGCTCGCGGTAAGGTCTCAGTGATGCATGAATGTCTTCCCGATAGAAGGTCACTTTCCAAGAGCAAGATATATTCGACGAAAGGTCTCGTCAAAAGCGAAAGTCCCAGTGATAGAACAGAAGATCAGCAAGATGAGAGGAGCTTGCCATGAGCTCTTGGCGATGAGGTTTGTCTTGCCAACAGAAAGACCTTCGGCATGAGAATCATAGTGTCCTGGTGACTAAATACAAACTCGAAAAGGCTTCAGCGAGACATAGAATGACCTACGTGACATCTCCCTGACAGAAGGGTTATGGCGATTGAAAAGAATGAGGCTCGATGGAAGCACAAGTGCCTGGTGGGAGGGCTCACCGAAGGACGGATGTCCTGGCGAAAAAATAAAAGATCGGTATAGCTAAAGGATTCCGCTATGACATCTTGGTGAATAGGACTTATCTTGCCGAAAACTAGTATGATCAAGGATGTCGATGAGACATCCCCTCGCGGGGTAATGTCTTAGCGAAAGCAAAGGTTTTGCCGACTGACGAATACATAAGATTTCGTCAGTGTGAAAATGGTAGTGTCACGGAAATCCGACATGAACCTAGGAAGACCACTTTGATGAACCTCAAGGTGGTCGATATGATATCTCAGCGAGCCATAATGGTTACAGTGAAGGGAATCCAGAAGGGATGGAGAGTCCTGATTTCATCGAGACACTGAATCGACTATGGATTTCAAAAAGTTTAACCTGGGGAAAGTCAGGGACGGACCTCTCATGAATTTTCTCTACATTCTAGGTCAATCCTAAGATGAAATCATCTGATACAGCACTGCCCTAGGTCCAAGCCCTATTCACCCACCATTAGCATGCATGAAAGTTTAGAATTTAGTTGTTTCACTATTAAGCCACCACTAGGGTTTACTAATTACTCTCAGGAAAGATTTATTAAAACGCAGATAGACACATGAACCCAAAACTCACCTGGGAGATGACAAAGGATGCAATACCGAACAACCCTAGCATGAAATAAACAAATACAAAGGAAATCAAGTTCTGACGTGCCATTCATAATTCAATTGAAAGCAAAGAAATCAGACGCATATAATTAAAAATTGGGAACTGATCTCAGAAGCAGCAAACGCGAAGCTCAACGGCGTCCACAAAGAACATAGGTGAGAACACATAAGAAATAGCCACCAAAGGAATTAATTCAAGCCCAAATTCCTCAAAATGAAGTCAGTCAATCACAGGAAAGCACATAGCTCAAATGATGGCAAATAGTGAACATAATGGGGCAAAAGATCTCATAAATCAAGTAGGATCTAGCCTTCAAAGCACGTACGAAGCCATTAATGCACTCGATAAGATAGTCATGGAACCCAGGGAGCCGACGATAAGGCAGAATCGGGGAAAATATGAACCACGCAAAAATCCGCAAAGACCCAAAATTCTCAAGCAACAAGGTCCAACTGGAATCCAAGCAGGATCCAGGAAAATCCGACCAGGGCGAAAAATCCTGAATCAGGGCAAAACCCCAAAATTCATTCAGAACTTAAGATTTTCAACAAATATCCTGGGGGAAACACTTAGGCAATCAAAATAAACATTTAAGCATGTGCCCAAGTAAGACAAAAAACCTTAAAAGAAAGGGCTAGAACACCAAAACCAAAGCGAAAGAGGGTCCCTACTTATAGCGGGGCGCGTGTGTGAAAAATTGCAGAAGTCCCACTATTGATATTCATTGATTTCAGACAACATTCAGAATATTCCAGATTCTCCTAAGTGCACTTAGTTCATCTTTGTTTTATCTCATTCATTCCTGTTTACATTTTTTGCATATCTCACTGTGTTTTCAAACATTACATAGAGCATTAGTTTTGCATTCACATTTAGTCAATTTCATTATCTAATTACATTCATTCCATTCCATTTAGCATCTTGCATCCTTATTTGAGTGAACCCTAAAATTTTATATTGGTAGAGTGTGGCCTAGAGGATTCTGTCTCTCTACTTTTAGGTGAAAGATCATAAGAGTGTAAGAGAAGGACATAGAACCTTCCTCTCCCATTCTACCCATATCCAAAAATTTTGGCTCAACAAGGTTGAAATTTGTAAAGGAACTTCATCACAAGTGGGGGAGGTATCAAGAGAAAGACCACTATTGTTTTCAAATAGATTATCCCAAATGGTAGGAGAATTAGGGAAGGGAGGATCAAGGGTTTCATGATTCTTAATAGGGAGGTCTTCTAACACCAGCCTATCCTTGTTACCTTGAGGAAGGCTATTAGGAGATGGAAATTTTTGATTTTCATGTTTATGGAGACTAGGTAAGGTGATATTTAGAAATGTGTCTATGATCTCATGTTCTTGTTGTCTAACATCTTCTGAAGGGGAATGAGGAGATGGACAATCAAGACCCTCAATGCTTGTAACTTCTTTCACCAAAATATCTTCGTCACTAATAGGAGAGGTATCGAGATAAGAAAAAGTATGCTTGTTATGATTGTCTACACCACCATTCTCACCAATGGGTAATGTAATGGTTTGATCAAGTCTATAAATAACATGTTCATCATTGTGGTAATCAAAATGGAACTCAGAAGAATGAATATTGTACTTATGCAATCCACGTTTAACCAAATCAAAGCTTCATCTTTTGAAAAAGAACATGCTATGCAAAAGTAAATAAAGTGCAATGCTATATTTAGATGTAAAATAAAGTAATTTGTTGGTAATGTTATGCAACAAGCTGAAAGATGAAATGCAAGTGTGAAATTGAATAATGCATGAAATGAGCTAATTTAGACTAGATATAATGAAATGTGTGTTATAGAAACTTAGCCAATTGATACAAGTAGTTGAAGGTAGGAAACAAAAGCTTAAAAATAGGGTTTTTAGCTCTGTAAAAGGTAGTTTTAGGGCTGAACAGGGACTAAGTCACCCAAGGTGGCGAATTAGTCATAGTATGGATTTTTTATAGATTTTTCAAATTTTTTTGATGGATTTTAATGTTTGATATACTATATGATGCATACCTAATATGCCAATGCAAAATTTTATAAATGATATTTTTGACCTAGATGCATATAACAAATGTTCCTTAAATGTTACAAACTTATAGTATATGATACTAGGAGGCTTATGAAGCACATAAATGAGGATTTTGATGCTATAATAGATAGTTAAAAATATAGACTAGGACTAAGTCACCCAGAATGGTGGATTAGTCCAAGTTAGGGCTTTTTCAAAATTTTCAAAAAAAATTAATGGGTTTTGATGTTTTTTAGTATGCACGACTTGAACACCAAAGGAAAATGCAGTTTTCAAAAGTTTTGCAATGATTTAAAATGAGAAAAAGCAAATTATATGCACTTTTACTAATGCAAAATTGTAAAACCCTAGAATGCAAATTAACTAATGCCAAATGCAACGTAATGTTAATGCAAGCTAATCCTAGGATGATGAAGGACTCCAAATCAGAAAAGGAAAGTATTCTAAAGTTGGGTTCAAAAAAATGTGGACAAAGATTTTGGCACCCTAATGCTCTCTAACACTTCTAGGGCTTTTCACCTAAAAGGAGAGAGATGGGCCAAAATGCTATTGTATACACTCAAGATTAATGTGAAATGGATGTAATTTATCTAAATATGATGTACTAATGCAATAAAATGAAAAGGAAAGATGGATTACTGATGTTAAATCTAAGAAATGTGAAGTGTTGGAAAACACATTGTGATATGAAAACATGCCAATAAATGACCTAAAAATGCAATCAAAACTAGATAGAAAGTTATGAAACAAAATTTTTACACTTGGAGAATGGAAATGGATGGAATGAAGGTATGCAATCATGATAAAACTATTGAAAAAGCTAAATGGGACACTTGTGCCAATCTGGGGCAACTTAGTCCTAGCTCTGGAAAAACTCCTCAAAAACCTGTTTCAGCCAAATGGCTATCCCAATCTGAAAAAACCTCTGAAAAATAGGTTTAGTGGGCCTAATTTTCCATTGTTTGTGACTTAGTTCACTTCTAAATTTCTAAAAATTTGAAGGTGGAAACAAAAGCCCTTTGTCTGCACTTTAGTTCCTAACAGGTGATCGCTTCTAAAAATCTAATTTTCAGGCCTGAAAGTGACTTTTTGTTGATATTTTGTCTTTGAAAGCAAGGAGAAGTCTTCAACCAGATATTCAATGAATTTCAAACCCTGAAAGTGCCTAAATCTGCAAACACACAAAGAAAGAGAAAGAAATGTTGGATGTTAGGGCATGGGGTTTTGCCTTGGTCAAACCCCTTTTAGGTAATTAAACCAAAATGATGAAATAAAGTAATGAAAAATGAAACAATGGAATAAAAACCTTGAATTGATGATTGACCTTGATTTGTTGCAACAATGGATGAAGAATCTTGTTCTTAAATTCCCTTGGAAGCTATCTTGATGACTTGCAATGATAAAACCCTAGCGTGCTTGACTTGAGAACATGATGAATGATGATGAGTTATGAATTCAATCAAATGAGAGGGAAAACTTTGTATTTATACACAATTGTGCCCTAATTCCCAAAAAAACCTCATCACAGGCTGATCTTAGGTCTTAAGGAATAAAAACCCAAAAGAAATTTAAATTTATTTTGATTTTTGAGCCAATGGGACTAAGTCACCACCAATGGTGACTTAGTCAACTTGGGAATTTTTAAGTGGATGTCAAGAATTGTGATAATTTAAATAATGTTTATCGGGTTCTTCTTCAACAAGACACTTAAGTAAGGCCTGCAAGTGTATAAAGGGGCCATTTAAAGCATAAGAAAGGTGTAAATATTGATCAAAATCCTAGGAAAGTGTGAAAATTTGTTACAAGACTTTACAACACTTTGAAATAGGTCTAGGTGAGATTATTTAGGTGAATTATAATATTATGGTCTTAGAAAAGTGTGAAGATGTGTTACAACACCTTACAACACCTTTACAAGACATCAATAAATGCATTTTATTCAATTTGCAAGGGCCTAAGCCCTAATGTGGATGTGTAAAACACCTCACAACACCAAATCAAGGCCTCATTAAGTCCAATTTTTCATCAATTATTCGCATATCAAACAAGCAAAATGTGATACTTTTTCCCTTTCCACATAACTCATGAACAAATGTGATGGCACCATAGGCATGCAAGCTATGTTATGCAATGTGGCCATATAAATGCAAAATGCAACATGCAAAAAATGTTCAAAGCAGTCTTGTTTAGTTCATTCGAGGCCTTAGCTTAGGGAACATTGTGTCTAATGTCTGCAAAAGAGGAGAAATCAAAGAATAGAACATTTGAAACTTAGGGGATGCATTTCATCACATCAAGCCCCTAAGAGGAATGTAATATGCTTTAAGATAGATCACGCTCATGAAGGACATCACACCCAATGTGGTGTAGGAGCACCAAGACAGTTGAATAATAAGGTCTTGTTGGAATCTAAATTGATTTGAGTCATTGGTCATAAATAAGGTCTAATTGGACCATTTAGAATGTAATTAAGAGTATTAAGGTCTATTTGTGCATTTTTTTTGCTAAAGTTGTTTAAAAAAAGTGTAAAATTGTAAAATTGCCTAAAGTTGCAAAATTGCACTACTTTTAGGAATTTCATAGGTCAAGGTAGTTTAAGGTTGGAATAAGGACATGTTGGGCCATAATTTCATATTTTTTAGCTTATTTGGTTTAGTGGAGTCATTAGTGCGAAAAAAGATTGCTTGGCATGCAAAAGCATGCATTGGTTGCATGTTCTAGTTTTTGAAGAAATGGGGTCTTCATTATGTAAACGTTGAAAGTTGTGTATTTTTTGCATGCGAAATTTTTTTAATGCCTTTAAAGGACTTGTAGTTATTTTTAGAAGACACTTGAATAATATTGAAACTTGTTTGCAATTTTTTTTAAAAAGCTCTATATTTTCTTGACCAAGCACAAAGTGGTATAGGTGATTTTTGGCCTAGGAGTGGATTGGATCTCATAGGGTATTGATATAACATTTTTTTTCATCGTTATTTGCAAGTTCAACACGTTTTAAGCTTATGAGAGGTAGTTTTCAGCTTGCGGGTTTGTACCCCTGAAATAAGGGTTTCAAGGCCTTCTTAATGAAAAAATGGTCATTCCATCAATTGTATGAATTGTAGCTCAATGTAATGGAAATATTAGGTGTTATTAGGTCTGCATAGGTGTCTAAATGAGTTTGGAAGAGCCAGTAAGGTTCTAGAAATGAGATTGAGTGTTGTCTAGGAGTGAAATAAGGAAGTTTTAACATGCAAAAGTCTATGAAACTTGGGGGAAGAAAATTAAAAAGATATAATAAGATTTTTTAGGCTTATATTGATTTTTTTAGGAGTTTTTATTGTGTGTCAAGGCTAGGAATGCTAGTTTCTATAAAACACCCATGAAAATTGCTAAAAATGAGGGTTTTGGGTTTTGGGTTGTTAGTGAAGCTTTGGTTAAAGGTGGGTGATTTAGAGGTTTTAAAGGTAGGATATTTCTTCCCCATCAAAATTTCAAGTTTTTGAGGAGTTTAAACATGAGTTTCTTTGTAAAATGGGCTTATTTTGGGGTCTAGGACAACAACAAAAAAGAGCAAGTTGAAATGTTTGTTCCAAATGAACCTATTTTTGTTTTGAATTATGTTATTTTTGGGCATAATGGGTATCTGAAAGTGTCAATATTTGGGTTATTGAGTGAGTTATAGGTGAGAAAAGTTGAGAAAATAGGTTTGCAGACCTACTAGGAAGAGAACCGGTTGCAAAGAAGTACCCAAGATTGGGTTTGAAAGTCAAATATTATTTTGAATCAATTTGAGTTGAGTTTGAGTTGTATAAATCCACCTAGCTCTTGCATCAATTGGTATCAGAGCTTAGGGATTAGATCGTTTGAGAGTTTAAGGTTGCAAATTGAAGAAAGGTCAAGTGGAAGTTGAAAGATCAAAACTAACAAGATGCCTCCTAAGAAGAATATGACTAAGGAGATGAGTGAACTGAAGGAAAAACATGCTAAGGAGATTAGAGAATTGAAGGAAAGATTGGAATCATTGGAAACAAACAAAATAAGAGATGTGAACCTAAGTGAAGACAGTGAATTTGAAGAGTTTGAAGATGTGGATGAAGAACTTGATCCAGATGATCAAATAATGGAAAATTTGTTAAGGGAAGTCAAGAGTGACAAGAAAAAGGTAAATATCAATGTTCAAAAGTTTTCTGAGAACCTAAATGAAGTAGAGCTACTAGACTGGATTGCATCTCTGGACAACTACTTCGAGTGTGAAGACATTCCTAAAGAGGAGAGAGTCAAGATTTCCAAGACCAGGCTGAAAGAGCATGCACTTTTGTGGTGGGACTATGAGAAATAAAAAGAAGAAAGAGAGGAAAATCCAAGATTGTATCTTGGGACAAGATGGTGTCAAAAATGAAAGGTAAATTTCTTCCTTCAAACTATGTTGTTCAAATGTTTAGAAAAATTCAAAGTTTAAGACAAAAAAAATGGATGTGAAAACATATACTGAGGAGTTTTATAAGCTAAGTATGAGGTCTAACCATAATGAGAATGAGGATTAAAAGATATCCAAGTACTTGGGTGGTTTGAGGTTAAATATGTAGGATGAGTTAGCTTTGAAAAATTCCAGGAGTGTAGAAGAGTATTACCAGATGACACTAAAGAAAAAAGAAAAAGTGAAAAGAAGAAAAGAGAATATAGTTAGAGGTAGAGGTAGCATGCCAAGGGGCAGAGGATCTTTCTCTAGTACAAAACCAGCAAGTGAGAGTCAAGAAGAGACAAATAGAAGAGAAGAGCAAGTTGTAGATTATAGAGGTGGATATAGAGGAACAAGGGGAAGATTTGGTGGAGGAAGAGATGCAAATGTATTCACTGGTAGATGCTATCATTGTCAAGAGTTTGGGAATATAGCCTATAAATGTCCTGAAAGATAAGGATATACATCTAGTGGAGGTGAAAGAAGAAGTGAAAGGAGAGCTTAATTACTAGAGGAAGAAGAATGTGAAAGTTCAAATACTCCAAATGTACTTACTGCTCCAGAGATAGGAGAAACATTAACGCTGAGAAGAACACTCTTGAAGACAACCAAGGAAGAGGAGCTAATACAGAGAAGAAGCTTGTTCAAGACAACTTGCAAAAGTGGAGGTAAGGTATGTAAAGTTGTGATAGATTCAGGACCAACTGACAATATGGTGTTTAAGGAAATGGTGGACAAACTGAAGTTAGAAAAGGTTCCACATGAATTACCTTATAGAGCATCATGGTTGAATGATAATCAATCACTTTTAGTAAATGAGCAAGCATATGTTGAGTTTTAGATTGGTGGGTATAAGGATAAAGTGCTTTGCGACATTGTACCTATGAATTTTTCCATTCACTTCTTTATAGGCCATGGAAATTTGATAACCTTGCAATATATGTTGGATGGGATAACACTTATACCATTCAAAAGGATGGCATCACTTTTAAGCTCACACCATTGTAGGAGTATGTAAAAATAACAAGACAAGGTAGCCAAGGCTATCATGATTAGCAAGAAGGAACTTGTGAAGCTTGAAGATGAAAAAGGTAATGAGTATGCAACCACCTTAAGCCTTAAAAGAGTTGGGATAGGAGATGAGAAGGATGCTTCAATCATGAAGAGGAAAGAAGTTAATGAATCCAAGTTTGAAATAGTGAAGAACAAGGGTGAATTGCTTGTAAATCATGATGCAATTGTAGTGGGGACAATAATTTTTCCATTGAATGTAGAGGACGTGAAGAGGTAGACATATGTTGATAGAACAAAGACTTTTAGGTACAATAATATAGAAGCAAATGGGGAAAAAAGTCTGCAAGTTAAAATGAAGGTCAAAAATGAAGTCAATAAGAGCAATTGGAAAATTTTCAAGCATGCAACAAAGGTGGAATAGAGGACAAGTGAACGAGTGGATGATAAATACTTGTGTGTAGATGCAAATTAAGTTACAACATTAGGAGCTTCAACAACAACATCATTTTCCAAGGGACTAGGAAAAATCACAAGGTTGGGTGTATGGTGCAAGAGCATCAAAGACAATTGAATAATAAGGTATTGCTAAAATATAAGTTTATTTGAATCATTGGTCATAAATAAGGTCTAATTGGGCCATTTATAATGTAATTATGAGTCATAAGGTCTATTTGTGCATTTTTTTTGCTAAAGTTGTTCAAAAAAAGTGTAAAATTGCAAAATTGTCTAAAGTTGCAAAATTGCACTATTTTTAGGAATTTCATAGGTCAAGGTAGTTTAAGGTTGGAATAAGGCCATGATGGTCCATAATGTCATATTTTTAGCTTATTTGGTTTAGTTAAGTCATTAGTGCAAAAAATGATTGCTAGGCATGCAAAAGCATGCATTGGTCGCATGTTCTAGTTTTGGAAGAAATGGGGTCTTCATTACGTAAACGTTGAAATTAGTGGGTTCTTTTCATGAGAAATTTTGTTAATTCCTTATAAAGGCCTTGTAGTAATTTTTAGAAGAAGACACTTGAATAATATTGAAACTTGTTTGCAAATTTTTTTTAAAAGCTCTGTATTTTCTGTATTTTCTTCAGAAATTTGTATTTTCTTGACCAAGCACAAAGTTGTATAGGTGATTTTTGGCCCAAGAGTGGATTGGATCTCATAGGGGACTGATCTAATATTGGTTTTCCATAATTATTTTGCAGGTTCAACACGTTTTAAGCTTCTAAGAGCTAGTTTTCAGCTTGTGGGTATGTACCCCTGAAATAAGGGTTTCAAGGCCTTCTTAATGAAAAAATGGCCATTCCATATATTGTATGAATTCTAGCTTGATGGAATGGACATGGTATGTGTTATTAGGTCTGCATAGGTGTCTCAATGAGTTTGGAAGAGCTGGTAAGGTTCTGAAAATGAGATTGAGTGTTTTCTAGGGTGGAAAAATGTGCGTTTCCAAGTGAAATAGGGAAGTTTTAACATGCAAAAGTCTATGAAACTCAAGGGAAGCAAATTATGAAGCTGGAATAATCTTTTTAAGGCTTAGATTGAAGTGTTTGAGGAGTTTTTATGGTGTGGAAAGGCTGATAATTTTGGTTTCTAGATAAACCCCATGAAAATTGCTAAAAAGGGGGGTTTTGGGTTTTGGGTTGTTAGTGAAGTGATCTTTGGTTAAACATGGGTCTATTTGTAAAATGGGCCTATTTTGGGGTCTTGGACAGTAAAAAAAAGTAAGTTTGAAGTGTTTGTTCCAAAGGAACCTATTTTTGTTTTGAAGTATGTTATTGTTAGGAACAATGGGTATTTGAAAGTGTCAAGAGTTGGGTGATTGAGTGAGTTATAGGTGAGAAAAGTTGAAAAAATAGGTCTACAGACCTACTAGGAAGAGAACCCATTGCAAAGAAGAAGTATCCAAGTTTGGGTTTCAAATTCAAATCTCAGTTTGAATCAATTTGAGTTAAAGTTTGAGTTGTATAAAGCCAACTAGCTCTTGCATCATAATGTCATCCTCAAAGTGACAAACACATTGTACAAAGCAAGAAGGCTGCACTAAGAACCAAGAAAAAGGAAAAATTCAAAATGAATAATGCCAATGTATGCCCCCACTTTAAATAAATTGCTACAAACAATTTTGTGAGCAATTACTTTAAAGTAGCAAATGAAAAGTGCAAACAAGAGAGAAGACATGAGAAGCAACTTGAAAAGCCCCTATGCCAAGTCATATGTTTTCAAGTAAGGCTACACCATGCAAGAGAAAAGGAAAATAAAGGGGTTTCCCCCAAAAAGGAAAAAATGCCAAACACATAAGGGATCTATGGATTTTGGGTCAATATGTTCATTGCTACAATGTTTTGTAAAGAGAGCTTGGAACTGTCATCATTTCCCAAATACATAGAACTAGAAGAATGACACAAAGAGAGAAAAAACAAAAGAAAAAGAACACTTTTGGGTGAACATGGCAGAGACATAGGGCATCTCAATGCTTTGCATTGTCCCCAAAAGGAAAACATAAGGTAGAAAGAGAAAAGGAAAAGGAAAAATGAAAAAGAAAACCTTTTAGGTCAACATGAAGGAAACATTTCAGTCTCAATGCCTTGTGTCATCCCCAAAAGGAAAAGACAAGAAAAGACAAGGAAAAAGGAAAAGGGACCTTTTGGGTCAACATGGAAGACACATAGGGTGTCTCAATGCTTTGTGTCATCCCCAAAAGGAAAACATAAAACAAAAGTGAAAAGTGAAAGCGATGTACGACATATAGAAGAATGAAGGTACAAATAGAGGAATTGCACAAAGAGAGAGAGAACATCAAACAAGGGGATCGCATTACACACATGCAATCACACTAAAGAAAATGAAAAAGACAAGTAATGAAAATGCAAGTCATGCATCGAAAAATTCATCCACCTCCCAATCTCAATTGGTATAAGTGGAAGGTGAATAACATAGCTAAGGGACAAGGACAAATGCATCACTAGGACAAGGCTAACAAATCCTTGCCCCCACTAAGTGTAGGACAAGAATGAGCTGAGATAGGTTATGGGAAAGGGCATGCAATAGTGAGAATGGAAGATTCTACAACTATGGCATGTTAGGGAGTGGGAAAGTGTACTTGTTATTCGATAAATTCAATAGGTTCATGAATGCTATATTTGTCTAATATATGTTGTAAATATTTACAAGTATTAGTATGATGTCCAAGAGTGCGATGGTAGCCACAATACTTTGTATTTCCATTTACAAATTTGACTTTAGTACGGGGTGGTAGAGTAAGGAGACCATGATGAAGAAGCAGTTGCAATTCTTTTTCATTATCAAATGGATGAAAAGGAAGTTGAAAAGGTATGAGTGGGATGGAATTTGGTAAAGTAGGAGCAAGGGTGATTGCTTTGGCATTGTCATTGTTATCAGTGAATGGTTTCTCATGAGGAAGAAGGATGTTCAAATTAGAGGGAAAATCAAATATCACAATGCCATCATTACGAAGCCTTAGAGACTCTCTAGGAGGCTTATGGTCATGAGGAGGATCATGATAGCCTATCCCCTTTGTGTTTTCTTCGGTTGCTACTTTCTCAAAAAGTTGATGAATTTCATGTTCAATTGTTATGTCACATCCTTATTTTCTCAAAATGGTAAAACCTATGCCATAAGTTTCCTCAAGGTCGATAGGAATACTAGTGAATTTGTTATCATAGAATGGTTTTGTATAAGAACTAGGTCCACCTAAGGGAGGGAACTTAGGTCCTTCATTGGTTTCAAGATGTAAGTATCCAAACATATCAAAAGAGGATACTGTAGGAAGGTCTTGTGACTTCATGGATGGATAAAAGGTTTCATGGGTTTCAAGGTTGTCAAGGCATTCATTTAGGAAATTATTCATGTTTTCATCATCTTCTCCAATGATGTCAACATCATGAGAGGACATTCATGAGGAGTTGAAGGAGCATGAGGAAGCTCAAGGTCATTAGTATCAGTTCCAAAGGTGCAATTTGACATGTCAACTAAAGATTTTAATGACATCCAAAACTGATTAAAGAAAAAATCCATGATGAAAATGAATTTAAGAAAACTAAATCCAAGAAAATGAATAAAATAGTAAATTTGGAAATAGTGATAGAGATGCAGGAACAAAAAACAAAGATGCAAAGAATGCTCTAAAAATGAAAGAAATTACTATGCAAAATGTTCAATTGGACTAATTTTCCCAAGGTGGCAAATGAGTCCAGGGATGAATTTTTTTGATATTTTTCAAAAAATTTAAGATGAATTCTATGCTTTTTAGATGCAAGACTAAGATGCAAATGCAAAATTTTAGTATTTTAATGATTTGAAGTGCAAAAATGAAATCTATATGAGATATTCACTAATGAAATTTTGTAAACCCTAGGATACAAAAACAAGGAAAGGCCTAATACAATGAGTCCTAGGATGTAAATGCAAATATAAATTAAAAATAAAATGTACAAAATGCAGGTTCACCAAAATGAACCAACAATTTTTGAGCGGGTTATAGCTCTCTTGCACTTATAGGGTTTTACACCTAAAGGAGAGAGATAGACCCAAAAACTATGGTGGTTCACTCAAGCTAATGCAATTATGATGAAAATATGCCTAAATTCAAAGAATTTATAAGATAGATAGATTATTTATGCAAAACCTAAGAAATATAGAGTGTTTGAAAACACAGTGTTGTTTGCAAAAATGAACTAAAAACATAAATAAACTAGAACAAAAATTAATGAAAATAAATGGAGTGCACCTGAAGGTTGAAAGTAGATCTGAGAAAGTTCTATAATGTTGTATAATTCATTGTTTAAGAACACTAGGACTCATTTGCCATAGATGGTGAATTAGTCATGTTTCTAATGAAAACTGTTGAAATAGGTTTCAGGATGCTAGGAATAGAAAACTTCAAAAATACCTTTTTCTAGCCTAGCAGTGGGACTCATACACCATAGATGGTGAATTAGTCCACCTACAAAAAATTGCAAAGTCAAAAGTCAACTCTATGGCTCCTGCTCTGCACTTTTCTGCTTATCAGGTTGAAGGATCTAAATCTGTAGAAAACAAGTTGAAAGATGTCTCCAAGCTTCAATTAGCTCTTTATTTGACTTGAATTATTTTTACAAGTTGAAAACACCTTTTATCACCTAACTATTTGACAAATCTACCCACAAGACCTACAAACACACATGCAAAGAGGGAAAAAGGGTTAAAGGTTAGAGTATAGGGGTTTGCCTTGGTCAAACCCCGATTTGGTAATCAAACCCTAAATAATGAAATGAAATAAAGAGATAATGATGAAAAAATAACATGTAATTTCATAAACTCACCAAAACCTTGATGTAAAAATCTGAAGATATGTCAATGGCTACTCCAAGATGATTGCTAATTGCCTAAGATGCTTGAATGCTTGAATGCTATGATGCTTTAATGAGTGAATGCTTGAATGAATTTATGGGGGATAAAAATGAATAGAAAATAACTTATTTATACATAATTATTCCCTAATTACCCAAAAATACAACATCACAAAGCGACCTTAGGTCTTAATGAATAAAAACCCACTAGTAACTTGAATTAATTTTGATTTTTGTGCCAAGAGGGACTCATTCACCCCTAATGGAGAATGTGTCCCACTTAAAACAAGTGAATTGGTTTTGGGAAATATATTGTATTTAATGATTTTTATTAGGTTTATATTCAAAAATGCACTTAATTAGGACATGTAAGTGTATAAAGGGGCCAAATAGAGGATAAGAAAGGTGTAATTGTTGATGAAAATTCTAGAAAAGTGTCAAAGTTTGTTACAAGACTTTACAAAACTTTAAAAGAAGACTTGATAAGTGATAAAAAGGGGATATTTAGATGAATTATAATAAGAATAGTATAGAAAAGTGTGAAAATGTGTTACAACACTTCACAACACCTTTACAAGACAACATAAAGTCTTAATAATTCAAAGATTCAAGACCTAATGTGAATGTGTAAGCCACATTACAACACTAAATCAAGGAAAATTAGGCCAAGAGTCATAGGAAAAAGACCTAAATGACAATGAAAATATCCAAAGATCCATTTTTCTACAGTACAATTATACAAAACATAACTGTGATATACAGAGCTACACATTGCCATTCATATCTTTCTGGAATCTATATAGAATGTCACAAAAACTTGAATACTACTCCATCTGATGAAATAAAAATTGTATTTATGATTGTAGAAGATTATTCCATTGTGTGATAAAGTGTGGACCCAAAAACTGACACATTGAACCACAATACTGTCATGGGAAATGCTTAGTCAAATTCCTGATAAAACCATATTTTTTGGATTAGCCGACATTGTATAGAGTTCTGTAAGGAAACTTGCATCCATATAATGATAATTTCCACATAACCTAAAAGAGATATTCATGAAAATAAGTACTTAGAATCCACATGCAATAAAATAGACAACATACCCATCAAAGATGACACAAGATATACCTTGGGAAAACCCTCAAGTGGGAAATTTCCATCCTCCAAAAGCATCCACACTTCATGTATTATTCAACAATGAAAACCCATTACAATACATCTTCAAGGACTCCATGAACACTTCTAAATCACAAGCTATCCATGCACTCCATGTGACCAAGCATATAACCACACATCCCATGCCATGCTTCAAACCCTCACACATGCACTAGCTCAACTTGTCCAACCCTAGACAACTACTCATGTGGTTGCTTTTATAGAAGCAAGCTTGCACAAAACCACCAAGTGGTATTACATAAACCATGTTCCCAAAACCATGAACTTACAAAATCATGTGACCCCTCATTTAATATTGGGTACTTTATTATATATTTTTTTCAAATATTAAATAGTTACATTTTATAATTAAGTCTGAATGTTACATACAACATAAAGTGGCCCCAACATTATAACTCCTAGTGATACAATCCATCTAGGTACCCCTAGGTACAACACACACATAATAATAAATTAAAAATTATAAGCATTATGCAAGGTCTACAACACCTAATTCCTAACAATCTCCCACTTGTTGTATACATTGCATATGGGGGTAACAAGTAAGCTCAAACATCAAGATAATAATTTCCATCGACAACCTGTACCATCCTAGAATCTAAGTGCTCAATGTGCTCCATCAAGATACCTGTAACAAGACCCAAGGTGACCACCATCTCATCGATGAATGCTCTCATCCTCCACCATTCCAATGAACTAAGATAAGAACACATCCAAAGAGATGTCACACATACTGTCACAAAGAAGCATAAACCTACCTCAGACCGATATCTCAAAGCACAAACACTCAATCCAAAGATAACAATATGCACTAGTAGTTATCAAGAATAAATCATAATAGCTGAAATGACACCCACAAAAAATTTCAACACATCCAACTATTCATACCTCCAAGGTATACATAACATAGTAAAATCATGCCATCAACATATCCACCCATAAACTGCAATCACAAACTCCATGTGCAAACCTGTCAAAGAGTGGCATACACATCTAGGAGCTCCCACTACATGGGAAATATCCAAATTAATTCATACCTAGAATGAGTTCATTCAACACGTCACTTCGTTAATATTCCAGCAACAAGGCATCATCACAATTGATCAAGGCGTACCAAGTCTACCAATAGCATCACATAGAAGGTGTAAATAATATCATGATATGCAAAACCTGTAAGAACAACTCTCACCAAAAATCTCCAACCAAGACCAAAGAGATAACCTCCACATCATACACATGTAGAAAGTCCTTCTACACACACCTCTAAATTCCAACTGCTTCAAGTATGGGGTGCTATCACAATAGTGGTTTACACTTTCTGGGAGATCCTTTGCTTAAACCACATTTTTTAGAAAATATAATCATTTAAGCCTTAAAAATTTCCATTTAAAGGATCCCAATTGAAGATGGTTTGGTCAAATCACCCTAGACCTATCCCCCTTGGATAGAACCTTGCTAGTTTTAAACCATACCTATAACGGAGTCTCCTTTACACCTATCAAAATGCTGATAAAAAAACTACTTTTGATTTACCTTTTGGGGATCAAATGAATTCATTTAAAATTGATTTTTTGTAAGTATGTAGTCCTTATTATAGGCTTCCAAAAAATTATAAATTTAATTAAATTAAATTTGATTATTATATTTATTTTTATTTCTTGTGAATGTAGGTTTTTCACTGAAAATCAAGCTCTCTATTCTACACATGTGGAAAAATAGCAGACTATCAAAAAAAAAAAAATATCAGTGCACTAGATATTGAAGTCCTTGATCCAACAAAAAAAAATGAATTTCTATACATACAAAAAAAGTTACGTGTTATACGATTTGCCTGTCTAAATTATAATTGGTTTGGCTTTGAAACTTGATTAAAGAAAAAATATTCAATAAAACACTATGGAACCAATTGGAAGCACTAGATATCAAAGTTACAAATCTAAATTCAAAAAAATAGAATTTTATCCTTCATGTAAAAAAAATTATGTGTTATACGATGAGCGTCACTCCTTAAAGATGATGTTTATTGAAAAAAATAGTTTTCGAAGGAGATGGAAAAATAAGTGCAATCTTATTCCAAAATTTTTGAAAAAAATATATTTAGAATCTATAGAAAAAATGTCACAAATCACTAATTTGCATCATCTTCAAATTCCTCATAGTTTAACCACTATAGGTGTTTGAAAGTGAAGATTTAGTTAGAAAAAATTAGTTCAGTCTCTAGTTTGGCCAAAAATTGTAAAATAGTATTGTGGGATCACCCTATGATCTCCTCCATAATACCTCAAAAAAAAATCCATAACAACACCTAACCGTTCAATCACCAATATCAAACATACCATATGTATCATGTAACTAACATGGATGTGAGCCTCTCAAATCGAGAAGACCAAACTCAATGTAGCCATTCCTAAACCAAAGAAAAAAAACCACTAAACCATCTCCTAAACTCAACATGTACACTCCTCAAATGAACCCTCTATCAATCCAAATACCCATCCAGCTCAAGATCCATATCTGTGAGAAGACAAAGCATAAACATAATGCACCTAGAAGAAAAATGGGAAATATCTCTCAAGTGAACCACCGAGTAGACCAAGAGTGGGGAATGAGAATGATCCTCTAGAATATCCAAGTCATCATGACTCAACCAAGAACACTCTCCTCATAGGTCCATGTTGGACTCACATCCAACCAAGGTGTAGGCTCCTTGGACTTCCTATTAAAATCTCATCAAGACTAACCATTTCAACATCATGTCTCTAACCACAAGAGAACACCAAGCCTCACCTAAGTCTCCATGGATCCATGAGCACCTGCAGCCAATCAATCCATGCTAAAATCCAAGCAAATGATCAAATTACTCAATACAAAGAGAACCAACCAAGATCAAAGTCATAGCTCCAACAATAAAATTAGGAACATTAACATGACATCATGATCTCACATATCCTCAAAAGAAGACCACATGCTATAATCAACATAACATATACCATGCCACAATTCTAAACCGACAATCAAGAGCATACCATGACATAGTAGAAAAACCATCCTACAACCAATAATGGATCCACATCATTTCCAAAATGCTCCCACTAAACCATGATACCGAGCAACCCATGGCATCATGATGCACACAACCAAAACCACATCATTGTCATAAGCTTACACAAAACTTGTGTATCCAAGCTCTCCATGACAACATGATAACCATCCTCTAAATCAAGAAGATACACCACCAAAACATTAGGAATACATCCAAAACCATCAATCCATCACTATCACAAGCTCCCACTAAACCTTGTAACCAAGCTATCCATGAAAAATTGATAAACCAACATGCTACAAGTGTCAAAACCGACTATCTAGGTACTACAAATCATCCATCCTCTCATCTCAAAGTACACATACCAATGTACAAATGACCACAAACAAGGCCAACTAACAAACTTTGCATAAACACTAAATCAAACATGGTGGATAAAGACAGTCCACAACTGAGTCATCCCACTATAAGAAAATGGGTAGCTAATCCATAACTTGCATAACTCATAGATCCAATAACCAAAACATGCAAACTCATCACATTAGTAAACATCAAATTGAGATAT
Organism: Sequoia sempervirens; assembly: GCA_007258455.2. Classification (NCBI taxonomy): domain Eukaryota; kingdom Viridiplantae; phylum Streptophyta; class Pinopsida; order Cupressales; family Cupressaceae; genus Sequoia; species Sequoia sempervirens. The sequence continues at coordinate 22,309,064 of VDFB02049217.1, forward strand.
CAAAGAAAATAATCATGTAGACCAAACATGTCCACACACAAGTACCATAGTCAAGGAACCAAACAAGCATCTAAGAGATAAGCAACATCCTTCCTAACCATCAAAACATATCACCACCAAACAACCACATACATGATTGTGTCGTGCCAATGTATCAAATGTACCTGCATATCCATGACACCATAACCATGCCCATCATTGCACCTGCACTCAACTATCACCCATACAAGACTCCAAATCTCTAACCTTGTCTAACCATGTGACCCTCAAAAATTGAAGACAACCTGTGTACCTATCATCATCAAAGTCCCAAATCTTAAAAACACTTGTAAACCTATACCAAGAAGAACCAATATAATAATCAGTTGTAGCATCACAAATAACATATAAAAACATGTACTCCCTCAAGGTTTCACCTCTTGAATCATTCGAATGCTCAAAAAATCACACCCCGAATCTCAGGCTCCTACAAGCAATCAAACAAGTACCAAGCTCAAACTGCTCCTCAATCCGATAAAAAATTTGAACCACTATGTAGTACCCTACAAATTCTCTCCAACACCTATTCTAATTCAAAAAACCAATTTTGTATGCAAAATTTATGACCAAAACCGTGTTGATGATGTTTTCTGCACAACAACTCAGATAGAATATGAAATCCTATCTCTCTTGAAAGGTAAATCTCTATTAGCAAGCCTCAAGAGATAACCCCAAGGTCTCTAATGTCAGGTCTTGACAATGCATAAAAAACTCAGTGATAAATGTGAAAATGTTGGTAATCACAAAGGGACCTTACTACAAGCAAATAATGAATCTTTAACTTATGAGATCTAGCAATGTAATGATACTTCAATCCTAGATCTAACCTAGATAATCAAGAAATAAAAAAAATTTAGGATTTCAAAGAGATTCCTAAATTTAACTACTCCTAAGATTAAAAATGGAAAATGATGAAATAGTTGAAATGGACCAATCCCTCATAAACTAATTCCTGCTTAACCTAGATGAACCTGCAATCTCACAGAAATAGTGCAATCTTCTAAGGTATTAAAGATTTTTAAATCATGAACATTCATCCAAGACAACCCAATTGCAATTGAAATGGATAAAATTCACAATTGAACTAAGCACAATGAATATAAAGGTCTAGGCTAACTTTGCAAAGCAACTAACAATCAACTAGCTGCAAAAAGTATGGACTAGGGATTATTGCAAACACTTCAAGCATCAAATCATAAACACCATTGAATCCAATCTAACATACATCTAATAAGCTTGAGAAATTTAAAAGATAGAATCACAAGAACCATGCAAGATAAGTTAGCACAAAAGAGATCACCAGAAAATCACAATGTCTTCAATTGTACTGAATTGATGAATTTCAGCAACAATTCCAATGTTCTGTGTTACAACATTTGCTCAAAATGAACTAACTTCTAACTCTGGTCTACTACCTAATTCGCTCTTATATCAAAACTATCTATCTATCTCTATTTGTGTCTATGTATGTATATATTACAAATGAGGTGGAATGCCAAATTTATAGGAATCCCCAAAGGATGTTAGCCTAGCTAGGGTTTACAATAATAAAATAGCCACAAACAAGTCAGCCCAAGGAGAATTCAAAATGAGATAAAATTGCATTAAATGCATGAACTCCATCCAGGTCGGCTTGGGATCTCCAATATAATTTGAACCAATGCATGTGAAGGAGAAGGAAAATAATAAGGAAGCACAAATTTCAATGTAGCCCTGTATTAATTGCTTCCTTCTATCTTTATCTATTTGATCTTGCATCTTCAAGAAGATTCCATCCAAGTCAGCCAAGAGTGGAGTAACCAACACTTTAAATTTCCTCTCTATGTTGGCCACAGGTGAATTAATAAATACTTTAAACCATCCTTCAATCGAACTAATCTCCCCTAGAGCCTCCTAGACGTCCCTGTTAAATTTAGCCTACACTTAGCAAAAACCACCATCAATAAGATCCATTATAACATGAAGATCAGAATTAGCCCATCACCAATAATATATTCATCATCCAAATAAATCCAAAAAAAGATCAAAAGCAACCCAGAAATATCGCTAAACACCTTCTTCACAATTCAAGATTTCAAGCTAACCAGGGAAAACTAGTTTGGGAGGAACTTCAAAAAATTCCAGACCAGGTGAATTTTCCCGAAGAAGGCACAAAATCAACAATAGATCATCAAAATGAAGGAAAGATGCATAAAAAATTATGTAATTTATCAGTTAAAAGCATGGAATGATAAGTATTCATCATTAAACTCATCCATTTCACCCAATTTCTTAGTTCCACAAAGCATCACAAAGAATCTGGGAAAATCTAACCAGACCAATATTCTGCGAAAAAGGCATAGTTCCAGATTTTCAACACATTCTGGGAAAACGGGAAGGGCTAGGAAAACCGAGGAAATCTGCCAGTGCAGGAAAATCCTAAGGTTGAAAGAAAAATCGAATATTGACTTTTTCTCACAATTTCACTCAAATTGATTGAACGATCACAAATTTGAGGACCCTAGGTATGGAACCAGTTTAACTTGAACCTCCTACAAATCTTCCTTGAATTCTAGGCTCACTTGAAAGAAAATTGAAAATAAATGGTGATGCTCTAGACGCGAAACCCTATAGATTCGCCATTGATGCACAGACAAGCTCAAGACTCAAATAACTCGACTGCTAGGTTCTCACCAGGGGTTATTTACATTTCACAAGCAGGCTACCTCATGATGCAAATGAACGGACAAGCTTAGAACTTACTTGGGAAACCATAAATAAAGCAATATCAAGCAACCTTAGCCCCAGACACTCAAATATATAGGGCTATGAATTCCAAATGCACCCCAATAGAAAGAATTACTCACATTCGATAATCAAAGCAGGGCAATAAACACATACCATGAATAAAATGCCAGTCAACTCCAACAAAGACAAACATCAATCTTGAATGCCCGAGCAAGCAAAAATGATGATAACGCTGAGGGAATCACAATGAGATTCAACAATTTACAAATTTAGTATGCCAAAGCAAGCCAAGTACCTTAGGATCAAATATCTCAACTCAATAGGGCACCAATGATAAAGCAGAATGGCATAAGAATCCCCAAATATTAATTAAATTCAGAAACTCGACGGTAAGACGAAATTCCAGAAAAATACGATCTAGGTGGGATTCTGTGAAGACAAGAAATTCCCGAATTGTAGCACTAGAGCCCTTTTGCTGGAGTTTGAATGAAATCCGGGAAAATTTGGACGGGGCAGAAAATCCTGAAACATTGCAAAAACCTGAACTGTTGCTCAGAACTTAGATTTTCAAAGAATACCATAAAGGGATTGCCAAAACAAGAAGGATAAACACTTAAGCTCATTCCAAGGCAATGCAAATTCTCAAAATCAAAAGGCCAAAACACCAAAAGCAAAAGCAAAAGAGGGTCCTTGCTTTCAGTGGGGCTTGTGTGCAAAAGCTGCACAACAAACTATGCAACCAAGAACACCTGATTTCCATACCTCAAAAACATGTAAAAATGGAAAACCCAAGGAACCAAACCTATACTACTGTATAGTGCTCAAAGCTAGCTTTCCAATGACTACAAGAAGTTGAAAATCTGACATATTGGGCAAAAGTTATGCTCATTTCAATAAAAGTCCTCCAATCTGGCTTATAGATGGTGCACTAGTGGTGCCCAGGCGGAGCCACTAGCTACCCACCGACAATAGTGGCTGATCAATGGTGGATTTCAAAATCCATTTATATTCAATTTAATTTTCCTTTAAAAAAATTTCACTGCCCTCCCTTTAGGTGGACCCGAACGATTATTAATTCGAGCTTTTTAGCATTTGAAATCTAGCAGAGTGTTAAATATATGGAAAAATTTTATAGTGAAATTAAATTTCACTTAATCATTTTAATGGCGGGTATTATTTTTTATATAGGCTTAAGCCGCTGTCCCCATAGGACCCCTCATTGGCTATTGTTGTTGGCGATGGCCGATAGGGACTACTGATGGGGCTGACACCCCGTACTGGCAGTACCTGGTCGGTACCGTCTGCGACAACAAATGTTGTTAGCGTATAGGGTGGGGGCTGAACCCCCAATATTCTTTTTCTTTTTCTTTTTAAAAAAATTTGACATTTAATTTTTTAAACTTTTTAATTTCATTTTTGTAGGGATTTCAAATAATTTGTCAAGCTCGGCAATATTGATTTTCTACATAATTATTTTAATGATGGGATTTATTTTTCTGCACATGCCAAATTAGGGAAGATTGGGTCTTTTACTAAAACAAATTGCATTTTTTCCAACTTCTCCAAAATAGGTCAAATTCTATGTCAAAATTCGTCTCTCGACCAACCTGAATCCAACCATGAGGTTCATTTTGTCTCAAGAGGTCATCCATGAAATTTCCCCTACAAAACCCCCATTTGAATGCAGAACCAAGAAACCCTATTTTTCCCTAAATTTTTACACCCCAAATCTACAAACAACCCATCATAACAACAAACCCAAAACCATTAGATTTGCATTAAACAAAATACAAAACCCTCATATCTTGTCATATATTTCATTCTCTCATGCATTTCATAGATTCAAACTCAACCAACATTTTCTCAACCTAGGGTTATAACATAAAATCTTCAACCATGAAAGCTCTAGTACCACTTGTAAGGAAACTTTCAGTCATCTAATGATAGTTTCCACATAACCCAAAAGAGATATTCATGCAAATAAGTACTCAAAATCCACATGCAAGAGAATAGAAAACATACCCATCAAAGATGACACAAGATATACCCTGGGAAAACCCTCAAGAGGGAAAAAACCCAGTCTCCAAAAGCATCCACTCCATGTATTATTCAACAATAAAAACCCATTACAATGCATCTTCAAAGACTCCATGAACACTTCTAAATCAAAAGCTATCCATGCACTCCATGTGACCAAGCATGTAACCACACATCCCATGCCATGCTTCAAACCCTCACACATGCACTAGCTCAACTTGTCCAACCCTAGACAACTACTCATGTGGTTACTTTTATAGAAACAAGCTCCCAAAAAATCACCAAGTGGTATTACATAAACCATGTGCCCAAAACCATGAACTTACAAAATCATGTGATCCCTTATTTAATATTGGGCACTTTATTATATTTTATTTTTCCCCAATATTAAATAATTACATTTTACAATTAAGTCCCAACGTTACATACAACATAAAGTGGCCCCAACATTATAAGTCCTAGTGATGCATGTCCATCTAGGTACCCGTAGGTGCACCACACACATTATAATAAATTAAATATTGTAAGCATTATGCAAGGTGTACAACACCTAATTCTTAACAAGGTCGCCAAAATACTTCCCCACTATGTTGGGAAAATCAAAACAATGTTTACATAAATGACAACATTGGATCAACCAATGTATGCACACTTCATGCTCATGTTGTCAAATTGCATCATCAATGATAAACTTCCAACTTCCAACAATCTCCCCCTTTGTCATTGATGGCAATATGCATATCAAAAACATTTTCAAAATCTTGATTCATAACTTGTCTCCCCCTTACACATATAAACTTGTTTCTCTAAGAATTTGACCAAAATGTTTTCTAGCCAACTTTCCCAAAATGTAACTATCACTTCCCAAGTGCTTTGACAAAAAGAATTTTCCACTATCTCTTCCCCTTTGACATCAATGGAAAAGGTCATCAAAAGGCTCAGTATGCTTCCCTTAGATATATGTGTTGAATCCCCCTCAAAAAAAAAATCTTTTATGCAAATAATGGATTCCAAATTTTTTTTAGTAAAATGCATAAAAGTAAGACTTATCAATTTGAAGATGTTGACCCTTTGAGCTCCTTTAGAATATCTTTCCAACTAGATTTTCATTCTTCCCAAATTCTTTTTCCTTCTACAAGAGTCCTACAATATATTTCAAGTTCCATTAGGGTTTCTTCTCCTTCCATAGTACTAGGGTTGAGATTTATTTATGAGAGTTTATTAGTAATAACAAGGGCACTAGATATATGAGTAAGCTTTATCTTCATTAAGTCCCTTAACATCATATATTATTTGATTGTTTCTTCCCTCTAATTCTGCAAGGAAAAGAAATTTTCATGTAGTTGTATAATGCTAGTCCATTTTTTATTGTTCATGTCTCGATTGCTAAATGATAAATGTATGCTTCACAGCCTATTTGAGTTTCAATTGAATTCATTACATCCTTTATACTTTGTGTGTTTTTCGGCCATTTGAAGTAGTACGAGAGTAATTTTTGTGCTTCTTCTTCACAGATATGAGCATCCTTCAATCCATTCATAGCTCTATGATTTTCATCTGCACATTTCCTTATGATATCCTCTAAACTCTTCTCCACATTCCTTACCTCTGGTCCAATTCTAGCTTGTTTTTTTAATCCAGAGACATACTTTCAACAAATCAACCAAGTTTTTGAAGTTGTCTATGGTAGACAATGATGTATTAATTCTTGTTTTGGGGGTTACCTCTTGTAAAGCTTTCATGGCTTCATCCATGTCTTGTGCACTTATATTTTTTATTCTAGTTCCATGCTCATGTTGAGCATCATCTGTGTGCATTCGTCCTTCTCTTATGTTAGTGTATTCTTGCTTTGCAACATCTTGCTTAATTTCAACCAAAGGATTAACAATGCTCTTCCTTTTCTTAGTTATTCTCCTAGAACTTTTGGAGGCTTCGACTCTAGTCCTATCCTCTAATCCTAATCTACTAAGTTCTTTGGGGCTTCTTAGAAGCACTTCTGCATAGTGAACAACTTCTTCCTCAGTCACTTCATAGTATAACTCAGAAATACAAATAGTTTTGGGCTCAATTACTTCCATGAAGCAAATGTCAGTAGAGACAAAGAAATTAATGTCTCCTAAGTACCTTCCCAACACATTCTTAGGTATTCTTACTCTTTCATTCATCCTCATTTGAAGCATTCCAAAGAATACTGTAATAGCATCATATTGAGCATCCAAACCTCCAAGCTTTCTCATATGATTTGCTATCTGATGTGCAACAGATTCTGTATTTGTCCACCCTACTTTCCCAATTACTTGTACTTCCTTCATGAAGTAGAAAATCAAATAGATTACCAATGTACCATACTTGAATGTATTGTTTTTTTCTCTTTTTGAAGTAACTCACAAATATCATAATCAACACTATTTTCAATCATGTCATGTGCAATGTGAATAGCAAGGGAAGAGATTGTATAGTCATTATTAGGGTGACAAATCTTGTGTCCAATAAGCATTATAGCGTATCGAATAGTTAGATTCCTAATTATGTTCAAGGTGAATTCCTTTTCTTCAAGAGTAGCACCTATCTTCTCCATTAAGTCCTTGAATTTGATAGATTTTCATTCTGGAACTGGTCTAGAGGATCACAAACCATTTATATCCTTAATGGATTCCTTGGTTATAGAGTATGCACCATCGATCCATATGGATTAATCATGATTTTTTCTCAACACCATTTTGATGTAATTTTTAACTTTAAACAACAGAAACTCCCGCCACACATCCAATCTCTTTTCGTTTATGATTTTGTATTCCAATTTTATGGTATCATCATTTCCTTCCAATTCTCCTATCCATAGAACACACAATTTAGTATTGGAATTTTCTTCTATTTTCCCATGAGTGTATGCATTGATATCCTTAGTTGCCAAAACTCCAAAGGGAGTGCAAGAAAATGCACCTACTAGATCTTCCAATAAAACCTTTCAAGAATGCCTCTTAAGTTTAGTTTGTGGTCTCTCTGAGACATTTACAACCTTTGGTCCTTCCATTTCATCTAAAATGCTTTAAAATAAAAATTCTAGGAAAATGGAGTACGCAAAATACCTTCTAAACCACTCAGTGAAATTAGGGTTTTGATGATTTGCTACTAGGAGACCCGTTGAATCCTTCCACTTCTTCTTCTTGACCTTACTTATCCTTCACATGTGTTCAATGAAAATAATTTATCTTCCCAAACATGCTTTTAAGTCCTTGATTTTAGCAATAAATGCTTCAGATAAAAAGCTAGTAAACTTTGAAAATTTTGTAAATGCACAATCAACTTTTAGAAGCTTTGCAAAATTTTTGCATTAAAATATTTTCTCCTACATTTTTTACCAATAGATTCACGATATTCATATCTATCTCATGTATTTTCATGCCAAGCCATGACACAACATATTTGCAGTGGTTATATGATTTTCAATAAAGCTCCCCCTAATCCATAGCTCTAGGCTTAGTTAGCAGAGGAAATACCTGCACCAAATATAGGTACAAATTTTCCCTTGTCCTTAATCTCTTCTTTCTTTCTCCATAATTTCTCAATTTATTTCTTCACTTCATTCAAATCAACTTTCTTCATTGGTCCATCTTCCTTTATAGGCTCATTCTTTCTTATGTTCTTGTTCCTACAAAATTTTGCAATATGTCCAAGCTTTCTGCAACTATTGCATATGATATTTCTCTGATTGTTATTCCTTTAATTTGTTATGAATCTACATTGATTAGCTTTGTGTCCAAATCTATGGCATGTGTAGCAATAACCATTAAAATATTGAATCATTCTACCATTGTTGTATCTATCCATTATCTGATTTCTACATTCTCTTGCTCTATGTCCAAATTTCTTGCATGTAAAGCATTGTCCAATAAAAGATGAAACATTTTAATTCATTCTGCTTCTACTTTCCATAGCCCTATGTCCAAATTTATTGCAAAAATAGCAAATACCATTGAAAGATTGGTACCTTTGAGCATTTTGTTGTCTGATGGGGGCACTTCTAGCATTGCTTCTCCTATTCTAAAACTTGCCATAGTTCATTTTGCCTTCAATTTTTCTAGGTTCACTGTTCTTATTTGCATTAGATGTTTGATTTTCTTTAGAGTTTTCTCCTCTTTCAAGTCCCAAACCACTTTTATCTTTAGATGTATGCCCAACAATTAGCTCATCAAGCATTGTAGAACTTGACTTAAACTTGTCCTCATGAATTCTTGCTTTTTCCGAATTTGCCCTCAAATTCACCTCTTCATGTTCAATTCTAGTGCAATCATCAGTCTTGCTTTGTATCACTACGTTCAAAAAATCCTCTAAACCAATTAAACAAAACCCATCAAATTAACTAAATAGAAATAACAATGAAGAATGAAAGCATGAATACAACCACAAAATCACATGACACATGAGCACTACAACTTTTATGTGGAAAACCCAAAAGGGAAAAAACACGGTGAGGATTAGTTCACAATATATTATATCCAGATATAAGACATTACAAAAAGTTCATTTCCAGGATGCACTATCCAAAAAAAGAGCTCACAACCCATTGAGTAAGAATAAAGAAGGTTGGCAACATTTCCTATTTGAACCGATACAATAACATCTATCATGTGCAAGATTACCGTTTCATTGAAGTACAAAAATGATCTTCAAATTGTTTGAATAATCTCTACTCTATTCATAATCTACTCAATGCTGCATTGCACACATGTAGGCGAATCACCACACATGTCACAAATCACATACAATCTGCTTTACTCTACCACATTCCCATATCATATATTCTTTTTGCTCTCTTCTACTCCCAAAACTTTGGTGATAATCTCATTTATATATCCACATAAGGTGTAACTTCAATTAGATCAGCCTAATTAGAAGTAACACAAAAAATTAAACATGTCATCCTCAAAGCATTTCATGCACACTTATGCCTAAATTCAAAACTTAATTTACATTAATATAGGTTGGCATGGACCTAATATAGATCCCACATAAGATAGAGTTACTCAATTGCTCTCCACAAAAACATGAATTGTGTTAGGTCGATGCAAAATACACCTAAACACAAAGACTTCAAGTGTTCATGCAATTCATCAATCGTGTGACCTCAAAGCTTGATCTCCCATTGAATTCCCATTTAACCAACATTTATTAGCTTATCTTCATCAGCAAAAGACAAAATAATTATTCATGAAGAAATGTAGAATCTCCCACACTAATACACTATACAAAAGATAACTGCGATATACAAAGCTACATACTATCATTCCTATCTTCCTAGAAACTATACAAAATGCCACAAAAACTTGAATGTTGCTCCATCCGAGGAGCTAAAAGTTGTAGTTATGATTGTAGAATATTATACCATTGTGCGATAAAGTGCAGACCAAAAAACTGAGGCATTGAACCACAATATTGTCATAGGAAATACTTAGTCAAATTTTTGATAAACCATATTTTCCAAATTAGTTGGCACTGTACATAGGTCACCAAAAATACTTCCCCACTATGCTAGGACGATCAAAATAATGTTGACATCAATGACAACACTGGATCAACCAATGTCTGTACACTTCATGCTCATGTTGTCAAACTGCATCATCAATGACAAACTTCTAACTTTCAACATAAATGATGATAATATTAATAAAATTCACATCAAATTCAAATATTTAACCATTGTAGACATTTTACCTGAAAAATATTTTAGAGTGTAATTGAGAAGCACACATCATGTGGATCCTTCAACAATCAATATAATTGCTTTATTCAATATATTTTCTTCTTGTGGAATATCATACTTTAACTTTCTTATATGCCCATCAAGCTTAGCCATTCATCTTAAGAGTTTTGTGCATTCACTTTGGTTATCAGAGATTTGACAAATTTGTTCTAGCAAGAAAGCTACAATAGATAACCCTCCAACCACCCAATGCACCTTCCCCACATTTTGCAATATTTGTGCTACATCTTGTTTGTTTCCTTCATTTCCTTGTAAATATGACCACCGTTAATTCAACCTCGCAAATTATTTCAACATGCTATTAACCAAACTTTAAGGTAGAAAAAAATTAAAACTACCACTTTAAATGTCGATCTATAACCTATTTTGTACTTACAAAGTTGTGGATGATAATGGAGATGTTATTGTGGTTTGAGAGATCAAGAGACATTTCCATGATGGAATTCCCACACCCAACAACCAGCACATTCTGTCCTTCAAATTCCTTCTTGGTTTTACACCAGCCCGCATGATAAATGCATCCATGGAAACACTCGTTGTCAGAGAACACATGTACTACAACCTCTACATTCTCCTCGGTGGTCACAATCAACCACTGACAAACAATTTAATCAGATTTTATAGAAATATACATTGTCTTCATAGTAGACATGGTCCGCCATTAAACTTGCAAAATTGGTGGATTGTTTTTTAAACTCAACTTTAAACCTCCTCAACTTGATGGAATATGAAGTCAATTTTATTGTTATTTTTGACCGTTTTGCCAAATGTTCGACATGTAGTTATATGAGTCATACTTACTATTTTTGGATAGTTGTGTTCGATTAGGACTCTACAACTCGGATTTCTATAACTTTTCAGAAGATTTTTGTAATTGCAAATTTTCTAAAAAAAATACGAAAGATCTTTGCTCTTGATGTTTTCCTAATATAATTTTACCAAGTTTTCCACAAACACTATGTTAATATTGTTCTTATTGTTTTTATCTATTTTCTACACTAAAATTTTCTTACACACTCATTTTTAAAATTACCGGTCCTCCTCCTGACGTCACTGCAGACCCCGCTGATGTATGGGGGAAAAATTTGGCAGTGCTCTGGCCGCTTAATGGCCTTTTTATCTTTGTTATTTTTGGATTTTTGGGCTTAACCACGTAATCTGTTAATTTTCTGGGTGTTGCCCATGTGACTCTTGGGGTGTGTCTTTCTACAACTCACCCTTTTTTTGTGAATATGTGTCTTTATATTTGAATTAATATAGATAGCTACCTATTCATAAAAAAAAAATTTACATAATCCCCCAATCCATCTCCTTCCGTCAAAGTTTGCCGTTTAATCCGTCTGTATGCTCGGTGCGTTTTGTCGGGAGATTAGCTTCTACCATTGATATTATTCTTCCTTTTTTTTGGTCAATTTTGATCAAAGTGTGTACCTACCAAGAGGTGGAGGTGGAATGAGAAAGAGCTAGTGGATTTGACCGATAGGCTTGACGATTAGACGGGGATAGTGATGTATTTAAATCAGAGGTTTGCGGGATGAGCTGTCGTCCGTATCCTTCAAAGACTCTCGGGACAAAACCTTATCGACACGGCACTGATTTCGGTCTGGCATCTACATTGAAAGCGAGTACTGCACAATTTTAACAATGAAAGATATTCGCTGGAATGACTCATCCTCGATGTCAACAATTCCAGAGAAGTTTCCACCGTTACCTAGCTATGCATACTAAATACAAGATTCTTCAAGGAAAAAATATTTTTACAATTAATTTAGAGTTTTAAAGTTGTTCAGTTTATGAAAAGTTTCAATGTAAAAGTTGTTCGATCTTTTATTGACTGATTTGTAATTCTGTTATTTTGGACAGTCTTGTTTCGATCTCATTCTACTAAATTCAAATAAGAATTGATAAAATATTTTGTTAAAATTTTGAGATTTTAAATAATAGCGAGAGATATTTAGTTTTTAGTTTGATGTAAAATTTTATTTAATTAATATTTTAAATTTATTAATCTTTACATTATAAAATTAGGATATATTAAAATAATATATTAAACTATAATTCTTTATGTGGATATGATCAATTTTAATTTTTAGATTTGAAGTTTATTTATATTGTCTTTTGTGATATATATACAAATATGGTTGTGTCTCTCGTTAATGAGAAGCTTAGGGATAATCTACTAAAAATGCAAGAGTTAGTGTAGATTGGTAGTCATTAATGCAAGGTTGAATCAAACTAAAATTTGACAATGTATCTACGGGAAACCTAGGTGTGTCAAGCACAAAGTATATTTATAGGAATCATGTTGGTGTTGTGCTTGAGATAGTAGTGAAAAAGTTGCCCATTAGATCTAATAATGAAGTTAAATTTCAAATGGTGCTATAGACATATAAGAGGGAATTGAAATTAGATTAAAGAGATTAATAATTGAGGGAGATTTATTGATAAAAATGAATGTTGTTCATAGTGGAAAGAGCTCAAACTAAAAATTGAATAATACTTTGCATTGTTGTCGAGACTTGTTGAATTCATTTGATGCCTTCTATGTGCAACATGTGTACAAGGGAACAAATAGAGATGCATATAAGCTTGTTAGTGTGGTGGCGGATATGAAAGGCAAGTTGGAAAATGTTGGACTAGAAAGCACATGGGGAGATTTTTGTAAGGATCATCCCTTTTGTGGAATGATCATACAATAAGTCATGATGACTGGTGATTTTTTTTGGGCCTACCGCTTGTGAGAAGGATTTGGGAGAGTGTACACAATTAATATTTGCACAATGATGATATAGAATGCAAATCGGTGTGTGGGGATTTTAATTGGAAATGACTAGTGAGGCACAACAAATGAAAATATGGACTTGATGGTATGCCTCAAAAAAAAAGGCAAATAGCTATTCCAGGAGAGATCTTCGAGCAATGATTGAAGAGGGTGTTCAAATCAAAGTCTATAGTGGTGTTACAAGTGGTGAGGATGGTGCTTGGAAATACATTCATGTAAATGGCTCATTGGCATGAGGTAAATATAGATTTTTCTTCAATGTTCATTGTACTAATGATGGACATGGGTGAACCAAAGGATTACATAAAAAAATTGACTAAACTATTAATTAAGATGTGATGGTGTGGTCATTTAAAGAAAGTGGTGGATGACATAGTGCTATGGTTAGGGTTCCCTCTTTATCAAGGCCCTTGACACTCTATCTACCCACATTATAATGGGTCATGGGTGCCCTTTATCATCTATGTTGCGGCTTGAAAATAAGATGATATAAAATAGAGCAAGGTAGGGAGAATTTTTGAAAGTGGTGGATTGGTCATTCACAGTGGAATTAGAAGATTCAAATTGGACAAATATGTTCCAACAACTGGAGACGAAGTGCTAAATTAATAAGAATATAAACATGATCTCCATTAATAGTATACATAAATAGAAGTGTAATGTTGATATGTAATACTCTAAATGTAATAAAAGACTCCTGGCCCTATTACTAAGTAGCCATTTTGGAATTTTTTTTTAGTTAAATATCTTTATTTTATGGGGTATGACTCCTTTGTTCAAATTCACTTACAAAATAAAAATGGTTGTGTTGTCTTTAGGAAATTTACTTAGCATTTTTATCTTGTATGAATTTCTATAATTTTCATTTGAACAAATCTATATCTCCTTTTATCATAAATCCTAGGTACCTATTTTTTATGACTTTCTATTTATTCTATGTGACTCAACTAAGCACTTTATTTCCACCACTATCATACCTAACTCAAAATTAAAGTATAACATAAATTTTGAATAAAGATTATGAATTTTTCACATTATATAATCTTATATTAATCTAAAACTACTGTTTGCATTTTTATTTAGTAATGAAGTATAAGCATCTAGGTATAAGAACCTTAGATGACCTGAATACTTATTGCATGGAAGACACTATCAGACAAGGAATGCTCTCATCCACATTAGACTCATATGTCCTCGATGGTTTTAGACAGCCATGTCCTAGGACGAGTCATCTTGTGAATAAGAAACAATCCACAAACATCAAACAAATGAACATGCCCCATCCTTGCCTCTCTAGTCAAAGACATCCTGAAGAAGCTAAAAGACTACATGTCACCAAAGATAAAATCATAAAATAAGCAAAGATCAACAAACAAACAGGGGTTCTGCTTCGATGTAGAAGTGATTCTTGTTACAGTTTATGCAGTTGGTTGGATTTGTAAGATGGGTTGATATATATGTTATAATGTTTGCTTGATTGTCAACACTTGAATGTTTTGATTTTGTTGAAGTTCAAAGTTGTGTGGTGATCTGAAAGTGTCACTATTTTTTGGAATTTTTTATTTTTTTGGATTATTTCAAGACATTTTATGATTTTTTTAGATTATTTCAACACATTTTATGATTTTTGGACCATTTCAGGACATTTTATGATTTTTTTTGGATTATTTCAAGACATTTTATATATTTTTTGGATTATTTCAGGACATTTTATGATTTTTTTGGATTATTTCAGGACATTTTATGATTTTTTTGGATTATTTTAGGACATTTTATGATTTTTTTGGATTATTTCAGGACATTTTATGATTTTTTTTGGATTATTTCAAGATATTTTATGATTTTTTTGGATTATTTCAGGACATTTTATGATTTTTTTGGATTATTTCAAGACATTTTATGATTTATTTTTTTTGGAAATTTTTTAGGACATTTTATGATTTTTTTTGGATTATTTCAAGATATTTTATGATTTTTTTGGATTATTTAAGGAGATTTTATGATTTTTTTGAATTATTTCAGAACATTTTATGATTTTTTTTGGATTATTTCAGGACATTTTATGATTTTTTAAAATTATTTTAGAACATTTTATGACGAAAATAAATGAGCAGATAGACAAAGAGGGTAGTTTCTCTGACCGCAAGATGGTCAGTATCTTAACCCATAGCTAAGGTTAAGGAGATGCCCCAGTGAGGGATAGGACCAACCTAGTATGCGTGGCAAAGCGAGCAAGCGAGGGGAATGTTGAACAATTCACAAACCATGGTGAGTGTGAAAATGTCATTATGAAGTGGAGGATGAATGAAAAGGGAATGAAAAGATCAAGTGGAGCTCCAAAGGAAAGAGGAGCAAAGCCTCTACACATGGCGCCGATTTCTCAGTTTTCATCATGGTACTCGCTCAAGGCGCCACCGAAGTGGTTTTCAGCACTGAACGAATAGATTTCTCTCTTCTTTTTTTGTATTTTTTTCAGGAATTCTTTCCTTTTTTTGTATTTTTTTAGGACTTTTCCTTTTTTTTGTATTTTTTTAGGACTTTTTTCCCTTTTTTTGGTATTTTTTCAAGACTTTTTCCCCCTTTTTTTTGTATTTTTTCAAGACTTTGAAAATCTTGTACCCTCTGAAGCATTTAGGTATAAAACTTCCGAATGTGCATACTGTTGATGGGATCACTAAGTAGTTCACCTTCCGGAGTAGATAACTGGTATGCCCCAGATCCATACACAACAATGATAACATATGGACCCAACCAGTTAGGCTCACATTTACCCTTCTTTTCTCTATCTTGTTGAGTGATTTTCACAAAGAAAAAGATCCCCAACCTCAAATGTATGCAATTTCACTTTCTGATTATAACTTCGACACATCTGTTGCTAGTATGCTCTAAGATGATTGAAAGTAGTTTTTCTTCATTCATCCAATAGTTCCAACTCCTACAAATGGGAAACTTGATATTCTTCATCACTAATTTGATTACGCAAAGAGACGCGTAAAGAGGGAAACTAAACCTCGAAGGGCAAGATGGCTTCATAACCATATACAAGGGCATATGGGGTAGCACCTGTGGGAGTGCAGACACTCGTGCGATAAGTCCACAGTGCAGGACTCAATTGAATCTGCCAATCTTGACCATCTTCATTGACTATTTTTTTTAAGAATTTTGAAAATGGTTTTATTAGAAGCCTCAGCCTGGCCATTACCTTAAGGATAGAAAGGTGTGGAAAAATGATGTTGTATATGGAATTTCTCACAGAGTTTGCAGACATCTTGATTTTTGAACAGACGACCATTGTCTATGATGATGGATAGAGGAATGACATAACGACAAATGATGTAGTTCAGTATGAAGGTGGCTATTTGTTTTCTAGTGATATGAGTGAGAGGAAAAAATTCAATCAATTTTGTGAAATAGTCAGTGGCAACGAGAATAAACTTATGACGATTGGATGAAGGTGGATGGACCTTGCCCATGAGATCAAGTTCCCACTGATAAAAGGGACATGGTGTAGCAAGGGACTACAATTCCTGTGTGGGAGCATGTATCAAGTCTGCATTTTTTTGACACTGCTTTCATTTTTTAACAAACTGATAAGCATCCTTTTCCACTGTAGGCCAATAATAACCCATACAGATGAGTTTCTTGGCTAAGGTATGACCGCTAGAATGTGCCCCCCATATACCTTCATGTACTTCTTGTAAAGCAGTTTTGACCTCATCGTGCTCAAGACATCTAAGTAAAGTACCATCGAGACCTCGACGGTAAAGGGTATTGGCTAAGATCACATAGCGGGAAGCTTGACAGATAAAGGTTTTATAGGATTTATTGGATAGGTTTGATGGCAAGGTGTTATCTCAAAGATAGGTATAAATATCCCCATACCATTGGGAATTAGGACCAACAATGAGACAAATCATTTTAGATTGTGGTATATTGTAAGTAGGTTCCAAAAGAGGTTCTACCAGGAACTCACAGTAAGCGGCATTACTTGCCATTTCTACAAGTGAACGAATTGTTCCCATTGCATCAACAAATTTGTTGTTATCTCGAGGAATTTGCTCAAAATAGATTGATGTGAAATAGGCCTTGAAGTCATCCACCATTCTTTTGTAAGGCATCAATTTTTCATCTTTTTTTTAATAGTCATCATTAACTTGTCTGATCACTAGCTGAGAGTCACCAAGAACATGCAACTCAAGGATATTCCATTACACAGCTATACAGAGCCCAAAAAGTAATGCCTCATATTCTACAATATTTTTGGTACATGGAAACTATATCTTATAAGCTTTAGGTGTACAATCCCCTTGCAAAGTGACAAAGAGAATTCCAACGATAGAACCACCTTATGTGAAGGAGCCATCAAAATATAAAGTCCATAGATGTGTAGATTCCATGTTGAAGATTGATTCATCAGGAAACTCTGTAATAAGAGGATGATCATCTGTCACAGGAGCATCGGCAAGTTTATCTACGATAGCTTGTCCTTTGATTGCTTTTCTTTCAATGTACTCAATATCAAACTCGCTAAGAATCATCACCCATTTACCTAATCATCCTGTGAGTGTTGCTTTGTTCAAGAGGTACTTAAGAGGATCAATTTTTGCAATGAGCTTTGTCTGGTGTGTAAGCATGTAATGTCTCAGCTTCTGTGATGCAAAAACCACAGCAAGGCATGCTCTTTCAATAGGACTATAATTGAGCTCGTATCCCACTAGAGTACGACTGATGTAATAGATTGCACATTCCTTTCCTTCAGAGTCATGTTGTGCCAAAAGTGTCCCCAGTGCTATGGTGGTTGTGGATATATATAGAAGTAAAGGCTTGTCATCTGTAGGAGGTACTAATACTGGTGGTGTCATCAAATATTCTTTGATTTTCTGAAAAGCTTGTTCACACTTGTCATCCCATCTAAATGAAACATTCTTGTGTAATGGATGCTAAAAGGGTTGGCATTTATCTGCAAGCTGTGCAACAAAACAACAGATAGACTAAAGTTTTCCTTGTAATGATCTCAACTGACTGATATTCTTAGGCGGAGGCATTTCAAGTATAGCCTTTATTTTTGTAGGATCAACTTCAATTCCTTTAGATGAGATAATGTATCCAAGGAGTTTTCCAGAGGTTACCCCAAAGGAACATTTCTTTGGATTCAATCGGAACTTGTATTGTTCTAATCTTGTGAAAATTTTATCCATGATCTCTAGATGTCCCGCTCTAGTGTAGGATTTTCCCAACAAATCATCTACATAGTCTTCCAAATAGTTATGCATCATGTCATGGAAGATAGTGGTCATTGCACGTTGGTAGGTAGCTCCAACGTTCTTCAACCCAAAGGGCATGACATTCCAACAGAAGGTTCCCCAAGGACAAGTGAATGTTGTCTTAATTTGATCTTCAGGAGCAATTTTAATTTGATTGTAGCTTGAAAAACCATCCATGAGGGATAAAATTTCACGCCCTGTTGTCAAATCCACTATCATGTCAATGTTTGGAAGTGGGAAGTCATCCTTAGGAAAATCTTTGTATAAATCTCTAAAATCTGTTCAAACTCAGATGCCCCCATCAGGCTTTGAAACTAGTACTAAATTTGAAATCCAATCAGCATAGTCAACAGGTCTGATCAATCCCACATATAGCAACTTTTGTAATTTAACTTTTACCAATAGAGCAATGTGTGGGTGCATTTTTCTCAACTTTTGTTTAATAGGTTTTTCCCCCGGTGGAAAAGACAAGTGATGCATTACTAGATCTGGATCAAGTCCTGGCATATCTGTATATGACCATGTAAAGTTAACTTGTCTTTCCTTCTAAAAATGTATATTCTCTATTCTCTCTTTAGGTGTTAATGATTCTACTAAATGAATTATCTTTGGTTTTTCTTCTATGCCCAAATTTGTTGGTATTGTCTTCTCCACCAACATAGATGATTTTTCATGATATACTGCTAAGGGAAGTGTGTCAAGTCTTCCATCCTTGGGTGCCTCAGAGAGGTTTTCACCCTTGGATATGTCCTTTATTTTTACTTTTGTGGGGTCTAATAGTGTCGCAGAGCAGTTTTCACTAGAAGACCTATTTATATTTTCAATAATTTTGTGACTGAAAGGCTTGGCACTCCCCCCAAAATAAGCTGCACTATTGAGTTCTATGATGAATCCTATTTTATGATCCTTAAGAGGTGTGTCTTCTCGTGCTCCTAGAAATTTTATGATTGCCTCATCATTTTCAAATACATCCAGTTGTGGTGGTCCCTTCTAATTGAAATCAATGAGTTTGGGGTGAACCAAGGGTAAAGAATCATGATTCAAGTCAAGATTTTGAGTGGATTCAAGGGTACAAATATTATGAGCGGGTTCAGGGGTAGGGACACTATCATAGTCATAAATTTCAATGAAGTCATCAATGGCACTTCCTCATTTGTCTGTGTAGCATTAGAGGACTCTACTTCCTTACTTGAAGCACACGTGGTACTCTAGGTCTTATCTTTCTATGCATCATATCCTAAATCGGGGACTTTTTGCGTACGAGTAGGTTGTATTGGTTCCAAGATACCCTGTTTATGTAAGCCAAGAGGACTTTTACCACCATATCCCATTTGTTTCATAATATCAAATCCTTTACCATATTGTTCAACAGGTATCTTTATTTCAGTTTGTTCTTTTTTTGTATCTTCATCTTTGTATAACCAGTTTAGGAGACCAACTTCTTCTATTTCATTATAAAGGGCTCCCCATTTTTTGAAAGTAGTTGATTTACAAATCATTGTAGTATTTGCATCTGATGTGATCTTAGTCATTTGTGGTTTTCCATAGGTGTGGGGAGATAAAGGTAGCTTTCCAATGTAAAGGGCACGATTCAAGGTATATTCTCCTACTCCTTGTTCTTTTACCTGTATTTTGATCTCGATTGCATTGGATTTTGAGGAAGATGCTTTTAAGGACTCAGAATCAACATATGCTTGGGAAGGAAATGCTTCATGGTTACTTGGGATTGTGATTTTAGTTTTAGGGCTTAGATTATGGCAATACATGAAAGGGTTTGGATCTCCTTGTATTGTGATTTCAACACCATTGTGAGGGAATTTAATGCACTGGTGGTATGTAGAAGGTACTACTTGCATTGCATGAATCCAAGGTCTTCCAAGGAGGATATTATAGGTCAGTGGGAGATCAAGGACTTGGTAAACCACATCCTTTACCATAGGGACAATTCTAATTGGTAGAGTAACTAATCCTTTGGATGAGTGTTCCTCTTCATCATATGCCTTTATGGTAATCTTTTTACTTGGATCAATTGTATTTTCAGAGAACCCTAATTTTTTGATTAATTATTGGGTGCAAATATTAAGGCCTGCTCCTCCATCTATCAAAACTCGCTTGATCTTAACATTATGGATGAGGACGTCAATGTGTAAAGCTGCATTATGTGGTTGTCGAAGGGATGAATCATCATTTTCAGTAAAAGTTAGAGTATGAAGAGAAGTGATGTGTCCCACCATAGCTTGGAATTGATCTACATGTAAGTTCGTAGGAACTGTAGTAGTAGCAAGTGCTTTATCTAAGATAGCTTTATGCTTAGGAGATAGGCATAGTAGCTCGAGTATAGAAATTTGTATGGGTTTTTTTCCTAAGTGCTCTATGAGGTTGGATTGTGAAGCGGGTGTAGTAGGTTTTGCATTAGGACCTTTAAGGGTAATAGTGCCTTTGTGGGTAGTAACCTTGCAATCAGGTTCTTTTCCTTTTATGATGAAAGTGTTGACATGATTATCGACCTCACTGATGTTATGTATGGTATAATCATACTTAGCAGTAGTATAGTTTACACCATCACTAGATTCAAGAGCCTTTCCTTTATCCTTGTCATGCTTAGGGAAAGGGTTTTTAAACACCTCGCGATTGGAGTTACCAGAAGGAGTGCGTCCGTCAATTGCTATCTTACCGTTATCAATAAGGTCTTGTATTAAATTTCAAAGTTTATTGCAGCTATTTGTCTTATGTCCTTTGTGTCTATGATAGTCGCAAAAGTGATCTTCATTCCACCATGGGGGTTTGACTTGTGGATTATATTCTTTTATTTTGGGTAATGCTATAATATTGGTTTCAAGAAGTTCTTTTAATGTAGATTCAAGTGATTGTTCTAATGGTGTAAAATTTCATTTAGGGAAACTTATCTGTTTTTCTTTTCCTTTATCTGAAGATGGACCTTTGAGATTGTAAATAGAGGATAATGTTTTAATTGTTTTTGCATCGACAACTCTGTCATTGACTACATTCTTGTTCTTAACCCAAAAAGGGGTCTTGTTGTTTGAATTCAATTTTTGATCTTTTTCATTATTAAGTTTAATAGTTCCATCATCGATGAGGGTTTGTTCAATTCAAAATCTCATTTCTATGGCTTCATCAAAGGAGTCCAAGCATTTGAGGTGAAGCTACCTTCTGATTTCTTTGTTCAAATTTTGACAAAAGAGGTCAACCAATTCTTGATTAGGAATGGAATAATGCAATTGTTTTGTTAAATGTATCCATCTTTGTAAAAATGACACAAAAGATTCACCTTATTTTTGTTTGGTGTTGAAAAGGTGTGTCATGGTCACTTTAAGGTCACAATTGAAACTATAATTGGAGATAAATCTATCAACCGGTTCTTGAAAATATTTGATGGTCTGGGGTAATCGTGAAAACCATTCCATAGCCTCTCCTCCTAGACTACAAGGCAATAATCTCATAAGGTACATTTCATCAACTGCAAATTCCATGGTAGTGGCACAAAATTGTCTTAAGTGGTTCTTAGGATCTCCTTTTCCATTATATTTGTCAAGTTTTGGTATGTCCCAATGGTTAGGAAAAGGTGGCATTGGTATGATTCGATTGAAGGGATAATGACATATGTCTTCAATGGAGAACTTGTGAGTCGATGTTTTACTGTTCTTGAGAGTATCCAATTCTTGTCTTAATGTTCTAAGCTCATCCAAAATAGGATCATTTGTAGGTGTAGGTTTTTATGTCTTTGAAGATCACTTGTAATCAGGTTGTAGATAAAAGGGTCTATGATCTTTGATCCTACCATCGTTGTTTGTTTTGGGATTCTTAGATTCACTAGATTTAGGTTGGTCATTCATTGTGAGTAATGATATGTCAAAATCAGGAGGCATTTTGATTCCTTCATCAACAAGGGCCTTGAAGCATTGTTGTGGGTTATGTTTGACTACCTCCGTAAGAAGTTTAGTGGATCTATTATCATTGAGAGCTTCATTTATGGTGGATTGTGTTATTTCTTCACTATCAGTTTCACTTGTTTCACTAGTTGCAACACTAATGTGATCTTCCCCATCAAAGTCTTTTCCCCAAGGGTTCCCTTCTTCTTGAAACATTTTTTCTCTTGTTCTAGGGGTCATAGGTGATTTGTTATGATTTTCAATCCAAGGTAATGTATGAGACCTAAGACTAGGATGCAAATGAAAAGGATATGAATCTAAGATGGGATATGAAAATGGTATGGTACAATATGATAAGCTAAAAATGAAAAAGCTAAAAGGTAACTCTAGGTCCAAAGTTGGTTATGATGTAAAGGCTTTACTTGTGTTATGATGGATAGACACAAGGACCAATAATCAAGAGAGGGTATGTAGGAGATGATGGATTCCAAAAGGATTGCCCTACTCAAGGATAATGGTATGTTTCCCTAACTCAAGGATGGTGAACCTCAAGTGATGCAGGTGATAGATAGCCAATAGTTTGATTTCAAGACCTAGGAAGAGTAGCCTAAGTGCAAGCTAAAGGTTTTATTTGATCAATGATGAATATGAAAAGTGCTAAATTCTTAGAACATGCAAAGGTTAGGTGAGATGGTCTTGATATGCAAAAGGGGTTGAACATGAAAGAACTAGGTGGAATGATATATGTATGCAAGGACTATGTAATGTGACCTATGTATGCAAGACTAGGAACATGCAAGAACTAGGATGAATGAGAAATGAATATGTAAGGACCATGAATATGCAAGGGCTAGGTGAAAGGAAAGGGCTAGGTGGAATGCATGGATTGAAAGATCAAAACTGAAGGATGATGACCCCAAGAAATCTAAGTGATAGGTTCACGTGGGATGCTTATGTTGTTGGACCTTTTGAGGTTTGTAAAGTTTGAGATATTGCAATTTTCTCGGTGTGATGTTTGTTTGAGGTCAATTGTTTGTGCTCAGATTTGTGAATGTGGTGAATATTGTTTGAAAATCCAGAAAACACTTGAAAAACATGATGTTTTGGTGTATGCAAATGCACATGAGACAAGCACAATCCTAATAGGCCAATAGGCCAAGGGTTTGTATACTTTATATAGCCCATCGATATACCCTGGATTGGTGCTAAACACCTTTCCTTCTCGAGTGCGGATAGCTTAGAATTTTGGTGGCACTAGCTCCCCTCCATGACTCATTAACGTCATTTGGGCACACCAACTTCAAATTCTTGGGTTGTCACTTCCCAAGAATTGCTATCTCTACTCAAGGGGATCAGTAGTGAGTGTCTTCAGGCATGATACTGTACCCTACACTATACCAAGCAATGACTAAAAAATGGTTGGCTTCTAAAACAATAGGTGTTTAGTAAGGGCATTTCGTTCGTAGGGCATGATCCATGTGGTGAGAGTCCCCTTTTGGATCCATTTTGTCGGAACCATATGTGTGATTCTTGGGCTTTCCCCAAGAATCCACTTTTATATACCAGTTGGAAGTCCCTCGAGTTCAGGGTGCTACTGGTCTGAGTCATCCTAGGGTGAGTACTTTTTCCTACTAGAACAAGCCCAAGTTCTAGAGTCAATAACTACTTCTCTTACACCCAAGATCACACAAGTGAGCAAGGGGAGAGGATACTTCGATTATTAAATTGAGGTGACACATAAAATAGATGGGTCTAGTTTTTGATCACCAAGTTTTGTACAAGGTGAGAGCATACTCCCTACCATCTCAAGTACAACAAACAGTGTTCATTGACCCCCTCGTTAAGCCTATGTGGAAGAAGACAATTGTTCATTTTTAATGCACCAATTGAAGTGTTTTCTAATCTAAAAGATAACTGGTTTCAAAATCATGTCTTCGATGAACGTCCTACATCAAAATCTCATTAGTAGTTTCATGCCTCCTTTCTTTGACAAGAGTATGTTTTGATTTGCAATTCTTTGCCAAATGAACCTAGCAAGAGAAACCAAATTAACAGAATTAGTCACAAAACCAAAACTTAACCAAAATGAAAACTAACATAAATCTAAAGAAAATTAATCTAGGAAAAAAAAAGCTAATCTAAGATAAAAAGGTAATTTAAAATTAAAAGTTAATCTAAAAAAATAAAAAAAAAAATCTAAAGTTAGAGATTAAAAACTAATCTAGATTCAAAGTTAATCCAAATTTAAAACTTATCTAAGTTAGACACTAATTAAAAACTAATCTAATTTAAAAGTTAGCGCAAATTAAAAAACTTAAAAAAAAGTTATTCTAATTAATCAGAATTAAAAGCTATTCTAAATTAAAATTAATCTAAAACTAAAACCAATATTAAAAATTACTCTAGATTAGAACTAATCTAAAGTTAAAAACTAATCTAAGAATTAAAAACTAACTTAAATCTAAATCTCTAATCTAAATTCTAAATTAACTCTAAACTAAGAATCTAATTTAGAAAGTCAAAATCTAAAAAATAAAAAAATAAACTAAGAATCCAAGTAAAATCTAAATTAATGATTTTTCATGATTTAAAAATCTAAGCTAAATTAAAAAGCTAAAAAAATAAGAATTAAATTTAAAATCTAATTTAAATCTACAATTAAATTTAAAATCTAATTTAAATCTAAAATTAAATTTAAAAGCTACATTAAGAAAGAAAGAAAAAAAAACTGTAAAAAGAAAAATCTAATCTAAATTAAATTAGTAACTAAAATCTAAACTACATTAAAAGAAAAATCTAACTAAATAAGAGATTAGAAACTAAACTAAAAACTAACTTAAATTAAACTAAAACTAAATTGAACTAAGCTAAATTAAAATAAAACTAAACTCAAACTAAAACTAACAAAATCAAATTAAAAACTTAAACTATATTAATACTAAACTAAAAAAGAAAACTAAAACAAACTAAAAATGACTGTTAAATTAAAATAAAAGGAGAATCAAAGTCAGATGAAGAAAATAGAATTGCATGTTGACAGTAAACATTTCTAGACTTGGAATATACACAAAAGATTGCAGCCTGACAAAATATCTAGAATAGCCACTGCCCCATGGACGTAATGATTGCAAGACCTACACAAAATGCAAAATGAGCACACAAAAGGTGCAAATTGTTTTCCAAAACACAACTAAACAAAAATCTAAGAGATGCAAGAAAAAATACGAAAGCATGGACAAGACAAGCAAGCTGTTTGACAGAGGCATAGACAAGGTATGTGAACTGTTTGCCAATGTGCACAAGATGGTTTTCTTTTCTTTTTTTTTATTTTTTTGAAAAATATTTTAGCAACTTTCAAGCAAATGCTACTTGTAGGTATAAAGCCAAAGGCAGAAGAAACTTGCAAGCAAATGCTATTTGGAAAAAGAAAAAGAAAACTCTTCTATTGGTGATAAAAGTTTGCAGGGCACAAAAAATGAGCCAAACTAATTCTATTCAAAAATTTCCAAGCACATGCCGGTATTGGCATGGTGTGATGGTTTATAGGTGGCATTTTTGTTCTTTCCACCAAGGTTCAAACCCCGTTGGGGTGGTATTGTTGAATGGTTGTATTTCGGTTCATAGCTCTGGGCAAAAGCGTTTACCCCTTGAATAATTTTTTTTTTCCAAGCACATGATAAAAAAATTTCAAAGCACGTGATATTGAAAAATGTGTGGAAGGGCATGCAATGCTATGTGAAATATGCACAAAATGACTCTATTGAAAACAACTTAAGAAAATTTCAAAACAATGCTATTGGCAGGTGTAAAGCTTGCTTCAGCAGCATCCTCCCTGTCTGTACCAAAATGAAAGCTTTTAAAACAGTATAATCCTTTAAAACATTTAAAGCATGAATATGGATGATATTTTATTCAAACAAAGCTTTTAAAAATGTCAAGTTCACCAATTGTAGAGCCATAAAAATGCATGATTCTATCGAGTAAGAAACACCACTTTAACCCACATCAATAGAGCCATTCTAATTAAAAGAAAAACCAGAAATACAAATCTAAACTACATAAACAAAATAATTCTTTTAAAAGAAATCAATCTCCATTGTCTCCCTATCACCAAGATCTTTGCTTATGCATTTGCTCTTAGATTTTTATGAGCACAAAATGCAATAAAGAGGCTATGGTGAATGAGAAATGCAATCAAGATGCAAAGATTATATGAGTATGTAAATTTGTGAGAGCCAAAATGAGAGGGAAATCCTATTTTAAATAGGAGTTCCCTGAGGATGGAGAGGGTTTGAAGATGAAATGTGGGATAAAAGATGTAAGAGAAGTAAATTCCATTATCCCACATTGCTGGGTTAAATGTTATGGATGAGAATGAAAGTAATAAAGGGTTATTAGATTAAAATGTTCCTAAATGATTAAATATGAATAAAATGATTAAATATGCTTTACTAAAATGCAATATTTCATGAACGATTTATGCAAATAATATGATTAATATGCAAGTTATGATAATTAGTTTATTATGAAATAATAATCAATGACTATGATAATTGATTTATTAATGGAGATGAATATGAAACAATTATGGATGATAATGATAATTGATTTAATATGGAAATAATGTTTATGACTTATTATGCAAATAGATTATGAATGATTATGATTTGTTATGCAAATGGGTATGAATGATAGTGCAAATGAACATGAATGTTAATGCAATGGATATTGAACGAGCATGAGATGGTTCAATGATTTGATGAAATGCATGAATAGAAGAAAGTATTGAATGAATTGATTAAGTAAATAATAATATCTATTTAATCAATAGACGAATATCGTTACAATTGTGAGGACAAATTTGAGTGTCTACAGATAGCATTTCCATGTTCGAGCTACTAGACATGGATAGAACTGGAACCAGTTGTACCTTCAAACTTACCAAATGGGTGATGGATTTTAATAAGGTGAAAATTAAAATCAGAGGATTGAAGGAGAATTTGTCCAATCAGCCAAGAGGGTCATCCTCAGATTTGCTCATTGAGAGGATGTTGGATCTGGAATGCTTTTTTCTTGATTTCAAAGATTAGTGTGAAAGTCACCTTTGTGAGCTGGAGGGAAAGATAAATGAAACTAATGAAGATATCAAAAAGATCATGCAAATTAACTATATGTTTTTCAAAAATAGTGTGGATTCTCTCAAGGTTCACCTTGACAAAATCAGCCAACTATGAGAGAATCAAATACATTTTGCTTCGATGTATGAGAAGGATTAGACTTCCAAGGAGAAGGATAAGAAGAGTGCCAAAGAGGAGGCTAAAGGCCCCATGTACAAGAATGAGGGGTAGTCTGAGGAAGTCTTTTGAAGAAAAAAAATAGGAATCAATGGATATGGTTAGCTTACACTATAATCAAGAGATTGAGGTGGCCAATACTCTAAAAAAATTAAAGTAATTATCTTGTGTTGGTCGGTTTTAGCTCTTTGGTTTCACTACTTTTTTGTTGTTTGTGTTGAACACCTAGAATACTGAGAGGGGGGTGAATTAATATTCTATTGAATATTTCAGCTATAAACCATCCAAACACTAAAGCACATCTAACTGCAAATGTAAGTAAAGACATGAAAGAGATCATAACACCACATAACACATAAACACCAAGATTTTTATGTGGGAAACCAAAAATGGGAAAACCAAAATGAGGATGATATTACAATATATTATAACCAGTTATAAGATATTACAATGGCTTACAACCAAGACATATTGTCCTTGAGAGGCTCACAACCTGAATTGATTAAAAAAGAGAGTGTGGCTCTCTACCAGGAGGTGAACTGATGCAATGCACCTTTCATGTGTTGAATTCAGTTCCAATTAAGCTCTGAAATACAAAATCCTACATTGGTTTGTAGTTTTACAACATACACTACAATTCTTCCTTGATACAAAACTTATACATACAAAGCTTGCATAATATCACACTATCAGACATCTCCTCCATCACATCTCATATCTTCAATACAAAAATATTTCATATATATATGCTATTACATCCACACACATCAATTAGGTCATCCTAATTAGATGTATTCACATTTAATTCAAAAATATCTTGTTAGCTCAACAAAAAAAATGTGCAAGACATGATTTAGGTTGGCATGCACAACATATTAATCTTCATACCACTTATTCATGTCGGCCAAAAGAAGACTTGATCATAAAAATAGACCAACCTAACTAACACCAATTGACCATATGATTATATGGGTGTGCACTATTTTGAATACATGTAGAGTTGATACCTGTAAATCATCTCCCAAAGTTGTAACGACTAGATTAAAGTACCAGATGAATGCAAACCAAATAACTCATACCACTATGCACAACTCTGAGCAAAAAACTATATGTCGATCTTTTGTTAATTGTATCTTTTAGCCCATTCAACCAAAATTACTAAAAGTTTGTTCATAGATGCACTAGATAGTCCTTAATAACATACTAGAATCACATAGGCTAATCATTTAATATGAGCAATTATGGACCAAATTACTAGATCAGGGTAACACAAACATTGTTTATTAGATTAGACAAAACTATCACCAATGTTGACATCAATGACAACACACTAGAAAGTTTCTTCTTAATTCTTCCAAAAATATCCCCTTTGTCATTGATGGAAACATGTTCCAAAAGTGGATCTTCAAATTTATCTTTACTCAAACTATGTGAACTCCCCCTTTCAAATATACACCAAGGTCTCTTTACAACTTCTCCAAAATTTCAAAACTTCTCCCCCTTAAAATTCTAAAACTTCAAAAAGAATTTCTTCAAAACGATAACTTCCCCCCCTTTGACATCAAGGAAAAAGGGTGTACCAGTGATAAATTTGTTGAAAGAAACTGAAATAACATAAAATAGAAAAAGAATGTAGAGAACTTTCTAACCGGAACTAGGAGCACCTTCTAATTCCTTGAGAATGGCTTCCCAAGTAGGTTTTCCACCATCCTAGTTCCCCATCACTCTAACAAGTGCTTTATGCAATGATTCTAGCTCGACTAAGCACTTTTCTCCTTCTTCCAAAGTGGATGGATTAATATTTACCTTTTCATGTTTCTTTGCATCCGCTAAGGCACTTGATACTGGAATGTGTTTGGACTTCACTAAATCTCCAAGTTTTCCAAACTACCTTATTGTATCCTCTTTTTTCCTTTGTAATGTGAAAAATTTATTTTGTAGGTATGAAATAGAAGTCCAGGAAGCATAATCTCTATCATCTGCAATGTTGTAGGCTCCATAGGCATTTGTGAGTTGTGACTCTATCGATTCCATTAAGTCTTTAATGCCTTGAGTGGCATCTAGCCACTGCATGCAATACACAAACAATATTTTAGCTTCTTCTTCACATTCCTTTACCTCTTTTAAACATTACAACACCATATTGTGTGTGGTTGCACATTTGTCCTGTGGTACCAGTAACCTTCTCTTTAGAAGTCTTGACTCTACCTCTTTTTTAGCCTACTTCTTTAGGCCAAAGGTATATTATTTGAGTGAATCAACCAAAAATTTTAAATTATCAATAGGAGCTAAGGAGTCATAAATTGTGGTACCAAGAGCTCTATCCTACAAAACATTGATGAAATCATTTATAAGTTTAGTCCCTTTCTTATGGGTTTCAATAATTTACTTTTTACTAGAGTCAACAAAGGTACCACTTGTTGGAACACAACAATCTATTGAGAGGGAGGGTAAATTAGTAAGCTTTAAAATTTTTGTCTTTTTTTCTAAAGAATAGTTCTAAACAACACTTAAAAACTAGATGTGCAGATTAAAACTTTAAAGATATGACAAACACATGCACAAAAAGATTAAAACATAACAACATATATACATGGAAAACCTAAGATGGGAGAAAACACAGTGAGAAAATGCTGCTAGGAGCTATTTCCCTAATCTAGCCTCACAATGAAATCCTTTGTTACAATTTTTAAGGGCACCAACCTTAAGGAGACACCTCTCCTCTAAACTAAGAACCAACTCAGTTATCTGATGGCACCAACCAATCAGATTTACAACATGTAAGATGATTACAATTTGTTCTTGAGGAACTCTAATCAATGTAACAACTAATTTTGTAGCTACTCAACTCTTTGTTGTTGTCACAACAACTCTATTCACTGATCTGCACCCTACTACTTCAACTCTGTTCATATCCTTCTTCTTTAGTGCATTCTCTATCTACTTCAATGCACCATTATACACCTCAACGACTATCCTTTTCTATTCTTGTGTATTCTCTGATTATCTCAGGAGCTCAAAACCACTCTACTCTACTCTCTACATCACTTTTAGACACTCTTCACATCTATTTTGTGTAGTACCATTCAATGATGATTACCTTGGGAACTTCCACTATAATCAGATATTTTGTTAGGGTGAATATCTTCTTCATTATTCTCCAGCTGCACTAAGCCACACAACATTAATTCCTGATGCAAAAAATTTTCCTTCATTTCCATCCTACCAAACCCTAAGATTAGATATGCAATTAATGCTACCTTCTAAACCTTCAATCTGGTCTTGATCTTTTCCCTTGTGGGAATTTGTATTGCCACTTTGTGCATCTAATCATATTACACCTATTGTTGAAGTAGGTAGACCGATAAATTTTTATTTCCATGTCAGTTTATAGATGAAACCCTACTTAAATGGAGCTAGTCATTCATGATATCCTCGTTCAAATCTGAGCCACCAATCCCCTCCCTTCACTCCAAAATCCTGTGTTCTTTAATCACCATGAGAACTTTAAATCCTGACCATTTGATAAGTGATAATTTAAATTTCCTTCATTGATCTTGACCTTCATAAACATTGTGTATCACCAAAACACTTTGAAAAACCACGTCCATATCCACAATGTAGTGATCACCCTTTAATCACTTTCCCTTACTCTCCGTCGTCCATTGCATATCATTGATATGTTGCAAGCAATGCTAATATTAATTGTGATGCAATCAAATTTTGACACTTGTCCTTGCTGACATCACTTTTTCACTATCATCACTTATCGCTCAAATCTTCAACTTTCTTCACTTCACAACAACGATGTGAAGTGGTTGGGTGATATGATGCCACATGTCACTAGTCCCACCAAGGTCCTATTCTCCTTTATCATACATCATCCAATCATCATGATCCTAACCATTGACAATCTTCATTGTATATTACTGTTCTTGACGCAAACTTCAACTTTCTTTCTGCGATGCACGATAACCACTCATCGTGTATCACTAAATTACAAACCAATTTTTAAGAGCTATATGTGATGTGAAATATCTAGCAATAGCCATCAAATCTCAACATTGAATGTGCATGATTCGATCTTCAAGGGAACTCACCAAAAACATCCAATTGATAAGGTGAAGGGGCCAATCACCAAACAAACTTAAGGGCCATAAGTTATGACTTAACTAACCTGCAACCTTCAACCAATAGTTAACAACAAATTAGAAAACTGTTAAGGTGCCATGATTTCTAACACTAGGGTTTAATTGCAAAACCCTAATCTAGGCTGAGAGCACAAGTATGAAAATTTTGAGCATAGGCTTCAACCTCTAGATCTTCGAAACACATTTATGAGCAACTCTTAGAAAACCCATGTTGAATCTAGACTTAGGTTCTTCTCTTGAGTATTGAAAGAAACCTCTACAACATGACAAAATAGCATGAAAACAATGTAATACTTTGAACAACATTTGTAGCATTCACTCCATCTTCTAGATCCAAAATACACCCTCTTCCTCAGACATCAATGACAACATTTTGACATCAATGTCGACACTCCTTCATGCAGGATCAGTTCCATCTCTCACCTGATCCCTTTTTTGAAATCAATGAAAATAATATGCCAACAATCTCCCCCTTTGACACTGATGGAAAAACTAAATGCTCATGCCAATAGGATGAAATGGTCTGATACCAATTGAAATCGATTGAGGCCTATAACATTTTTAGCTCTCTACCAATTGAACACACTGGGCAATGCTCCATTTTGATATGCACCTCTACCATTCTTATCCTACTTCATTGAGCATTTGTTCCAATTCTCCCCCTTTGACATCAATGGAAAAGGGCATACTCCCCCTAACACATTATTCCCCCTTTGACAAGAAATTCATAGAGAAAGTGGGAATCATTATTATGCAACCATCAAGACTTTAGAAATTTGTAAAACCATTTATACTTGAATTGATGCATCTTGTATGTTACTCGAGACAAATGAAATATGAACGAAGCTCCCCCTAGACTCATACCCCATCACTAGTGACTAGTGAGATGATGTGGGAGAAATGAATCCCAATTTTTGCCTCAAATATTCAAAAATTTCCTTTAGAAGAGGCTTGGTAAAAATTTCATCTACCTATTCTTTGGTTGGAATATACTCCATGCTGACCTCCTTATTTGCAACCTTCTCTGTTATGAAGTGATAATGGATATGTGATTTGTTCTAGTGTGCACCACTTGATTCTTTGATATGTTTATGGCACTTGAATTGTCACAAATAATTGAGATAGGTTCTTTGTACTCATCCTAGATGTATTTAAGATTTTTCTTCATCCATAGGATTTGAGTACAACAAGATACTACTACCACATACTTTGCTTCAATAGTGGATAGAGTAACTAATTCTTTCTTCTTTCTTATCCAAGAAACTAACTTGTTTCCCAAGAAGAATGCTCCACCACTGGTGCTTTTTCTATCATCCATACTTCTTTCCCAATCGACATCAATATATCCAGTTAAATTGAAGTCCTTTCCCTTGGGATACCATAATTCATTGTCAACAATAATCTTGATGTATCTAAAAATCATTTTCACTAAGTTGAGATGTGACTCTTTTGGTGCAACCTCAAATCTTGCCACTAGACATACTACTTGCATAATATCCGGCCTTGATGCAGTTAAATAGAACAAGCTTCGAATCATTGACCTATACATTATTTGATTTCCCTTAGGTGATTCATCTGATTTACTCAATTTGTAGCTAGTTATAATGGGGGTACTGACTGGTCTACTATCTTCCATGCCAAATTTCTTGAGCATCTCCTTAGCATACTTAGTTTGAGATATAAATATCCCTTATCATTTTGTACAATTTTCAAACCAAGGAAAAATGACAACTCTCATAACATTGACATCTCAAATTCATCCTACATGTGTGTAGCAAATATTTTACACATTTTATCGTTGGTACCACCAAAAATGATGTCATCTACATAAGCAACAACTATGATCATGTGCTCTCCTTCAGACTTGAAATACAAGTTAATGTTTGCACATCCCTTTTTGAATCCCTATTGCTGCAAATATTGGTCTAATATGGAATACCAAGCTCTAGGTGCTTGTTTTATACCATACAATGCTTTTCTCAATCTGCAAACATAGTCATCATCCTCTGATAGCTAAAAACCCTCTGGTTGTTCAATGTAGACTTCCTCTTCTGGGATTCCATTCAAGAATGCAGATTTAACATCCATTTGATATACTTTAAATCCTTTATAGACCGAAAAGTCAAGAAAAATTTTGATTGGTTCTAGTCTTGCTACAAGCACAAATGTTTCTTCAAAGTCAATTCCTTCAACTTTTGCATATCCCTTGCACACTAATCTTTCCTTGTTTCTTACTATAGTTCCATCTTCGTTCAACTTGTTTCTAAACACCCACTTAGTGCCAATTACATTTTTTCTTGGGGTCCTAGGAACCAATTCCCAAGTTTTATTATTTTTAATCTGATTTAGCTCCTCTTCCATGGATTCTATCCAACTCTCATCCTTACTAGCTTTAGAGAAACTTTTTGGTTCAATTTGAGATATAGGAGGGAAAAATTTAGTCACTCTTTGTACTTTGCATATCTTATTCTAGTTTGAACTCCTTCATTTTTATTCCGAATTATATAATCTACTAGATGATATTTTTGAACATATTTTGTAGGTTCCTTCTCAACATCTACTTCCTCATATTCTTCTTCATCATTTGCCACATTTTCTTCATAATTTGACTCATCATCAAAATTGTCTTGATCGAATTTGATGTGTTTTATACTTTCATCAATATTTACATTAATTATTTCCACAATCTTGTCTAGCTTTTTGTTGTAGCATTTATATGCTTTTCTTTGAGTGGCATATCCTAAAAATGTTCCTTCATCACTTCTTGATTCAAATTTCCATAATTTTTCATCTTCTCTTTTGATGTAGCACTTACTTCCAAATACTTTAAAGTATTTCATAGATGTAGGTCTACCATACCATAATTCATAGGGAGTACTGTCACTATGTATTTTGATTTGAACTCTATTTAGAATGTATATTGCAATATGTATTGCTTCTCTCCAGAACATATCAGTCAATCTGGCCTCTTTTAGCATTGTTCTAGCCATGTCCTACCAACTCTATTCTTCCTTTCTACCACTTCATTTTGTTGTGAAGTTCTTGGTGCCGAGTATTGTCTCTTGATTCCATGTGCCTCACAGTATTTAACAGATTCAACAGATGTGAATTCTCCTCCTCTGTTTGACCTTAAGAATTTGATCTTTCTGCCTATCTCTTTCTCAACCATCTTCCTAAATATCTTAAATCTCTCAAATTCTTGTGATCCATCCCTTAGAAATGTCATCCATGTCATTCTTGTGTAGTCACCAATTAGCAGCACAAATTATCTTTCTCCTTTCACTCCTCTTGTTCTTGTGGTCCACATAAATCAATATGAACCAACTGTAAATTCTTAGTAATGGAATACTCTTTGTTTGGAAAACTAGCCTTTGCTTGCTTTCCTTGCTAGCACTCTTTACATATGATGTTTGTAGGATTGGTTACTTTAGGAATGTGTCTAACCAAACCTCTTGAGTTTACTCTTACCATGTTATCAAGGTTTATATGACCTAATCTTCTATGTCATAAACAACTTTCATTAGCTTTTCCAATCAAACAACTTTGGCCTTTTACTTCAAGAAGATTGTAAAGATTGCTGTCAGTTCTCAATCCTTTTCAATCCTTTATGATTTTGTAGCCTTCAAAATCAAATGTGACTTTATAACCATTGTCACACATTTGTCTCAAACTTAACAAATTGTGCTTTAAACTTGTGCCATAGAAAAATACCCCCTTGTTATTTTCATGGCCTTTTAGGTCTTGTTTCATTATGTTTCACATATTGTCTTAATCTTATATTGCAACATGGCTTGAATATGTTTATTTTAATATTAAAATTTAAATATTGAAGTCTTGTGAATATGTTGTGAAGTGTTGTAAGACATTTCTACATTATTCTAGACTCTATTTAATATAATTCACCTAAAAATCATCCTTTTAAACATCAGCAAGTCCTATTTTTAAGTGTTGTTAAGTCTTGTAATCAAGATTCACACTTTTCTAGGCATTTTCCCCTTATTTACACCTTTCTCATGTCTTATTTGACCCCCTTATGCACTCATAAGCTTTATTTAAGTGTATTTTTGAATATAACCCTGACACATAACATTAAATTACATTTAATTAGCAACACCTAAGTTTATGTCCCAGGTGGGACCCATTAACCATGGGTGGTGAATGAGTCCACCTTGGCTCCAAAATTTAAAATATTTCAAATTTCTTTAAGGATTTATTCAAAATTATGCTTGATGTCGGCTTGTGATGATGTATGAATGGGTAATAAGACACAAGATTGATATAAATAAGTTAACTTCACCTCATTTTAAAATCTCACTTCATCCAAGCACATCTAATCATCCAACAATTCAATTTCATATCTATTTAAGCATTTGCAATGCATCATTAAGCAATTATTGAAGCATCTTGGAGCAACCATTGACATTGATTCAAACTTGCAAGATCAAGGGTTTTTGGTAAGTTTGTAATACTTTTATATTATTAATTTATCATTTCACTTGCATTTCATTTATTTATATAGGGTTTGACTAAGGAAAACCCCTATTTGCTAACCCTCCAACATTTTCCCCCTTTATGTATGTGTTTGCAGCCTTTGTTTTACAAATTTAATAGGCTTAAAAGGTGTTGAAAAGTGGAATAAATTCAACTAGTTTCTTAAAGTCATTTTGTCATCTTTTCATGCTTTTTGAGTGATTTTTGTCTGTTTCTTGTATAATTGACTTCAACAACCTGACATTCAGACTTTACCAAATCTAGTGTTGCAGAGTTGCTATCTGAATTTCCAAAAATCTAAGAGTGGACTGATTTCCCACCCTTGGTGAATGAGTCCCACCTAAGATTAGAAATCAGTGTTTTGTCAGATTCTAGATCCCAATAGACAAAAACCTGTTCCTGACAATTTTTCACCTATAGGTAGACTAATTTTCCACTGTTGGCGAATGAGTCCCACAATGAGTTTTCAGTGATTTCATTCTGCATTCCAAACATCTCAACAAAATCAGTCTCAGTCTGAGTGGTGCACTCAGATTCATCCCTGTTAGCTCTATTTTGCATATTTTCTTTAGTTTTCATGTTGTTTTCATATCACACTGTGTTTTCAAACATTGCATAAATCTTAGCTTTACATTCATTTAGATTAATTTCATTCAATCAATTGCACCTAATTAAGTTAATTTAGGCATTAAATCATCCCTCCTTCCTTATTTGAGTGAACTTGCTAGATTTTTGGCTTCTTTTCTCTCTCCTTTTAGGTGAAAACCATAGAAGAGTTAGAGAGACTTAAGGTACCAAAAATTTAGGGTTCAAAACCTTCAACATACAAGACATACTTTGTAGGGTTTTTACCATCCAGGCTTAAGATTCCATTACCACATATTTTGACTACAGTGTTATCACCCAAACTCACAAATCCTCCATTAATTTTTTTGAGTTTTATGAACTTACTCCTACCTCCAGT
Source organism: Sequoia sempervirens (assembly GCA_007258455.2). Classification (NCBI taxonomy): domain Eukaryota; kingdom Viridiplantae; phylum Streptophyta; class Pinopsida; order Cupressales; family Cupressaceae; genus Sequoia; species Sequoia sempervirens. The sequence goes on from VDFB02049217.1 coordinate 22,346,467, forward strand.
CATGTGTTTGGAGCAACCACTATCTATCACCCATTGATTTTTAATTTTGGCATGCAGAGTTATTTATGCAATAATTTATTGTGTGGATATTTCTTCCTTTTATTTCCACACTTTCTTGGTTTTCTTTTCAAGGTTTCCACTTAGAAAAGAAAATTTAACTTCCATTTGATATACTTTGAATCCTTTATAAATTGAAAATGCAAGAAACATTCTTATGGATTCTAATCTTGCAATAGGCACAAATATTTCTTCAAATTCTATAACCTCAACTTGTGCATACCTCTTGTACACCAATATTTCCTTATTCCTTAATATGGCCCCATCTTCATTGAGCTTGTTTCTAAACAACCATTTAGTACCTATCACATTTTTTCTTATATGTCTAGGAACTAATTCCCATATTTTATTCTTTTCAATCTGATTTAGTTCCTCTTCCATGGCCTTTAACTAGCTCTCATCCTTGCTGGCCTCAATGTAGATTTTGGGTTCAATTTGTGACAAGAGAGAAAAAATTACTTGTTCCTTGTTTTTTGCAAGTCTTCTACTCATTTGGACTCCACTTTTGTCACCAATAATCTGATCTACAGGGTGATACTTTTGCACATATTTTGTAGGTTCTTTTTCAACATTTTCTAGACCTTCTTCTTCAAAGTTATTCTTATCATATTTTACATTCTTTATATCTTCATCAATCTTGACATTGATACTTGCTACAATCTTGTGCAACAATTTTTTATAGCATTTTTAAGCTTTGATTTGAGTGGAATACCCTAGGAATATTCCTTTGTGAAAACTAGAATCAAATCTTCTCAAATTATCTTCTTCATGCTTGATGTAGCACTTCTTACCAAACACTTTGAAATACTTGACAGATGTTGGTTTACTATACCATAGTTCATAGGGTGTCTTATCACTATTTTCTCTTATTTGAACTCTATTTAAAATGTATACTATGGTATGAACTGCTTCTCTCCAAAACATATATGCTAACTTGGCCTCATTCAACATTGTTCTAGTCATATCATTAACAATCATATTCTTTATCTCAACTACTCCATTATTATTGTGGAGTTCTATGTGTAGAGTATTGTCTCTTAATCCCATTTTTCTCACAATATTCAATGCATTCACTTGATGTGATCCTCCTCTATTTGATCTTAAGCATTTGATCCTTCTGCTAGTCTTCTTCTCATCCATCTTTTTGAATATATTAAACCTTTCAAATTCTTGTGACTTATCCTTTAGAAAGGTTACCCATGTCATTCTAGAGTAGTCATCAATTAGCAACATGAAGTATCTTTCACCTTTCAGTCCTCTTGTCCTTGTAGGACCACACAAATTAGTATGAACCAATTGTAAGGGTTTTATGGTTGATTTTTTTTTTTGAAATTTAACCCTTGTTTTCTTTCCCTATTGACATTATTTATAAATGGTTTTTGTAGGATTAGTTATCTTAGGTATGTGTCTTACCATACCCCTTGAAGTTACTTTCACTAGATTATCAAAATTAGCATGCCCCATTCTCCTATGCCACAACCAACTTTCATCATCTTGGATTCTCAGACAACTCTAACCTTTTACTTCAAAAATATTATAAAGGTTGGAGTTAGTTATTACTCCTTGTGTGATTGTATTTCAATTTTTCCTTATCTTACATCCTTTTGAATTAAATGCGACTTTGTAACCATTGTCACACATTTGACGTACAATTAGCAGGTTGTGCTTCAGTCATTCAACATAAAGGACATCTTTGGTATGATTTTTACCATCTAAGCTCAATATTCCTTTTTCACATATCTTTATTATAGTGTTGTGACCCAAACTAACTGAGCCTCCTTTACATTTCTTGCGTTAGATGATTTTTTTTTGTCACTAGTCATATGTTTGGAGTAGTCACTATCTATCAACCATATATTTTAGTTTTTGGCATTAGGTGTTGTTTGTGCAATCATTGATTGTGTGGATTCTACTCTTTTTCTTTCCATACCTTCTTAGGATTCTTTTCCGCTTTCTCTTCCTTCTTCTTAGGAGCCGCAAACTCTTTATTTACTCTAGGTGGTGTATTTTTCTTTTTCTCACTCTATACATTTGGTCTCATAAAATTTGTTCTACAATTACTTGCTATATGATAAAAGTTGTTACAATTGTAACACATCACATTCATATCAACTAGAGGAGAAAACAGATTATTTCTTACAGAATTAGTACTTCTTTTAGGAACAACTTTGCATTATCTAACGCTATGACCAAATTGATTGCATGTATAACAACACCCATAAAATTATGAAGAGCACTTGGTCATAGTATTTCCTTTAGCCAAATGAGAGGGTCTTCTTTGCTTAGGCTTCCTCAAATCTCTCACCCTTGTGAAACCATCAACATCAATTCTTCTAAGGTTTTTTTTTTTCTAACGAATAGGGATTGATTAGTTGTTCTTATCAATAGCAGGCTTCTTTTCTTCTTCAAATTTCTTTGCATCAGTAGTCTTCTTTTCCTCTTTAGAGGTATTCTCCTTGTATAATTTCTCACCATATGTCCCAAAAATTTCTCCCGCTCTAAATCTCTCATATAGTTTTTGTAGAAACACTAGTAAAAGTACTCTTTCCTTTCTCAAGACCTAAACTAGTTTTTTCTTTATTAGAAGGCTTTTGTGTGCTTAGTAATCCATCAAGAAACTCTAATCCTCCATTAAAATTTAGGCCTTTTTCTTTTTTTTCTCTGGCATTTTCCAAGTCTTTTCTTAATGTAATTATTTCTACCTCTAGCTACATACATTTTTCCACCTTGAACTATAGCTTGGATTTGACTACTCCAATTCTCCTAGCTTCCTCTACTTGTAGTTTCATGCTTACTGCCATTTTATTTGATTCTTCAATTTTTTTGGTTAGATTGTTAGTCTCCTTTTGGGAAAGCTTCTTCTAATGCTTATTCTCATTTTTCATTTTTTCAATCTCCTCTCTTAGGTCATCAATCTCATCTAGAGCATAGATGAGTTCTCCTTCTAAGTTAACTTCTCCTTCCTCTTCACCTTAAACTTTAACCTTACCATATTTATGTTCTTCAAATTCTTTTTCCATGTAAAGGAATTAATTGTCTTGAATCAAAAAGGCACAATCTAGTTCATCCTGAAAACTATCACATACATCAGATACATCACTATACTTTTGAATGTACAAACATTTCTTCTTCTGAAAATTCCTTCTCTTCGGATATAGGGTTTCTTTATTTTACCATTGATTTATTTTCAAATTTATCCTTCTTATTGTAAGGAAATTTTGTAGCAAAATGACCTAATTTACCATAATCAAAGCACTTGAAGGGTAACTTCTATATTTTTTGGAGCCTCTTCTTAATATCTTGATGAATTTTGCTTCTTCCTCAAAAGTCTCTTCATGATTGGATGTAAACATTGCCTATTTATCTTTCTTGGATACCTCAATATTTTCTTTGTTGGTAACCTTGAATGCATCTTCTCTTTTGGATGGTTTTTCATTTCCCATCTTCATTTCATAGGCTATAAATATGCCATGCAATTCATCAAGAGTTAGTTTGTCAATTTCTTTTGCTTTCTCAATTGTTGATAATTTGCAGTCATACAAATATGACATGGACCTTAAAAAATTCTTCACAATGACTGAATATTTTTACTTCTCCAAATCCTCTAATTGAGTTCACTATTTCATCAACTCTGAGAAGATAATCTATAAACTTTTCTTCTTCATTCATTATGAGACTTTCAAACTTGGCTCTGACAATCTACAATTTTGCAAGTTTTATCTTATCGTCTCTTTCACAAATTCTTTTCAACCTTTCCTAGACATTATGTGTGGTTTGAAAATGCATAAATTTGAAAAAATCTGAACTAGACAAACCATAGAGAGTTGAATGCTTTTCCTTTGATTTGTTCTTATATTCCTTCTTTCCTACAACATTAGTAGGGGTTGTAGCTGGTGGTTTCTATCCATTCTTAACAAACATCCAAACATTAAAACCTAATGATACCAAATACATCTCCATCATAATGCTTTAGAAAGCATAATTTGATACATTTGTATAGGAGTGAATTTTCACCCCTCTTGGAAATTACCCTTTTACATCCCTCCACCTTAGAAAATTTAAAATGACTGCAAAATCCCACATCACTCATTCGTAATGCATCCACTTGGCACTTGTATTTTGTGTTGGTGGGGGAATTTTTGTCAAGGATGTGAGTGTAGTGCATAGATGTCTATGTGGCCCACTATCATCCTTGATAGATTCCTGCATCTGGAGTCCACATGGGATGTTACATTCCACATTGGGCATGAAGTGTAACGCTTCTATGTTGACCAGATGGACTAAAAATAATTCTTTCCTTCCTAATCTCCCTTCAAATGCATATTTTTCACATCCATTCCACCTTCTTCACAATTCTAGACTTTCACTTGATCTCTCTTGCATCCTTTTTGTATCTCTTGAGTATTATTCAACAACTTGTTGCTCCATCAAATTCACTAAGAATGTGTTGTGCTACCATAGAAGCTATGATTTTGGTATCTTGCGAGACCTCCTTCATCATCGATATGGCTGTGTCAACTTTTCCAAGATCGTAGTCTTAAATTATCCCTTCATTGGCCTTGCGTGCCTTTGGGTGGAGGTGGTATTGCTTCAATATCCTTCTTTTTTTGTGGTTTGATAGAGTAGCATTCTGTCTTTTGTAGTGTTCATACTCTTCCTTTCTATTTCATTTATCACATTTTCTATCTTGTGGATTTCCTAGCTATCCATGGAGGTGGAAACACCAAAGTGGGGGTTTGACTAAGGAAAAATCCTATATAACCCCACATTTTTTTCCTTTCTTGGCTATGTGTAGGTGCATGTATGCAAGGAGCTTGCTGGTGAATTGGACTTTCAGTGAGTTGGTCTTCGCCACCTTAGTTTTCATCATCTTCTTTATCATATTCATAGTTATTTCTCATATTTCATTATTTTGTTCCTTTCATTACACTTCATTAGCTAAACCATAAGTAGGTTTCTTGATATTTGTGGACTCCAAAAAAGTAACCCTTCTACTTTTTCTTCTCATTTAGGCCCTCCTTGTGATTTTGGCTTAATTTTTCCTTGATTTAATGTTGCAATGTGAACAACACATTCACATTAGGCCTTGGGCCCTTGTGAATTAATAAGAATTTTATGATGCCTTGCAAAAGTGTTGTAACACACTTTCACATTTTTATAGGATATTATATATATATTTCACTTAAATAACTTATTTTTATCTTTTACCAAGCCTTATTTCAAAGTGTTGGGTGAAGCCACAATAGTGGTTTACAATTTGATGGAGGAAGGAAAACTAAGAAAAAATGACCCCATGGCAAAAAAATTGGTTTTAGGGGTTCAAATGAACCTACAAGTTCGACCGAACCCAAAAGGGGTTCGCTTGAACTAGGGTTCAAGTGAACCCATTAATTATTAGGCCCACATTTCCTGCCCCCAAAAAAAAAGTAAATGCATATTGAAGGGTGGTTCACTTGAACTAGGGTTTGAGTGAACCCCTAGGGGTTCATACAAACCAGCCTTATTCCTCATTCTCCCCTTGAAACAAAAAAAAACCTAAATTTTTATGCTTCGAAGCTCAAGTTGAGGATGAAAATGAAGGAGTCTTCACAAACCCAACTAGAATCAGGTAGTCCTTAGAACGAGCTACTCAACGAATATAATTTTAATATGTTTTGGTTTTATTATGTATTTGTTTTTAGTTTTATTAAACATAGGTTTTTCATCGAAAATGAAGGTCTCTATTCTGCACATGTGGAAAATTAGCAGATTATAATTTTTTTTTTTAATATGTGTGCACTGGATATTGAAGTACTTGATCAAACAAAAAAAATTTGAATTTCGATATATACAAAAAAAGTTACCCGTTATACAGTTGAACTATGTTTGAATTGTAATTGGTTTGACTTTGAAACTTGATTAAAGAAAAAATATTCAATAAAATACTATCTAACCAAGTGGAAGCACTAGATATTGGAGTTACAAATCTAAATTTGAAATAATTAGAGTTTTACCCTTCATGGAAAAAAAGTTATACATTATACAGTGTACGTCACTTTTTAAAAATGTTGTTTTTTGAAAAAAACCAGTTTTTGTGGGAGATGGTAAAAGAAGTGAAATCCGATTCCAAAAATTTTGAATTTTTTTTTTTTAGAATCTACAAACAAAATGTGACGAGACTTTAGTTTGTATCATCTTCAAATTCCTCACGGTTTAGCTGCTATAGGTGCCTGAATGTGAGTATTTAGTTAAAAATAATAATTCCAGTGGACCCATTTTGGCCAAAAATTGTAAACCACTATTGTGGGATCACCTTTCTATAAAGTGTTGTAGCCTTCATGCTTTCTATGCTTGTCGTTAATATTTGGACCTTTCTTATGCTTTAATTGGCCCCATTTTACCTCTAAAGGCCTTACTTAAGTGTATTTTTAAGAATAAACCCAATAAACATCATTTAAAATATGTAAATTATGAAACCCAATTAAAATTCCTTAAGTGGGATGCATTAGCCATAATGGGCGAATGAGTCCCCTTTAGCCCAAAATTAAAAATTAATTCAAAATTCTGGCAAGTTTTTATTTTCTAAGATCTAAGGTCAACCTATATGATGTAGTATTTTCGGGAATTAGGGAATAATTTTATATAAATATAAGTTTTTTCTATTCATTTCACCACAAAAAAAATAATTGAACCATAGATTTTTGGTACCTTAAGTCTTTCTAACTTTTCTAGGGTTTTTCACCTAAAAGGAGAGAGAAAAGAAGCCAAAAATATAGCAAGTTCACTAAAATAAGGAAGGAGGGATTATGTAATTCCTATATGAAATTCAATAAGTGCAATTGATTGAATGAGATTAATCTAACTGAATGCAAAGATAGGATTTATGCAATGTTTGAAAACATAGTGTGATATGCAAACAACATGAAAACTAAAGAAAATATGCAGAACAGAGCTAACAGGGATGAATCTGAGTGCACCTGGACTGAGATTGATGTTGTTGAGATGTCTAGAATGCAAAATGATGTCACTAAAAATTCATTGTGGGACTCATTCTCCAATGGTGGTGAATCAGTCCACCTACAGGTGAAATTGTCGGGAATAGGTTTCTATCTGTCGGGATCTAGAATCTGAAAAAAAATTGATTTCTAATCTTAGGTGGGACTCATTCACCAAGGGTGGTGAATCAGTCCACTCATAGATTTCTAGAAATTCAGACAACTCTGAAACACCAGATTAGAATTGATTCCAAAATGACAAGATGACAAAATGACTTGAAGAACCTAGTTGAATTGATGAAAAGATGACAAAATGACTTGAAGAACCTAGTTGAATTGATCCCACTTTTCAACACCTTTTAAACCAATTAAATATGCAAAAAAAAGGCTGCAAACACATGCAAAAAGGGGAAAAAATGTTGGAGGGTTAGCAAATAGGGGTTTTCCTTGGTCAAACCCCACTTTGGTTATCAAACCCTATATCGATAAATGAGATGCAAGGGAAATGATAAATGAATAACATAAAAGTATTACAAACTTACCAAAAACCCTTGATTTTTCAAGTCTGAATCAATGTCAATGGTTGCTCCAAGATGCTTCAATAATTACTCAATGATGTATTGCAAATGCTTGAATAGATGTGAAATTGACTTGTTGGATGATTAGATGTGCTTGAATGAATTGGGATGTTAAAAAGAGGTAAAATTAACTTATTTATATCAATCTTGTGTCTTAGTACCCATTAATACATCATCACAGGTCAACATCATGCATAATTTTGAATAAATCCCCAAAGAAATTTGAAATATTTTGAAGTTTGGAGCCAAGGTGGACTCATTTGCCACCCATGGTGAATGGATCCCACCCGGGACATAAACTTAGGTTTCAAGAATTAAATGTCATTTAATGTTATGTGTTGGGGTTATATTAAAAAATACACTTAAATAAAGCTTATGAGTGTATAAGGGGGTCAAATAAGACATGAGAAAGGTGTAAATAAGGAGAAAATGCCTAGAAAAGTGTGAATCTTGATTACAAGACTTAAAAACACTTAAAAAATAGGACGTGTTGATGTGTAAAAGGATGATTTTTTAGGTGAATTATATTAAATAGAGTCTAGAATAATGTAGAAATGTCTTGCAACACTTCATTACACATTCACAAGACTTCAATATTTAAATTTTAATAATAAAATAAACATATTCAAGCCATGTTGCAATATAAAATTAAGGAAAAATATGTGAAACATAATGAAACAAGACCTAAAAGCCCATGAAAATGACTAGGGGCCATTTTTCTATGGCACAATAATCAATCAATCATTCAAGCATTCTAAGCATTCCAAGCATTTTCACAAGAGTATTCGATCACAAGCTATCACTTGCATGTTTATCGAATTCTACTTCAAGGGTTTGGTGAGTTGTAGCATTGCATGTTTTTCATTCATCATTCTCTTTACATATTTCATTTTATTTTCAAGGGTTTAATTACCAACAAGGTGTTTGACCAAGGAAAACCCCTATTCAGTAACCCTACAATAATTTTTCGCCCTCTTGGCATGTGATTTGTAGGTCTAGGTTGTAGATTTGTCAAAGATTAAGATTGGAAAAGTTCTCATCAAGTTATCAAACCAATTCAAAGTTTTCAAAACCTTAAGAGAAGCTTGGCGAAGACCTATAGGTTAAATTATGTAGTTTCAGACTCGAATCTAAACTAGGAGCAGAAGTGCAGACTAAAGTCCACAATTTCATGTTCTGAATTTTTAGAAATGTAGAGATGGATAGATTTTCCATTAGTGGTGAACAAGTCACACTACCCAGGCTTAAACAATAATTTTATAGATTTGAGTAGCTAGTTGTCTGAAACTTGTTTTGGCAGAGTCTTCTTGAAGTAGGACTAAGTCGCCTTGCTTGGCATATGAGTCATAGTTGGAATAAAGAGTGAATTCTTCAGGATTCTAGAGCTCCTTTCCATCTCTTTCTAGTCTTTAGGTGCACACTTTCAATCTCATAAGTTTTTGTTATAGTTTACTTGCATTTATAGGTCATTTTGCTTATCACATTGTGTTTTCAAACATTTTGCATTTTCCAAGTTTACACTTGGTGGTGAACCCCTTTCTTAACTCATCTATCTTAAAGGATATATCTTATAGTCAGATCTCTCACATCATTCATTGGTTTGAGGTCTTTAAGGTACCCTTGAGTGTGGATATTGTGAAATTGGATCCCTTCCTCCTAATCCCCTTTAGTGTGGAAAAGGAAGTGAAGCACCCATTTTTCGTGTCTACATTTTGGTGAAGCCGACTTTTGAATATCATATTCTGATATGGAGTGCATTTACATCCTAGATTTAGCTTACATTAAGATTGCATTAGGATATGCATTAGTTAATTTGCATTCTTGGTGTAGACACCTAAATTTGGACACTTACATCTATCCAAATTTGTCCCTCTTCATCTAAATATCCTCTTATTTGCATTAATTAAGTAATATCACAATTATTTAGTTAATACCCATAATTCTTCTAAATCCCTAAGGTATTGAGTTAAATAATTAAATACTAACCCTTTATTCCCTCTTCCTCAAATAATTAAATAAATAAGACATTTATTTAATTCCTCACATGTCACATCCTCCATCACTTTTTCTTAATCCTAATCCACCTCCTAATCCCATCATTAGGGAGTGCAAATGTCTAATACGTGATTAAGATGTGTCACATCCTCCAACTTTTGCAAGTTGGCTCCTAACCCTCATTAGTCACTAATTGTCTTCTAATAATTGATTAGCTAGTTTAATTAGTACCTTGGTCAACTCTCTCATCTCCCAAGAAATATTAAATGCCTTTTATTATCACCATGTCCTTCCTAATGGAATTTTAAAATTTTATTTTATCCCTCCAGGAATCTCCTCTTCCCCATACAAGTTGTTAGGAGTTCTAGAACTCCTCACTTGTCACATCACTCACATGTGGACAAGTACTTCCTTCTTTGGAACATTTTCTTATCCACTAGACATTCCCCAAGCATGTGGATTTAATATTCACATTTATTCCCCCAACAACCTCTCTCATTCCCATGCACATTAAAAAGGAATTTTTAATTCCTTTAGTCAACTCTTCATTTCAACCCTTGATCTTACTTTCCATCTTTCAATCTCCACCATCTATTTGATCTCCCTAGGTTAAATGGCTAACACTTAGCCACTTTTCAAGGATGCATTAATTCATTCAACACACTCATTCACAACATAAACTATCAAACTCTCACACTTGCACTCTCCTTCAAGCTCAACCTCCATTGTTGCTCATCTTCAAGCTTGCATCACAGTCACTTCTTGCATCTATCCAAACACCCACATCTATCATTTGTATCTTCATCAAATCCTCATCATTTTTCATCCTCTTGCACCATTTTTTCCATCAAAGGGAGCACACATCCAAGCTACATTAAGAGCCAACCAAGGATCAACATAAGTAAAAGGTATACTTTATTGTTTCATCTTTTCTTCTATTTGTATTTAACGTAGCCCAATCTTGAGGTGGTCTTGTGTTTTTGTTTTGGATTTCTTAGTTAGTTTTACAAATTTAGGATAGAAAAAAAATTGCACACATTTTTGGCAAACCCGGTGGGATCCAAAAATGGGTCCCTTTTTGCTTTCATGTTTGCTATTTTTGAGTTTTTGTAGGTTTAGGGGACACAAAGGGGAGATCCCACCCTCAAAGGGGTGACTGAAACCTAAATAGAGGCGACCATTCCCTAACATAGATGCCTGTCTAAGACATAACAACAAGTTTAACTCTCTATTTTGAGTAGAGGGGCGACCAGACCCTTGAAGGGGCGACCAACCCCAAAACAAGGCTGTTTTAAGGTAAAAAAACAAAATTTTAAAGCATTTTTCGAGCCCATTTTCTGTCGTTATTGTTAGTACTGACCCCGTAACACATATTGTTGATGGATGTGAAGGTTTTTACTAACATTTGTGTAGCCATTTCCCACTTAACGAAGATAGGAGATCAAACTACTAACATGTTTCTTGCAGGATTAACGAACCAAGTCTCTTAGTTAACTTGTTTGTTTCATTTTCATATTAATTTAGGCACATAGTCTAAGTAGGAGGGAGCCAATAATTTTTTTTTTCTTTGTATGTAGTAAGATATTGGCATATCCAATCCCCTTGCACCATTTGGTGATCCTGGGTGAAGAGAAATCATAGCTTACTAAGTCCTTTTTATTATCCAAGGGATGCTACATCGTTCACACTTTCCCCTTGCACTTCATGTGAGCTCGGGGAGTAGCTGAAAATGGTTAGTTTTCTCTTCTTAGTAGGACCTACTTGGGGATTTCATCACCCCAAGGGATGATTCCAACCACGGATACCAACAGGGTATATAAAGGGGGGGGCCAAAGCTATACCCAAATCCAGTCACGTCGTGTTTGGAAAAGCATCGAAGCTAGGGTGATACCTAGATAGTCATGAAGAGTTGGTCCAAGCCTTCGGTATCTCATTGGGGTTCCCAACTAACGCTCGTGACAGACTAGTGTTCATAGTTTGTGACATACTAGGTAGAGGACTGCGTTGGCCATATCTTTCACACTAATCATAGGATCATGTTGCTTGAACTATCTTTCTTGTGCTAAACTAGTGATTTTTTGTTCATTCAAGTCAGATACACCTTCTTGCTTGATGTTTTCATTGTTTTCTATCCTTTTCCATAGCTATTTTATCTAAGTCAAGTTCAATTCTATCAAAACGAGCGACCTTGACCTCAAGAGGGGTGACCTTGCCCTCTATCTCAGTCATTTTTAGTCTGTTTAAGTCAAATTTATTAATTTTTCACCTCAAAGTGGTGACTAGGCCTAGTCCAGGGGTGACCATGTCATAGAAGGGGTGACTAGGCCCTGTCCAGGGGTGACCATGCCCTAAAACAACTATTTTTCCTTACTTTTTTAGTTGTTTTGTCAGTTGTACTCTATCGCTTTTGACTGTTCTTGCTTGTTCCCTAGAATAGGAAACCATGCCATAGGGAATAGGTGACCAAGCCCTGAAAGGGGTGGCTAGGGCCTGTCTAGGGGCAACCATGCCCTAAAATGGTTGTTTTTACTTACTTTTTTAGCCGTTTTATTAGTCATTCTTTGTCATTTTCGATTGTTCTCACTCATTCCCTAGAATAGGCAACCATTCCCTCACTAGGGGTGACCATGCCCTTTCCAGGGGTGACCACGCCCTAAAACAAGTGTTTTTCCTTGTTGTTTTAGCCATTTTCTTAGTCCTTCTCAATTGTTTTCAATCATTCTCATCTGTTCCTTATAATAGGTGACCAAGCCTAGTCTAGGAGTGTCCATGCCCTCACTAGGGGTGACCAGGCCCTGTCCAGGGGTGACCATGCCCTAGAACGAGCAGTTTTCCTTTCTTTTTTAGTTGTTTTGATAGCCATTTTCTATCATTTTTTATTTCTATCATCCGTTCCCTAGAATAGGTGACTAGGCCCAATCCATGGGTGACCATACCCTCAATAGAGGTGACCATGCCCTCAGATAGGCTTCCCTAACCCTAGAATGGTTTTTTTCCTTGCTTTTTAGTCGTTTTGTCAGTCATTGTCAGTTTTTTTTTATCATTCTCGCCTGTTCCCTAGAACAAGCAACCAGGCCTAGTTTAGGGGTGACCATGCCCTCAACAAAGGTGACTAGGCCCTCATATAGTCATCCCTGACCCTAGAACGAGCATTTTTTCTTTTTTTTTGGACCATTTTATCAGTCATTCTCTATCATTTTCCATGGTTCTCACCCATACCCTAGAATAGGAAACTAGGCCCAATCCAAGGATGAACCAAAACCTCAACAGAGGCAACCAGGACCTCAAATAGGCATCTTTGACCCTAGAACGAGCTTTTTGCTTGCTTTTTCTACCATTTTGTCATTCGTCCACTGTTGTTTTCTGTTGTTCTTTCCTATTCTCTAGAATAGGAAACCTTTACCTTAAGCTCAGTGACCTCACCCTCTAGTTGGGTAGTTGTGCACCTTGGATGGGTGATTTAGCTCCAAAAATGACCAATCTTGTCTTCCATCCAAGTTGTTCTATCAGTCATTTTCTGTCGTCTTTAGTCATTTCTCACCTATTTTTAGTGAATAGGCATGTGCCACCTTTTTAAGCAAGTTTTCCATTAGTTTGGGTGAATTTTCTCCCTGAACAACTAATCTCATCTCTCATTGAGTCAATCCATTCATCCCTTCTAAGCATTTGTTTCCTTGCTTTGAGAGTCAGTCTCCTCATCTTGAGCATGCATTCATCCCTTCCAAGCATTTGTTTCCTAATTTTGAGAATTAGTCTCCTCTTCTAAGCATTCTTCTCCTCATTCTAAGTATTTTTCCATCGATTCCATGATTTTTTTACCCGTTTTGAGGGTCCATCTAATTTTCCTAAGAATCTAAAAGTTGAATAAGTGACTAGGCCCACCAATAGGTGACTAAGACCAGCCCATAGGTGACTAGGCCCCAGGAATAGGTGACCAATACCTAAAGAGGGGTGACCACACCCCAGAGATAGGTGACCTTGTCTTCTAGTCCATTTACTAGTAGTCTTCACTTTATTCTATCCACATGTTATTTGTTCACCATTTGAATTGAATAGACACATCTTAAAAAATATCTAGGGTACATATCCATCATCATTTTCTTGATTTGAATCCCCTAAACCTTTCTTTATAGGTTATTATCCAAATTGACCTAGGTGTTTAAGTCTGATCATTATCCTATACATCAATCATCATCTTTGGTCCAATCAATCTGCTTCCATCTTGAGGTGGATTCGGTGTCGTAATCATGCATTTGTCCCTTAATCTAATCAATCAACACCTTAAGTCACCTAGGGTGTTCTCTGAACTTGTTTAGAATCCAATCAATCATCTCATAAATTGATCTTATCCCATCGCATCCTCCAATCATCCTAATTTGAGCTTCAATCATCCTAATCTGAGCTTCAATCCAATCCCAATTTGAGCTTTGCTCCAATCCTAATATGAGATTTTCTGAGCTTGAATTAAATTCTTATTTGATCTTTAGTCCACATCTAAGATCTTCCGATCCCTTCTTTGATCTCCTTCCAAATCCACCTTAGTCATTCTTTCATCATCTTTCCTTCTAGTCATCCCTTCAATCCATATCCATCCCATCCTACATAATGAATCCTTACCATTCACCGATGCAATCAAAAGTAGTAGTCATGGGGAATTCTAATTAAGTTGACAATGACAACAAAATCCTTACTGACCAAGAGCTATATCGCATAGATCCCCTTGACACTATCATTTCTAGCAAGCTTTCTCCAAGTGTCATCCAAATTCCAATCACCCCTCCAAGCGATCCCGTTACATCCCCATCCACACCTAATAATGCTCCTTATGCTTCCTTTGGCAAGGGATATCCATTATCTTTCTCTCCCGCATCTCCATCATATCTACATCATTTTCCTATCCAACACCCACATCCTCCTATCCCAATCTATCATCTCAATCTTCCCATCCTAATCTACCATCCCAATACTCCTATTATAATTCCCCATCCATGTTCCCCTATCCTAATCCTCCTTACCAGTATGCCCATCCTAATCCAACATCCACACCTTTTTATATTGATCCTATACCCCCATCAACTTATCCTAATCCTATATCCACATATGTCTATCCTAATTCACTATCCCAATCTTCCCATCTTAATCCACCATACCAATATTCATATCTTAATTCCTCATGTACTTCCTCCAACCTCAAATCACCATCCACGGCTTTGTATTCAAGTCTACTATTACAATATTCTTACCTTAACCCTCCATCTAATCCTAATTTTCCATCTACTATTATTCCCCCATCCAATCTCGTTCTTCAATCTAATCCTAGCCTACCAAGCCCTAATCCTAGTCCTTCACCCATCCATACTCCATCCACTCCCACTGTTCCATCTAAGCCTATAATATGCAAGATCCTCACTCTAGAAGTTCTCCAAGGACTCATAACAAAGAAAACATCCCCAACTCCACATCTTGAGGTTGTGGAACCATGCCATCCCAATCCATCATCCATAGTTACTAGTGATGAGACCCTTCTCCGCACCACACCTGTCATTGATGTTACCACCTCTAGCACCACTCAAACTGTTGAAACCATCACACCTACCAAATCCATTGAACCCCCATCTCCCACCTCAAGACTTGTTGAACCCATCAAAGATAACCAAATCCAATCCACTCCTCCTACTCGTAGATCTAACCAATCCCTTGAAAACACCCAAGCCCAATCCATGCCTCCCATTCCTAGTCTCACTTAAACCCATGAACCTCATGAATCCTCTATCCTTCCATCTCCCCCACTTGAGGAGTCCCTCAAACACTCCGTTATCATGCCACCCACACAAGAGGAGTCATGCCAAGATCTGGATCCAAAGCATACCATATCCCCTCATACACATTAAGATCATGGCATCCCATCTATTCCATCTGAAGATCATAGTCCCCCATCCATTCCATCTGATGATCCCCTTTGCACTCAAGATATGATTACTCCATCGCATGAGCCCTTATCACCTACTGACACAAACCTAGATCCTATCATTTCACCTAATCCCTCTCTTGACCCCTTACCACCCACTCCTCTCAATCCTTATGTTGTTACCCTATCATCTCCATCTGATGATCTTGCATTGTCGCCTAGCCCTACCATCCTAACACCATGTTTATATCCCCTTGACCCTCTCACATTCATCCATGATGGTCTCCTTGGAGAAGAAAAGCAAAGCATGTATACCACCCATTCTCCTCTTCCTAATGACAGACTCACATCATTCTTCCAAAGTAACAAAATTCCTATCACAAATCAAATGCTCAAAACCATGAATTATCAAGGAAAAGGTTTAGGCCTTCATGGGAAAGGTATTTTGGAGCCCATCCAGCCCAAAGAACACTCCTATATAGGAGGTCTTGGATGTATTGATCATGACTCAAAATCCAAGCATGTTGGTACAACCTCCACATACCATCAATGATCCTCTTCTAAAAAAATAAGAGGCTCCTCCCATCACTCCACTAGATCATTTGTTGCCATCCCCCCTCCATCGTATCACCTGAAAAAAACCATCCATATTCCTCCATTTGCTCCATCCATTTTGGGTATGTATGTCCCTCCATCCACCATCTCCCATCCTTAATCTACTTCATATATTTTGGGTCCTTGTGTCCCTCCATCCACCATCACATATCCCCCAAGCCCTAATTCCATTTTGGGACCTTATGCCCCACAATCACCTCCTCCATCTCATCCTATTCATCCTTTCATGCATCCATGACCTATCCATGTCACCCATCATAAACATCCCCCTCGCATACTCCCTAATCAGGATAAAAAAAGTCACGTGCCTACACATCCTCCATTCACATATCATCCTCAACATTCTACCTCCATTGCTTCATTCATATCCTCTCCACATCATCCATCTAATCATACTCCTCCCATTTCTACTAAAGCACTTTGGATGCCAAAATAAAAATGCATTAATATAAACATCCACATGAATCTAAAGCTCCTCATGTCCCCTCTATAAGACATGGTGAAGAAAAGAAAAATAAAATAAAAAATCCAAATCAAACCCATCGGCTGCAAAGGCCCATAAAAGCAAAAATCAAAACCATGTGGATCCAAAAGAAAAATTATGCAATTCCTTCAAGGGAAACATCGATAACAACATCCAAAGTTGCTAATCCAAAAGCTAATCATGCAAATCCTTCACCTCCTAAATCTATTTTAGGTCCTTATGTCCCAAAATTTACTACCCCATCTCCTCCATTATTCCCACATTCTCCGTCCATTAATTCTCCTACCCTTTCACCTCCCTCACCACATGTGCTAATGTTGGTCCTGAAAACATCCCCCATCACATATCCACTCCATCCTTCTATCCATACACTTTTCAACATCCCATCCATTATCCAACATATCTCCTGCATCAAATCCCTTTAATCCATTCTCTTGCATAATCCATTTATCCTAATAAGGTTGTACCAACATCCAATAGTCACTTCACACATGGGCTCTTATTACCTTGTATGGAACTTGATGCTTGAGCCCATCTGTTCCTTATTGCATGTATTCCACATCCACTCATCCACATTCTTATCCATCTTCATCAGCGCATTATCCAAAAAATACAAAAAAAAAATAAAAAAATTGTCAAAAACTAAAATCAAAAAATAAAAAAGTCAAAAAGAAAATAAAATAGTAAAGAGAAATAATTAATCCAATGGTGAAAATTTTGAAAAAAATCACCTTTGATAAGTACCATGATTGAAACCTGGAAAAAAGGGGTCATGTGTAGATTCCCTATCCCATTTACTTCCACACTTGGGGGCAACTACATCCCCCTTCCTCATCTCCTCCATCCCACCTATCTTACACACCCTTCCTGTCATATCCCATTTATTTCAATCCCTCCATCCTCCTTGTGATCTTGATATTGATAGGGGTAAACATATATACATTCTTTGGACATCTCTTTGTATAAATTCCCTTCATCCAAACACTATCCTATTCCTTATCCACATCCATCTACCCTCTTTGTCCACTCGTCATGCTACCATCAATCTCCCTTCCTTATCTAGGCATCCTACCTTCATCCATCAAACTCCCTAATCCACCCACCCTATCCTCCTCCATTTATCAACTTTATCTTCCCATCCACTCATTTTTCATCCCTTTTTCCTTATCATGCATGACATACCTAGAGTGGGGCATCTTCTTCTTTATGACATAGTCCTTGGAGACATCATTTATCCATCCTAACAATTGATTCCATCCCCCATCCTTGTCTTCCTACCCATCTAAACAATCCCTTCCCTCCTCTATCTTGGTCTTCCTATCCCTTCACCATCACATCCTTTTCATCTCCCTATCCTTATCTTCCTATCCATCTATCAATAGCATCCTCTAGTATTGATAGATCTAATTGGTATCAAATATCCTGCATCATTTGGGTCATTTTAGTTCAGTCCCATCTTTGGTCTCAATAGGATGAATCCTTCTTAATAGACCTCATCAACCCCATCCATCCCTTTTGATCCTATGGAAAATGACGTTTGAAACTTATTGTGATCTTTTGATGCTTTTGGCTTAAATTGTTTATTGTTTGAGCTCCCTATCGCAAATTTTCAAGGTCTCCATGATTTATCATAGTATGGTTTGTTTTGATTGGTTAACATAGGGGCATATTTTTATCTTTTTCTTGTTTGTGTCTTCTTGGTTGTCCCGCGTAGTACCCACAGAGATCCCCATGATCTTGTGTTACATTGGGGCATCCTATGTGCTTGTGGTTATCCCAATACTTGGCCCAACCAAGGTCACCACGACTTTGGGGTGTTGGGATTGCCTCTTTGTTTGGTGTGTTTTGTTTATGCATCAAACATGAATCTACCTTGGTCCTTCATACCTTGGTGTATCGTGTCTCGTGCTATAGCAAAAATAAATGCTATTAAAGATGAACATTTGCATTAGGATTGCATTTCATTCATCCTTCATCACTTTCCTCACCTCTCTATTCTATTCATTTTTCATCCCTTCACTTTCTCCAGCCCTCATCATCTCAGCATATGTTCAATATTCTTAGAATAATATAGCTTGGTTATTCTAAGCATCTTTTCTTCCATCCACATCATTTAATCATCTCTTCAATCTTCTTAGAATAATATAGATTGGTTATTCTAAGCATATTTACATTCATTTCCACCATCTCACATCTCAATACAATCATCATCCATTCAATTTAGCACAAATCATCTAATCACATCCTTGGTCTTGTTCCTTGCCTTGCTACAAGCCTCGATCCAATCCCTTTCATAATCATTGTCATCATCATTGGGATGTATCCCTCCCGATCTTTTTGTGTTGTTTTGGGATGTATCCTTCCCTCATCAACAACACTCTCATTGGGATGCACCCTTCCCTATCCTTTTTGTGTTCATTTGAGATGAATCCTTCCCTCATCAACAACACTTTCACCATCATCCTTGGGATTTACCCTTCCCTATCCCTTTTTTATTGCTTTGGGATATCTCATCAATAATACTTCATCCATCATCAATCCATTTTGGGATTGTAGCTTGATTGGGGCAACATCACATTCATCCTTGAATCCATTTGTGCTTCACACTCTTCTATTTCTTATCATCCCTTCTTATCCATCCTTTTGCATCATCTTCTCCATCTCCTCTTGCCTTATATCATCCATTTCGAGAGTACAGCTGTGTTCTCTTGAATGTCTTCTTGAAGGGGCATCCTCAATTCCTAATCTTCATCTTCACTGCCACCATATTTCTTCCTAGTCACTCCTCTAAATGACTTGGGCATATGTTCCAATCTAAAAAATTTCTTCTTGGTGCTATCTTTTAATCTTCTTTCAAATGATGCTATATCATAGCACCATCTCAAAGAGGGGAAAAATGTAGGCACCTAAATTTGGACACTTACATCTATCCAAAAATTTTCCCTTTTTCACCTACATATCCTCTTATTTGCATTAAATAAGTAATATCACTATTATTTAATTAATACCCATAATTCTTCTAAATCCCTAAGGTATTGAGTTAAATAATTAAATACCTTACCATTTATTCCCCTCTTCCTCAAAGAATTAAATAAATAATACATTTATTTAATTCCTCACATGTAACATTCTCCATCACATTTTCTTAATCCTAATCCACCTCTTAATCCCATCATTAGTGATGTGCACATGTCTAATGCATGATTAGGATGTGTTACATCCTCCAAATTTTGCAAGTTGGCTCCTAACCCTCATTAGTAACTAACTATCTTCTAATCATTTATTAGCTAGTCTAATTAGTACCCTGGTCAACTCTCTCATCTCCCAAGGAATATTAAATTCCTTTTATTATCCCCATGTCCTTCCTAATGGAATTTTTAAATTCCATTTTATCCCTCCAAGACTCCCCTCTTCTCCATGCAAGTTGTTAGGAGTTCTATAACTCCTCACTTGTCACATCACTCACATGTGGAAAAGTACTTCCCTTTTTGGAACCTTCTCTTATCCACTAGACATTCCCCAAGCATGTGGATTTAATATTCACATTTATTCCCCCAACAACCTCTCTCATTCCCATGCACATTAAAAAGGAATTTTTAATTCCTTTAGTCAACTCTTCATTTCAACCCTTGACCTTACTTGCCCTCTTTCAATCTCCATTGTCCATTTGATCTCCCTAGGTTAAATGGCTAACACTTAGCCATTTTTCAAGGATGCATTTATTCATTCAACACACTCATTCACAACATCAACTCTCAAACTCTCACACTTGCATTCTCCTTCAAGCTCAACCTCCATTTTTGCTCATTTTCAAGCTTGCATCACACTCACTTCTTGCATCTATCCAAACACCCACATCTATCATTTGTATCTTCATCAAATCCTGATCATTTTTCATCAAATTTTCCATCAAAGGGAGCACACATCCAAGTTGTATCAAGGGCCAACCAAGGATCAACACAAGTAAAAGGTATACTTTCTTGTTTCATCTTTTCTTTTGTTTGTGTTTAACGTAGCCCAATCTTGAGGTGGTCTTGTGTTTTTATCTTGCATTTCTTAGTTAGTTTTACTCATTTAGGATAGAAAAACACTTGTACACACTAGGGTTTCAAAATTTTCATTAGTGTAAAAGCTCATATAGCTTGGATTATTGCATTTAAATTCACTAAAAATCATGAAAGTTCTACATTTGTATAGTAGGTTTGCATAAGAAAATATAAAAATCATAAAATTCATTTTAAAAATTCTAAAAAAATTAAAAAAAAAATAGTATCGGAAGGCATTCGCCACTTAGTGTGAATTAGTCCTTTTGCGCATTTTACACTGCATTTTCTGTCATTTGCATTTCAATTTTTTTTTTTTTTTTCTGGTATTATCTTTCTATTTCTATTTCTAGATTTTTTGTTTCATTCAATTTGTTGCATCTAGTTTACTTTCATTCATTTTGTGTCATCTAAAATTTGCATCATGGATATGTGTTTTAATAAGATTTGGATGTCATTAAAATCCTTACTGGATGTGTCAAGTTGTGCCTTTGGAATTGATCCTAATGACCTTGAACCCACTCTTGCTCCTTCAACTCCTAATGCATTTCCTCCTTGTGATGTTGACATCATTGGAGAAAATGATGACAAGATGAATAGGTTCCTAAATAATTTCCTTGACAACCTTGAAGATAATGCATCCTTTTATCCATCCATGAAACAACAAGACCTTCCTATAATACCACCTCTTGAGATGTTTGGTTACTTACATCCTGAAACAAAAGTCGAACCTAAGTTCCCTACAGAAGGTGAACCTAGTTCCTCTAAACAAGCAAACACTCAACCATTTTATGATAAAAAAGTAGCAAACACTCCCATCAACCTTAAAGACACACATGGAAAAGGCTTCACTATCTTAAGCAAACAAGGATGTAAGACAACAAGTGAACATGATATACATCAACTCTTAGAGAAATTACCAACTGATGAAAATACCAAGGGAATAGGCTATCAAGATGCCCCTCATAACAACAAACCTCCTAGAGAGTATCTAAGGCTTTGTAATGATGGTACAATGATATTTGATTCTCCCCCTGATCTGAATACTCTTCTTCTAATGGAGCAACCCTTGAATGATAACACTGGCAAGGATGATAGGATCCCATTGGGTCCTCTTCCTTCAACCAAAAAAAAGGGTGAGTCCAAAAAATGCAAGAGACCTTACAAGTTACAAAAAACTAAAGTTTCCTCTCCACCCACCACCTGAAAGTGAAAGGAAGTTACAAATAATTTTAAACAAAAAACTCATAATATTACCACCTATGAATAGGTTGGTGATATATCCTAAAGATTCCAAAGTTCCATATTGTGCATATCGTTGTATTCTTGGACATAGTAGTGATGAGTGTCATACACTAAAAGAAATACTGAGGAAGTATCGCTTTGATGGTAATGATTTCTATCTAGTGGTCGCATAATTTACTCTCCTACTTCTTGTCATGAAATAGTTGTAGAATCTTCCATTTTCACTATTTGGGAACCTTTCCCATCACCTCCCTCAGCTCAGTCTTGTCTCACACTTCGTGGGGGCAAGAAGTTGTTAGCCTTGTCCTAGTAATGCAATTGTCATTGTCCCTTAGTTGTGTTTTTCACATTCCGCTTATATAGACTGAGATTGGGAGGCAGATGACTTGCTCGACGGTTGACTTGCATATTCCTTACTAGTCTTTTTCATTTTCTTTTTATTTTGAATTTTTATTTTGTGTGATTGCATGTGTGTAATGTGATCCCCCATGATGTTTTGTTTGATGACCTCTCTCTTTGTGACATTCCTCTATTTGTAACTTCATTCTTCTCTATGTTGTGCATCTCTTTTTCTTTTTATCTTTTGATTTTGTTTTATGTCTTCCTTTTGGGGATGATGCAAGGAATTGAGACATTCATGTCTCTTTCATGTTGACCCAAAATGCTTTCTTTTTCCTTTTCATTTTTCTTTTCATTTTCTTGTGTCTTCCTTTTGGGGATGACACAAGGCATCGAGACATTCATGACTCTTTCATGTTGACCCAAAAGGCTTTCTTTTTCATTTTTCCTTTTCCTTTTCTCTTTTCACTTTTTTGTCTTGGTTTCCTCTTGGGGATGATGCAAGTCATCAAGACACCCTATGTCTCTTCCATGTTGACCCAAAAGGTTTTTTATCTTTGTTTTCACTCTCTCCGTGTCATTCTTCCAATTATATGTGTATTTGGGTGATGATGATAGTTCCAAGCTCCTTACAAAACATTGCATCAATGAACATACTAACCCAAAATCCATAGATCCCCTATGTGTTTGGTGTTTTCATTTTGAGGGCAACCCCTTTCTTTCCTTTTCCTTTTTCTTTTACATGACATAGCCTTACTCGAAAACATATGACTTGGCATAGGGATTTCCAAGCTGGCTCTCATGTCTTTCTCTTTCTTGTCTGCATTTTTCATTTGCTACTTTTAAGTAATTTCTCACAAGTGTGGTGTTAGAAATTCCTTTAAAGTGGGGGCATACATTGCATTATTCTTTTGCATTTTTCCTTTTTCATGGTTCTAAGTGTAGCTTTCTTCATATGATGTGTTTGTTTCTTTGTGGATGACATTGGGTATAGTGTCCTTCATGAGCGTGATCTATCTTAGCATATTGTATTCCCCATAGTGGCTTGATGCGACACACTACATCCCCTAAGTTGTGATTCTTCTATTCTTTGATTGGTCCTATCTTGGAGACATTAGGCTCAATGTTCCCTAAGTTAAAGACCTCACATGAACTAAACAAGAATCCTTTGAACATTCTTTTCATTTTTCATTTTTTATATGGCCACCTTGCATAACAAAACTTACATGTCTGTGGTGCCATTGTGTTTGTTCATGAGCTCCAAGCATAAAAAGTTTTTCTTGTCTTGTGAAGCTCAAAAAGTCATTTTCTTTTGCGATGCCTTGTTAAAGTTATTAGGAGGATAACATTGGAATGGTTGAGTGGGAAGCCTATTTTGAGGTGTGACTTTCCCTATAGCCACCTATGTGTATGTGAGTTCATACTAGCCATAAGTGTATGTTTCTCACCCGGTGGACAACCATGAGTTTCATCGCCTCAGAGTGAGTATGTGTTTTCTCAATCAAACAACCTAGGTCTGATCCACATCATGTTGGAAAAATGGTCAAAGATTGATTTGATTCATTCTTTCCTTTTCTTTTTTTTCTATCCTTCATATTTAGCATTGTATGCTTGTACATGTGTGTTCCCTTGTGCTTATGTTGGTTTATCAGGGGATCTTGATCTTGGGGCTTGATCACCCCTCTTGGTCATTTTCATCTCATCTTGCTATCATTGGTTCATTGGAACCCCTCTTGATGTGCTTTGATCTACTTTAGTGTGAGTTTGAAGCAAGTTCATCCTCTCACTAAAGTGGGGGCTAAATGTGGACATTGAAAAAGTAACCCTTCTACATTTTCTTCTTGTTTAGGACCTCCTTGTGATTTTGACTTGATTTTTCCTTAATTTAATGTCGTAATGTGAATAACACATTCACGTTAGGTCTTGGGACCTTGTCAATTAATAAGAATTTTATGATGCCTTGCAAAAGTGTTGTGAAGTGTTGTAACACACTTTCACACTTTTCTAGGATCTTATTAATATATTTCACTTAAATAACCTCTTTTTATCTTTTACCAAGCCTTATTTCAAAGTGTTGGAACAAACCTTCACACTTTTCTAGGCTCTTCATTAATATTTGTACCTTTCTTATGCTTTAATTGGTCCCATTTTATATCTATAGGCCTTACTTAAGTGTATTTTTGAGAATAAACCTGATAAACATCATTTAAAATATCTAAATTCTGACACCCACTTAAAATTCCTTAGCTGAGACCCATTAACCATTATTTTCTAAGATCTAAGGTCGGCCTATGATGTACTATTTTCAAGAATTAGGGAATAATTGTGTATAAATATAAGGTTTTTCTATTAATTTCACCCCCAACAAAATAATCAATCAACCATTCTAAGCATTCCAAGCATTTTCGCAAGAGTATTTAAGCACTTTGGAGCTATCACTTGCATGCTTGCAGAATTATACTTCAAGGGTTTGGTGAGTTGTAGCATTGAAAGTTGTTCATTCATCATTCTCTTTACATATTTCATTTCATTTTCAAGGGTTTAATTACCAACAAGGGGTTTGACCAAGGAAAACCCCTATTCCCTAACTCTACAACATTTTTTCCCTCTCTTTGCATGTGATTTGTAGGTCTAGGTTGTAGATTTGTCAAAGAGAAATATTGGAAAAGTTTTCATCAAGTTATCAAAGCTATTAAAAATTGTCATAACCCTAAGAGAAAATTGGAGAATAACTACAAGGTAAATTCTGTAGTTTTAGACCTGGATCTCAACCAAAAGAAAAATTGCAAACTAAAGGCCATAATTTCTTGTTAATAATTTCTAGAAATATAAAGGTGGAATAACTCACTGTTAGTGGTGAATGACTCCCACTACCTAGGCTTAAACAAGAATTTTACATATCTGAGTACCTAGTTGTTCGGAACTTGTTCTGGCAGAGTCTTCTCGAAGCAGAACTAAGTCACACAACTTGGTGTATGAGTCCCGGTTAGCATAAATAGTGAATTATTTAGGATTCTATGGCTCCTTTCCATCATTTTCTAGTCTCTAGGTGGACACACTTTTAGTCTCATAAGTTTCTATTATAGTTTACTTGCATTTATAGGTATTTTTTCATATCACATTGTGTTTTCAAACATTTTGCATTTTTTGAGTTTACACTTGGTGGTGAACCCTGTTGGTAAAATAGGGACAAAAAAATGAGAGGGGGGTTGGGTGAATCAATTGTCATAAAATATTCAAACTTATTAAACTTAACTTATTCTCAAATATGATGAATGAACAATAAACCATAAACAATTAGCACATCAGAAACATAAAGAACACCAAGATTTTTTATGTGGAAACCTTGTTAGGGAAAAAACCATGGTGGATGTCAATCCACAATATTATACCCTATTAAAAGTATAAAGAAGAATAAATGGGAATGTACATGCATTCAGGCACACTTCCTAGAGCTCGATGCTCAAATACAAGAGGGCTCACTGCCCAAGGAAGACACACTATCTTATAGAGATATTCATATTAGATCTATAGGGTATTGAACTAAGAAAATAGCTTCTATAAAAGCATAATTATAGTTCTAGTTAAACAAAAAAACACTTCTACACACTTCGCTCAATCTTCTTCACAATTTTCTCTGCATTCAAATGATTATAACACTATTCACACACTTGCACTTTCTCTAGAACCCTTTTGCACTTAACTTCTCTCAAAAAATCACTCATATATATCCGCTACATGGGATTTCATCAACAACTTGTAGGCCAAGATAAAATATGAAAATATAAAATATGTATACAATGTCAACCCAAATTTACAAATGAATTTTTAATGTGAATCAAACACCGTTGGCCACAACATAATGAAAACCTAAAATGATATCCTCGAATGCACCAAACATTCAAAAATATTCCTCAAAAATCCACAACATGTTACAACCACCATGTTGGCCAAGAACATGAAAAATTAAACACAAAGGAAAAATCACTGATCATGAGCACACCGATCAATGCAGATGTGCAAAAAAAATAGAGCACAACCTAGAAACATCAACAAGCATAAAAAATTATTAGATAAGCATTCACAACAACTGAACTTACTAGAATCACATCAACTTCAATCAAGAACACTAACTGAAGCCTTAAAAAAACTATTAGAACACAACTATTCATAACATGATCAAATATTCACACGGATCTTTGAAAATTTTTGTGGATAAACTAGATACACTAAAAAATAAACCCTTTAGTCCACAACATTTGATCATCAACATACTAAAAAACACACCAACATGAACTTCACTACACCTTTGTCAACCTTCTACTTCTTCTTCAACAATTTTCTCAATATCCTCAACATATACAACCTTCAATACATCAATGCTAATAGTGTTGACATCAATGAAAACCACATATCAACAACAAAACCACAACATCCAACAATCTCCCCCTTTGGAATTGATGATGTGGAAAACACCATCAACACAACTCTCAATTAGCACTTACTCCCCTTTAGATTTTGACTTTTGTCTTCCACATGACTCTTCTCCCCCTTTGACATCAATGGAAAAGATAAGTGTTATCTCTATACAAGCTCTAAACCACATATATGCACATCTGACTACTCCCCCTGAGTAGCAGCCATGAAAACATCAATCTGGATCAAGATATAGCTATGAAGTACATGGATTGATGAAAGAAAATGCAACACTAGTTCTTATCAGGAGGGGTAATTACCCCTAGCATCCCTCTAAAATATTCAAAATTATCCTTAGGCAATGTTTTGGTAAAGATGTCTACAATGTGTTCCTTGGTAGGCACATACTCCAGTTTGACTTCTTTCTCACTCACTTTCTCCCTCAAAAAGTGAAACTTGGTTGATATATGTTTGGTCTTAGAGTGTAGCACCAAATTCTTCAAAAAAATTATTGCACTTGAATTGTCACAGTATATGGCAATAGGCTTATCATACACTACTCTGATATCCTTCAGCATCTATTTCATCCACAACACTTGAGTACAATTGTTGGAAACAATAATATATTTTTCCTCAGTAGTAGATAAGGAAATGAAATTTTTCTTTTTACTTAACCAAGACACCAACTCTTCCCTAGGAAGAAGGCACCACCATTAGTACTTTTCCTGTCATCTACATCTCCTACCCAATTTGCATAAGTAAAGGTACTCAAGGTTAGATCATCATCTTTAGGGTAGCAAAGGCCAAAATCAACTATTTCTTTCAAATATTTGAAGATTCTCTTTACAGTAGTCACATGAGATTCCCTTGGATCAACTTGATATCTAGCAACCGTACATCATTCATGATATTTTTTCTGGTCTTATTTAAGTAGAGCAATCCATTAATCATTGATTTGTATCTTGTATGATTTTCCTTAGGAGAATCATCATTCTGAGATAACTTACATCTAGTTACCATGGGTATATTAATAGGCTTAGAGTCCTCCATACCAAAATTCTTTAGTAATTCTGTCACATATTTGGATTGAGATATAAAATTTCCATTATCTAACTGAGTGATTTGTAATCCCAAAAATAATTTCATCTCTCCAATCATAGACATTTCAAATTCACTTTTCATTTCATCAACAAATTTCATACATAAATCATCATCACCTCCAAAAATGTTGTCATCAACAAAGACTTCAATAATCAACTCTTTATCATGATCCATCTTGAAATATAGATTATTGTCAACAGTACCTTTATTGAATCCAAGCTTCAACAAATATTTATCTAGTCTAGCATACCAGGCTCTCGGGGCTTGCTTGAGTCCATACAATGCTTTCTTCAATCGGCAAAACATATCTCCCTTATCAGTTAGTTAAAATCCATCTGGTTGCTCAACATATACTTCTTCTAGCTCACAATTTAGAAATGTTGACTTCACATCCATTTGATAAAATTTTTAGTTCTTATAAGCAGTATAAGCAAGAAATGACCTTATAGATTCAATTCTAGCAACAAGGGAAAAGGTTTCTTCAAAATCAATACCTTCCATTTGTGAATACCCTTTACATACCAGTCTTGCTTTATTTTGGACCACTTCACCTTGTTCATTTAGCTTATTCCAAAAGACACATTTAGTTCCAATCACATTTTTATGCTTAGGTTTGGGAACAAGAATCCATGTATCATTCTTTTCAATCTGCATTAGTTCTTCCTTCATTACTTCCATCCAGTGTTCATCTTTACATGCTTCATTGATATTCTTAGACTCAGTCTTGGAAATCAGACAACACTCTTCTACAATCCTTGTTCTAGTCTACACACCTTTGTTTTTATCATCAGTGATATGATCTTCATAATGATTTAGCTTTACATACCTTGTAACTTTAGGATTCTCTTGCACTTCTTTTTCTTTTGTTCTCTCTTATGCACTTCCACTAGCCTCTCCTTCCTAACTTTCTTGATTCATCAGAACAATTTGAACTTGATTTTGAGAATTCTTTCCTTTATTTATACTATCATGCTGGTCATTTGAATCATATACACAATATCTATATGATCTAGTAGAGTCCTCATCAGCTATGACATTAGCACTTTCAACCATTTCCTCAATCTTCTATTATAGCACCGGTAGGCCTTGCTTTTAGTAGAGTAACCCAAAAAGATTCCTTCATCACTCCTAGCATCAAACTTTCCTAAATCTTCATCTCTCTTGATATAACATTTATTTCCAAAGATCTTGAAATATTTAATAGTAGGCTTATAACCGAACCACAACTCAAAAGGAGTCTTACTAGAATTACCATTGCCATTTACCCAGTTAAGAGTGTACACAACAATACTTACAACTTCTCTCCAATAAATATTAGGCACGTTTCCTTCCAACATCATAGTTCTAGTAGCATCTAGAATTGTTCTATTCTTTCTCTCTACAACTCCATTCTATTGAGGGGTCTGAGGAGTTAACTATCTCTTGATTCCATGTTCTTCATAGAAAGAATTGAACTCCCGGGAAGTGAACTCACCACCTTTGTTTGATCTTAGGTATTTAATCTTCAAACCTATTTCATTCTTGTCCATAGCTTGGAAACTTTTAAACTTCTCTAATGCTTCACATTTTTCTCTTAAGAAAGCAACCCATATCATCATAAAGCAATCATCAATAAGAAAAATAAAGTACCTTTCTCCTTATAGACTTCTGACTTTGGAGGACCACATAGATTAGTATGCACCAACTCTAGTACCCCATTAGAATGATGTTGTTTGCTCTGAAAAGAAACTCTAGTTTGCTTTCCTGTTTGAAATTCCTTACATATGGTGTTAGTAGGCTTCACTAGCTTAGGAAAATCACTTACTACTTGAGTGGTGCTTACCTTAACAATATTATCAAAATTTACATGACACAACCTTCTATGCCATAACTAGCTTTCATCTACTTGAGAAATTAATCAACTTTCATTAGCAACACTTATGTGAAAGATATTACCTCTTATCTTTGTACTTGAAGTAATCACATTTCTAGAGCTTCCTAGTATTCTACACTTTCCATCTTTGAATTGAATATTATAACCCTTGTCAACCATCTATCTAACACTTAATAGATTGTGCTTCAAACCTTCTACATAAAGGACATCATCATTATTGTGTTTACCACCAAGAGAAATAGATCATCTACCACAAATCACATCAACATTATTATCTCTGAATCTTATAACACCACTATCATAGTTCTCCAAACTTACAAATTTTCTTTTGTCACTAGTCATATGATGTGAGCATCTATTGTCAATCACCCACCCATCCTTTTCTTCAATTCTAGTTGTAAGAGCTTTCACAACATTCTCATTACTAGTAGATTTAGTAGACACTGGACCTTTTTCCTTGATAGCAATGAATACCCATTCATCTTCATTTCCATTTTCTTTATCAAATTCTTCATTTGTAACACCTTCTTCAACATAATAACAATTCTTTTGAAATCTAGGCTTGCTAGATTTGGACCTAGGAACTCTTTCAGGACACCTGGAAGCAAAATGACCTATCTTACTGCAAGAGAAACATTAAATAGGAAACTTTCCTTTATACTTACCTTTTCCTATGGCTTCTCTTTTCACAATTAGTGCTTCTAGCTCTTGTAGTTCTTTTTCTTCATCTTCAATCTATTTCATCTCCTCATATTTGAACACCTTTCTAGAACTTTCTCCGAGATCATATCTTTGTTTGTATCTTTCGAATACAGTAGCCTTAAATGCAGATTCTATCTTAGGGATAGATTCACCAAACTCACTCAATTCAAAGGTAGCAAGCTTACTAATAAGCATATCTCTTGTCACATTTGTTACTGTATAGAGCTCTTCAATAGCATGAGCTTTCAATTTTTAAGAAGAAGGAAATGATCTGAGCACTTTAGCTACTATTTCTGGTTCATCCAATGTTCCACCAACACATCTAATACCCATCACAAGTTCATTTACTCTTTGCATAAAAGAAGAAATGTTTTCATCTTCACCCATTTTCAAAGATTTCACTTGCCTTTCAGACTTTGTAGCTTAGCGACCTTCACATGTGCATCTCCTTCATTCAAAGTTTCTATCTTCTTCTAGATCTCATGAGCTATTTTTAGATTCATCACATTTGTCATTTTTGAATTCGTCAGAGCACTCAACAAAGCTCCTATAGCCTTGATATTATATTCAGCTTCTTTAATCTCATCATGGGTAGAAGGACCATTTTGACGAATAACATATCTATTCTTTGTAATCTTCCAAAAGGGTTCACCAATGCATCTCAAATGACACTCCATTCTATCCTTCCATAAAGAGTAGTTGGTTCAATCGAATCTAGGACTATCCTTCTTGTATAATGCCATCCCAGATCACCTCAAGCTATTAAACTTCTTTTGAGGAACCTGCTCTAATACCAATTATTGGAAAAACAAGGACAAACAATTGAGAGGGGGAGTGAATCAGTTGTCACAAAATATTCAAACTTATTAATCTTTACTTAAATTATTCTTAGATCTAATGAATGAATAATAAACCATAAATAGTCAACACATCAGAAACACAAAGAACACCAATTTTTTTTTACATGGAAACCCTGTTAAGGGGAAAACCATAGTGGATGTTAGTCCACAATATTATACCCTGTTAAAAGTATAAAGAAGAATAAATGGGAATTCACATGCATTCAGGCACATTGCCTAGAACTCACTGCCCAAGGAAGACACACCATCTTATAGAGATATTTGGATTAGATCCACAGAGTATTGAGCTGAGAAAATAGCTTCGACAAAATCTTGATGATAGTTTTGATTAAGCACATAAACACTTCTACACACTTTGCTCTACATTCGAATGATTAGAACACTATTCACACACTTGCACTTTCTCTGGCACTTTTTTTCACTTACTTTGCTCAAACAATCACTCATATATATCTATGACATGGGATTTCATCAATAACTTGTCCAAGATAAAATATGAAAATATTAAACATTTATACAATGTCGGCCCAAATTTACAAATGAATTTTCAATGCAAATCAAACACCATCGACCACAACATAATGAAAACTTAAAATGATATCCTTGAATGCACCAAACATTCAAAAAATAATCCTTGATGATCCACAACATTTTACAACCACCATGTCATCCAAGAACATGAAAAACCAAACACGCAAAGGAAAAATCACTGATTAATGCAGGCATGCAACAAAGATAGAGCACAATATAGAAAAATCCATGAGCATCATGAATTATTAGAGAAGCATCCAAAACAACTGAGCTTACTAGAATCACATCAACTTCAATCAGGAACACTAACTGAAACCACATAAAATTATTAGAACACAACTGTTCATAACACAATAAAGTCTTCACGTGGATCTCTAAAACTTTCAATGGATAAACTAGATACACTCAACAATAAACCCTTTATTCCACAATGTTTGATCATCAAGATACTAAACAAGACACCAACATGAACTTCACTACACCTCTGTCAACCTGCTACTTCTTCAACAATTTTCTCAATATCCTCGACATCTACAACCTTCAATACATCAATGCTAATAGTGTTTACATCAATGAAAACCACATATCAGCAACACAACCACAACATCCAACAAACCACTTTCTTATCTCATCTATCTCAAAAGATATCTTACAGTCATATCTCTCACATCATTCATTGTGTTGAGGTCTCTAAGTGGTGCAGGAGTACCTACACCTCATTCTCCCTTTTTGATCATTTGATGGAAATAGATGGTGAATAGTTTAGAATGAGTGTTTTGAGTGTTTTTAATCTTCAATAAGGTCTAATAATACCATTGGATAGGTTATAGGTTGAGTTTTTGAGTTTTGGAGTAAAAATGTGAAAATATTGCAATCTTGCACTAAATCTAGTCATGTAGCCTTGAGAAGGAAAATCCTAAATTTGCACATGGATATGAAAGATTGGAGTCATGATGTTGTAATAAGGCTATTTTAAAGCTTTTTGAGTGGTTTTTGAGGTCATGGGTGTTAGGATTGCAAAATTGCTTCAAAGGTGCAATGTTGTCATAATGTAAATGGTTGTAATCACATCATTAAAATTGTAAAAAACTTATCAACGACTCCTTTATTCAAAAAATAGTTAAAGGGAATTGGGAAGGATGGGAACATGTTTATAAAGCCTCCATGGGGTCTAGGCATAAGATTTGATGAAGTTTTAAAGCATTAAATATAATAAAAAACTTTATTTCTCTATTTTTTTCAGCATTTTTCACTATTCCCATGCTTGGTACGGTCTGGTACATCATTGTACAGGCTCCCAATTGGCATGGTTTGAAAGATTACATAGTATAATTTCTTTTTGTGGTGATTTAGCTCATTTGTATCAAGTATTGAGTAAGTTACATCAATTTTAGTGAAAGTGGGTCTTAAACCTTGCAAAACAAGGGTTTGGTCACCAAAATGGATGTAACTCCCATTTCCATCGTGGGAAAAATCTGAAACTTGGTGGATTGGTAGATTTAGGAATCCTTTACATGCTGAAATTTGTTCATATTGAAAAATGGAGGGTTGCAAAAGTTATGTGATGCCCTAGGTTTGGTTTTAACTTGAAACAATCCAGAAAATGATCATTTGTAAGCTTTTCTTTTTATTTATGAGTATTTTAAATAAATAGAATGGATGAAACATGTAAAAAGGGTCTTGGGGAGCCTTTTGGAGTATTTTAAAGGCATTAGGGGTGTTGGGGTGTTCCTTGAAAAGTTGAAAGCTTCCTTGTATAGGCCTAGTTAAGCCTTGTTTATGGCTTGTAAATCAATCTTTTAATACATTTGTGTTGGGTGTGTGATCCTATGCTTTTGGGAACTTGTGGGGGATGGTGTTAGGAGTCTAAAACCATGTTTCATTGTCTAGTTAATGCCTTTAACCAATTTTTATTTTGACTATCCTATTGGTGAATGTTGCAAAGTTGCATGGGCTTGTTTGGAAGCGATGGGAGAGTGAGTGTTTTTGTGTGCAAAATCTATTTGTATGATCATGATTTGTCATGTTGGGAGTATTGAAATCATCCCCAAGTCCTATAGTGATGTCTGAATGAGAGAGTCATGTTGGTGATTAAGTTGCTTTGTTGAAAGGAATAGTGAAAAGATGTGTGCACATATAGGGTTTGAGAGAAGTTTTTGAGAAAAGGTGTTTCTTCCCCTGCCACTTTGCATCACTAAGGTACCCTTGAGTGTGGATATTGTGGAAATAGATCCCTTCATCCTAATCCCCTGTAGTGTGGATAAGGAAGTGAAGCACCCAATTTCTATGTGAACAATATTTCATACTATTATTCTCCACTTTCTATCTATATAGACACCAACATGCTAGAGAGATGTTAGCATACTATGCTATCATCCCAAATCTATGTTTTTATCCTCAAGTAGAGAGCTATCTAAGGTATAGTTCAGATTCTAGAACTGGCTCGTTTAGCCCCATTCAAGTACTCAGATCAGTAGAGTGACAAAAGAACTTGAGAGTTTTTTCTTCATTCTATATCCTCCAACTAAAAAACATGCTTAGCTTAAGGTAAGATAGGGCAGCCTTTCACTCTTAGCTCTCCTTGACCTGGAGCCTTGTTGTGGTTGATCGCCCTATAATACATTTTGGTCAACCTAATGTGAACCATTTTGGTTATGTTCAGTGGTACTGAAGGCTCCTTTCCTCATATCCTAGGAGCATTGTGGGTGTAAGTGTTGCGAGGTGCTTAGCCTTGCAACCCAACCTATGACCCCTAGTGGCATAGTTGGAAGGTTCTATGAGCATTGCGGAAAGAAACCTTAGCCAGTTCATTGTCTAGTTGCAAAAATTTTGGGGGTTCTGTGAAATTTTTTTCTAGTATACTTGATGGCATCCTTTTTACATCTATTGAATCCATCTACACAACCTACAAGTAGTTCTCCTAGCATAACTTTCACTTCATAGGACTTACCGATGAGTTCCAATAGAGAGTCATCTCCCTTATACATTGTTGCTTGAATCAATAGAAACACTATAACAAGTGTTCTTATTGACCCCATGATGCAATACAAGGAGATCTTCAAACAATCAACACAAATCCAACTAAATTCAACTAGTATTAAATCTCTAAAACCTTAACAAGGGTGGATCATGTAAACACACACCTTTCTTTGTAGGTTTGCATACCTATTTTTCTCAACTTGTCTTACAAATCTAAACTCAAACCCACAAAAAAATTGGCTTTTCAGACACCCTTTAGCCTCTTCACAACATACCGCAAAACCTCTATAGGTCACTTTGGACCAACCTCTCCAAAACTAGTCTTCAACGCTATCCTAACCCTAAATTAGATCATTTTTTAAAAGGAACCCTATTGTAAACACTTCCTCAAGCCCAAAAATCAGTTGGGAACTCCTTACCAGGTTACAAAACCACAAATTCCACCACTATTACTGTAAGACATAACCTCCAAGATGACTATTCATGAAACCCTCATTTTATGCCAATACAAAGGGCTTTTATTGAAAAATTTGTTTTCCAACCTTCCTACACACTAACAAATACTCAAACACTTCTAAAATTTACTGCAAAAACATTTTCTAATATCAAATATTATTTCCCCAAAATTTCACAACCATTACCATGCTCAAACCTCTCAGTTTCAATTAAAAAACATGCTTTTCTCATCTAGGGCATCATGCCCAACCCCTCATTTGACCTCCCATGCACTCACAACCCACCTAGCATCTATTCCTAACCTATTTGACCCATTCCACTCAATTATAGTGGTCATAGATGGTGGAATGGTCTTTGAGCATTGTAAGGAGTTATAAACCCTCTAACATGAGTCTATAGATCGATCACTCAGTTTTGCTTCTAAAATGTGCCAAACACAATGAAGAACAACAAAACTAGATTCAAAACAATGCTACAACATTATTCTACCTACTTCAATACAACTTGAAATAATTTGACACTATATGGGAAAGTACAGAGGTCTAAAACAAGCAATTTACATAAATTTTTGAGAATAACACAACATTTCAAGAGTTTCTTTATTTGTTTTTCAATCGAACTTACATCAACCTTGCTAAATCAAGTTCCTTCATCCTTTAAAGAACATTTCCACCAAAAATAACTTCCTAACTACTCAAACAAACCTTTAAAGCCACATGACTGTTGTTACTCCACATTTTACACTTTTAGCAACTTTTTGGAGACAACTTTTTGAATACTGCGCAAATGTGATAAAGTGAACTCAAATGACCCCAAATTACATAAAAAATGGTAAATCATTACCTTATTTAATGAAAATGACTCAAAAAAATTAAAATATACCATATGATCTTGTTGGGCAACATTGACTCAAAAATGCACTTGGTGCTCCTGCACCGTACAACAAGCCTTGAAAATTTTCCAACTCTTGGAAATGATATTGCAACTTGTCCACAACTGAACATTGCATGCCTCTTCCCTCATAGAACTCTTTCATTAGGTACACCTTGCAATTGGTTCAAATTGTACTTGTCATCCTTGATCTTGTTACCACTTGAAAAATGCTCCATCTTCACATACTAGTCTATTGAGTGTCCTCTAACCTTTGCACCATCATAGGTTGATATTATACCTACTTTATCATCTACACACATGTCCTTATTGACTTACCTCTCACTTATACTCTTTTCCACCTTTGCTTCAGGCTTAAACCCTTGCAAAATACTCTTCTTGACTTCATCTTTTACCCTTTTAGACTTACAAACATTTGCATCATCAAACTTAGGAACCTCTGTCTTGAAGATCAATGTTCTATCAGTCCCATAAACCTATTTTTTGATAGTATGAGACTGTCTACTAACCTCCTTTTCCACTGCAAGAAAAATCACTATCCCTACTATGATTGCACCATGCTTCTTCAATGCACTTTGTTCTCCTACAACAAATCCATCCTTGACCATCCTTTGAACTACCCCTGTCACCATTTGATCTTCTTTTCTCTTCAACATAGAAGCATCTTTCACACCTACTGTCTACACATTGTCGACATTCCTTCTATCTGCTATTCTAACACTATCAAGCCTTGAAATGGCTATAAACCCCATACTCTTATCTTCCTCAATGCTCACAAACTCTTTCTTTCCAATCATGATGATCTTAATTATGTTACATTGTTCCTTAGTTTCCTCAACCAATGGAGTTAATCTAAATATATTCCCACCTTTCTTAATAGTGTAGATATTTTTTCTACCATCATAAATTACAGACCTATCAAACTAGTAGGGCCTTCCAAGTAACAAATGACAACTCATAGGAAAAATATCACAAAGGACCTTGTCTCTATATCCACCAATTTTGAACTCAACATATGCTTGCTCATTTATCAAAAGTGTCTGATTATTATTCAACCAAGATTCCCTATATTGTGTTTCATGAGGACCTTTTGCTAACTTTAGTTTGTCTACCATTTCACTAGACACCATATTGTTAGTTGAACCTGAATCTATCACAAATTTGTGTATCTTACCTCTGCATTTGCATGTGGTCTTGAACAAGCTCCTTTTTTGAGTCTTCTCCTCTTCCTTAGATGTCTTCAAAAGTGTTCTTCTTAGCATCAATGTTTCTCCTACCTCTAGAGCAACAACATAAGTTGGAGAATTGACACTTTCACCTTCATCTTCTTGCACAATTTGGACTATCTATTCACCTCTTTTTTCACCACCACTTGATGTAGTTCCAAAATTTTCAGGGAACTTGTATGTTGGATGCCCAAAATCTTAACAATTGTAGCACCTACTTGAAAAATTGTTTGATATAGCACCTTTGAAATATGTAGCTTGTTGTTGTCCTTTGTGCACATCCTCTTAACCATCAGTTACTTGTTTTGAAGTAGGGAATGATCCCCTTCCCCTAGAGGTGTTACCTCTACCTCTAGTTGTCTTTTCTTGCCTTCTTTTCACTTTTTCTTCTGCCTTTAGAGCCATTTGATAACATTATTCAACACTCCTTAGATTTGTCAAAGCTAGTTCATCCTAGATATTAAACCTCAATCCACCCAAGTACTTAGCAATATTTTCATCCTCATTCTCATTATGGTTAGATATCATACTGAACTTATAAAACTCTTCAGTGTATGTTTTCACATCCATTTCTTTTTGCCTTAAACTTTGAAGCTTCCAAAACATCTAAATAGCATAGTCAAAAGGAAGAAATTTACCTTTCATCTTAGCTACCATCTTGTCCCAAGATAAAATATTGTATTTTCCTCTCTTTCTTCTCTTTGATTTCTCATAGTCCCACCACAAAAGCACATGACCTTTCAATTTTGTCTTTGCAGTCTTCACCCTCTGTTCTTTAGGAATGTCTTCACACTTGAAGTAGTTATCCAAAGATGCAATATAATCTAGTATTTCCTCCTCATTCAGGTTCCCATCATACTTTGAATGTGTGTCACTCTTGACTAACAACTTTTCCATCCTTTGGTCTTCAAGATCTAGTTTTTCCTCCATGTCTTCCTCATCAAAGTCACTGTCTTCACTTAGGTTCACATCTCTTCTCTTACTTGTTTCCAAATCTACAAGTCTTTCCTTCAATTCTTTGATCTCCATAGCATGTTTATCATTCAAATCACTCATCTCCTTAGCCATATTTTTCCCTTTGGGAGGCATCTTAACAATTCTGTCTTTTCAACTTCCACTTTGCCTTCTTCAATTTACAACTCCAACTCTTAAAAGATCTAATCCCTAGGCTCTAATAGCAATTGATGCAATATAGGGAGGTCTTCAAACAATCAACACAAATCCAACTGAATTCAAGAAGTATTAAATCTCCAAAACCCTAACAAGGGTGATTCTTAATGCAAACACACACCTTTCTTTGTAGGTTTGCAGACCTATTTTTCTTAGCTTGTCTTAAAAATCTAAACTCAAACGCACAAAAAAAATGGCTTTTCAGACACCCTTTTAGCCTCTTCACAACATACCACAAAACCTCTATAGGTCACTTTGGACCAACCTCTCCAAAATTGGACTTCAACACTGTCCTAACCCCAAATTAGGTCACTTTTTCAAAGGAACCCTATTGTAAAGACTACCTCAAGCCAAAAAATCAGTTGGGAACTCTTTACTAGGTTACAAAACCACAAATTCCACCACTATTACTCTAAGACACAACTTCCAAGATGCCTATTCATGAACCCTCATTTTATGCCAATACAAAGGGGTTTTATTGAAAAACCAGTTTGCCAACCTTCCCACATAGTAACAACTACTCAAAAACTTCTAACAATTCCTACACAAACTTTATCTAATATCAAAAATTTTTGCCCCAAAGTTTCCCAACCATTACCATACTCAAACCTCTCAATTTCACCTAAAAAACACACTTTTCTCATCTAGGGCATCATGCCCAACCCCTCATTTAACCTCCCCTACACTCAAAAACCATCCTAGAATCTATTCCTAACCTATTTGACCCATTCCACTCAGTTACAATGGTCACAGATGGTGGAATGGGTCTTTGAGCATTTTAAAGAGTTACAAACCCTCTAAGAGGGGTCTACGGACTAGTCACTGAGTTTTGTTTCTAAAATGTTCCAAAAAAAATGAAGAACAACCAAAATAGATTCTAAAAAATGCTACAACAGTCTTCTACCTGCTTCAATACAACTTGAAATTTTTTTACACTATACAACAAAGTACAGAGGTTTGTAATAAGCAAACTACAAAAAATTCTAAGAATGACACAAAATTTCAAGAGTTTATTTGTTTCTCATTCAAACTTACATCAACCTTGCTACATTGAGTTCCTCCATCCTTTAAATACCCTTTCCCACAAAAAAAAAAACTACCTAACTACTCAAATGACCCTTTGAAGCCACATGATTGTTGGTGTTCCACATTTTGCACTTTTAGCAACTTTTGTTTGACAATTTTGTAATTTTGCATCTTTTTGGAGACCACTTTTTCAATATTGCAAAAATGTGATAAAGTGAACTCAAATGACCCCATATTACATAAAAAATGGTCCATGATTACCTTATTTAATGAAAATGGCTGAAAACAACCTAAAATATACCATATGACCTTGTTGGATAACATTGATACAAAAATGCACTTGGTGATCCTGCACTACCCCACTTGTTGGGTGAATGTCATAACTGAGAAGAATGTGTTGGTTAAATTTTTGCACAAAGATGGGTATGATGAATTTGATAGTACCATCCATGTGCATAATGGAATTTTTGTACCTCCCCTTGGCTACATTACCTTGTCAATCCTTGTTGGACCTAAATCAATGAACTTACTTTTGACATAATCCTAGGGTTTGAACTCTTCAGGATGAAACTAGGTATCCCTTGTTTGGTAGCTATGAATGAAATTCCATTGATCATGCATAAGTGTCTAAAATTAATCCATTAGCGAACAATGCAGGTAGTCCATGACACCAGATATAAACCACTAGTTGCACATGGTAGCTATTCACTAGATCACTTTTGGCCTACACCTATTGGTTTGCTTCCTCCTAGGATGGAGTATCAAACTTATGTAAAGTACAAGAGTGGGTGGTTAACACCTAAATTGAGATGCCCTCATCTACCTATGTCATGTCAAATAGAGATTGCTTAAAGGTTGGTAGAGATGCTGCCCTGGCTCAGAAAAGAGAAAAGGGGAAGTATTCTCAACACTCTTCTTCTTCTTTTGCTACTATTTTCTTGCCTATTTCTTCCTCTCACCCTGCTACAATGTCATCAAATTTTTCTCCTGGGAATTTATTGGAGAATCTTATGGTGCCCACTTGGTAAAATCCCAAGCATCTAGAATTCAACCTTCCCATTCTACCCACATTGCCTAGGCTCATTCGGTATGGTAAGGGGAAGGTTCCCCATGGGGAGTCCTCTATTTCTCAACCTCTATGGCCTCCTATCACTCCTGCCCTTAGGGAATTGAATGGGAAGAGGCCCACTGCCAAGGCATTAGAGCCAACTCCTCCCATTGTCACTGCAATCTCTATTCTATCTCTCCCTCCAGCTCCATTCCAGGAGTCTTCCCCCTCGGTAAAAAATGATTGTGATGGACAGTTCGATGGCTGAGTAGGAGCCTTTTTTTCCATATCAACTCCCATCCTCTTACATGAGTGCAAAAGTATCGATGAAAGGCTCTGGGCGCTAAGAAAACCACTCTATAGAGGAAGGAAGTGGAGTTGATCACCCCTATTTTAGGGCTTGCTATTGTGTCCTCCTCTTCCATCCCCTCTTCTTTAGTTTAGTTAGCCCTAGTGTTGCTTCTGGCTCCTACTGTAAGCATAAACAACCCTCTCATGAAAAGGAGTAGGTGTTTATTGCTCGTTCAGTTGAGCTGTCTCTGTTGATGCGCCTCCTAGACATCCTACCATTCTCAAATCCCATGGACATGGTGAACACCTCGGTGGTGTCCATTTTGATCTTCTCCTCTTCTACACCTTCTGCCTCATTTGTGGGGTTATTGCATCCTATGACAAATATGAGTCCACCTCTTTTAGAGGGTGGTTCTATGTTAGTGTGTATTGTTCTAGTGATGGAAGAAGTTTTGGAATCTCTAGAGTTTTTCATTTCTATTGAGTCACTCAGTAAGCCTAACAATGAATGTCAAGTTCTACCTCCCTTGTCTGATTAGGAAACACATGGAACTCATGTGAAGTGCTTTTTTAATTCTTTGGATGATGTCCCAACCCTTTCAATGATCTTCATGAAGTCACTAAGCTTTACCCCACAAGAACTGAGTGGAGGAGACCCCGAAGTGTCTCCTTCCATGACTATTATTGTGAGGGTGTTAGATGGTTCCCCCCTTGATATTCCACCCTCTTAGGCTCATCCACCTTCCCCATATAATAATCTAAATTGGGAGGCCGATAACCTCTTGGTTGATGAGTTTTAAGGGGTTCCTCTTCTTTATTTGTAGTGTAGATTGTGTGTGCATTTTTTTTGTTCCCCCATGCTTGCATTATGCATTCTTGGATGACCCTTGTCACCCTTTTAGGTTCTTGGATATAGGATATTTTTTATGTTGTATGAATTCTTCTATTTGTGGCATCATTCTTCCTCTATTA
Source organism: Sequoia sempervirens (assembly GCA_007258455.2). Taxonomy (NCBI): domain Eukaryota; kingdom Viridiplantae; phylum Streptophyta; class Pinopsida; order Cupressales; family Cupressaceae; genus Sequoia; species Sequoia sempervirens. Next base: position 22,388,247 of record VDFB02049217.1, read on the forward strand.
TGTGTATTTATTTTTGACAATTGGGGATGATGCAAAGTGTTGGGGGAATTTAGGCTTCCCTTCCATAACCCAATTTTTTATTTTTATTTTTTTTCTCGTGCATTCTTTATTTGGTCTGATATGCTAGGGGGTTGATGAAAATTCATTAATATGCTATTATTATACCTATATATACTTATGAGCAACTTTGACCTCAAAATATCATATTGCACTTGTGTCTACATTTTCATGATATTGCTATTTATCTTTCTCTCTTCTTTGATTTTTTCATGATGTTGTGGTGCTCATGTGTTGTCCCTTGCGTGTGTGACAACATTACCATAGTTACATCCCGCTATGTTCTGTGGGCCACAACATAACTTTTTCATTCTTGGTTTTCTCTCTTTAGGATGTCACATGCCTTAATTTCAAAACACACCATCCTAAGGGGGGGCTATCATGTCAACTTTGATTTTCATAAAATGCATTTATTGGCCAAAAAATATTTCCTTGAAAACATTTTCAAAATAATTTTTAAAAATTGCATTCTCAACAAGGACCCCTTAGTAGAACATTTTTCCTTTGTCATGGGTTTGCAAAGAAAGAGCTTGAAAAATTTCCTTTTGAGGCGGAGAAACATTTCTTGTGGGAAAAGCTTCGATCTTCCCCTCACGAGGGGGCATTTTCTTCCTCTTGAATTCCTTGATGAAGTGAAATATTTTGAAAGGATTCCTTGATGATGAATTGATTTGTGAAAAAATACTCTTACACTTTCAAATAGTGTGTCCCTTGAGTGGACCCCTTTTATTTTGAAGGGTTCTCGAGGGACCCAGTTGAAAGCTCTTCAATTTTTGACTATCTGCATGATTGTCTGCTTGCTTTCCTATGTGGCTACTCTTCTTTTTCTAAGATGTTTTATCTATGAATTAACTTGTCTCTTTGTAGGTGCAACTATGAAGTTGCTTTCCAATCCAACTTTGTAGAGTCCCCTTGCATCGGTCTTCCTTTAGGAGAGAGTAATTGGGGGGTTCCTTCTTTGAAATTATGAGGATTTGTGAAGCACTTGCATTCTATAGAATTTTTCCATTGTTGGTTTGCAGGCCTTCGGTGTACTTTTCTCAACTTCATAGTTTTGAGGATCTATGGAGTCCTTTGTTTGAAACTTTCTCAAGAGAGAGAGAAAATGTGGATTGATTTACCTACCTTGTGCTTTCAAGCTCACTAGTTTACAATTTCCATCCTTGATGGTTTCAGTATACATTTCTAAACTCCTCAATCTACTTTAATAACACTCATTGACACTTGTTCTCAATAAAGTGGAGGGAAATGTATAGGAGTGAATTTTCACCCCTCTTGCAAATTTCACTTTTACATCCCTCCACCTTAGAAAATCAAACATCAATATGAAATTCCACATCACCCATCTATAATGCATACACTTGGCACCTCTCTTTTGTGTCGGTGTGGGAATTTTTATCAGGGAAATGAGTGTGACACATAAATGTCTATGTGGCACACTATCATCCCTAATAGATTCTTGCCACTAGAGTTTGCAAGGACATTACATTCCCCATTGGGCATGAAGCATAATACCTTTGTGTTGACCAATTGGCCTGAAAATGGCTCTTTCCCTCCTAATCTCGCTTCAAATTCATATTTTTCACATCCATTCCACCTTCTTTACAATTCTAGACATTCACTTGATCTCTCTTGCATCCTTTTTGCATCTCTTGAGCATTACTCAATAGCTTTTTTCTCCATCACTTCACTAAGAACATGTTGTGCTACCATAGCAATAATGATTATAGTGTCTTTGGAGACCTCTTTTTTCATCATTGTGTCTGTGTCGACTTTTCCAAGATCATATACTTGCATTATCCCTTCATTGGCCTTGAGTTCCTTTGGGGTGGAGGTTGTATTACTTCACTATCCTTCTTTTGTTGTTGTTTGATAGAGTAACATTATGTCCTTCGTAGTGTTCATATTCTTCCTTTATATTTCCTTTATCACATTTTCTATCTTGTGGCTTTCTTAGCTATGCATGGAGGTGGAAACACCAAATTAGGAGTTTGAGTGAGAAAAAACCCTATACAGCCCCAACATTTTTTCCTCTCTTGGTTGTGTGTAGGTGCACATGTTCATGGAGCATGCTAGAAAACTAGACTTTCATTGAGTTTGTCTTTGTCACCTTAGGTTTCATCATCTCCTTTATCATATTAATAGTTATTTCTCATACTTCATTATTTTGTTCATTTCATTAAATTTCATTAGCTAATTTGTAAGTAGGTTTCTTGATATTTCATATTGTACTCCACTTTCTAGCCATACAGATGCCAACACACCAAAGAGATGCCAAAGCACTCTGCTATCATCCTAGATTCACACTGTCATCCTCAGGAAGAGAGTTATCTGAGGTATGATTCAAATTCAAAAAATGAGATCATTTAGCCCCATTCAAGTACTCAGATTAGTAGAGTTACAAAATGAATTGAGAGTGCTCTTTATTCTATATCCTGCACCTAAAACACCCTCTTAGCTTGAGGTAAGACAGGGAAACCTTCAAGTTTTGGATCTTCATGACTTGGAGCCTTGGTGTGGTTGGTCCCCCTACCTTACACCATCAAATCAAGGTTCCTTATTTGTAGAAAAACCTTCTTTTTTGACCATTGTGTTCACTTTTCCAATATCTACTTGAGATGATCAAGCTTCTCCTGGGGAATTGGGCTCTAATACCAATTTTCAGAACACCACAATTTTGTGAGGTGGGGGTGAATCAGTAGATCACTTAAAATTTGGCTCTTAATACCTTTTATCCCTTTTATGTCTATATTAAATCATGATATACAAAGAAGTAAGCATACACATAGTAGTGTAGAAAAATGTACTCCTTTAGATTTTCACACTTTGTTTGGGCCAAGATCCTAATTAAATTGGATTTAATTAAGCCTTAATAAGCTCTATTTTTCATCTACAATCCTAATAAATTGCACCTTTCAAAGGGGAAACTCAACAATAATTAATGACAACAAATGACACTTTACCTTGAGCAATGTGTGTTCCAAGAATAAGGATCTGAGACCTTTTTTCCCATGTGTGAATGGGTCCTCCCTAGGCCTTTTAACCTAAATTTAAATTATTTTTTTGGCAGTATCTTAACATCTCTAAATTCATATTTAGATTTCGGCTTGTAATGTTTAATTTTTAGGAAATTAAGGATATATGCCTATAAATACAAAGTTATTTTATCAAATCAAGTCTATGTTTTTAAGAGAAATGTCACAAGAGAAAAGTTTATGATCAAAGGAATTCAAGAGAATATTTATCAAGAATTTTTTTGTAGTATGCAAGATCTCAAGCATCATGTCAAAATCTTAAGCATCATGCATGTTTTTGGAGCTAACATTTTGATGTATGTTTCAAAGATCAAGTCAAGCCTTCAAAGTCATATTTCAAGTATCAAGATCCAAATCCATTGAAGCCATTTCATGCAAGATCAAGATCAACATTTTAGATTTCCAAAGTTTTACTCAAGGGTTTGGTGATTTGTAACATTGTATTTTTTATTCATCATTCCTTTCACATTTCATTATTTCAATTGAAGGTTTAATTACCCAAATGGGGTTTGACCAAGGAAATCCCCCATTCACAAAAAACAAATGGTTTTCCCTCTTGTGTTTGTGTTGCATATTTTAGGTTAAAGAAGTATTGAAGATATTTTGAAGAGAAAGATTGGAAAATTTTGTCAAAGTTGCGAAAGTTGTCAAAGTTGTCGTCAAATCATGGAAACTCACAAATCTGATTTTTGAATTTTTGACATTGCAACCCAAATCAAATGGAAGTTATAAAGTGGCATCAGAGGCTCCAAAAAGTTTACTGAAAACCCTGACAGAAGCCCCATTCACCAATGGGATAATGAGCCCCAAATAGCCTTCTGAAAGTGCCTTTTGGTGATTGGTACACATCACTTAGACCTTCTCAGATCTACAATTTTTTTTATGTTTCTATCAATATTGAGCTTTATATTGTTGTTTCATGTTTGAATTGGCATAGTTAATTTGATTTACTATTCTTGATTTTTTCTCCCAAAAGTGTTGTTTAGGTGGAAACCCATTCCTTAAGCATAAGGAAATCAGTAGATTCCCTCATTGAGTTGACTCACCTAAGGGTTGTAAGTCAATTCTTTGTGTGGATCTCATTTCCTATTTAAATAGTGAGAAATAGGCCTACATTTCAAATTGGGGGAATCCCACATTTCCCCTACCCTATTTCTCTTTATTTCATTTTGGTGAACCTAACTTTACATAAAACAAAATTCTAAAATTTGGAGTCCATTCAAACCCTAGATCTATGATTTGCATTACTTTTCATTTCATTTCATTTCATTGAATCTCATTTAGGGTTTCCTAACATGCATTAGTTTACATCTAATGTAGGGTTTTAGGTTTGTATTTCTTCAAAATATAAAAAATTAAGAAAGTTCATCAATTTTGCAAAGTGTTTTCATAACATTGCATGATCAACAAATAAAATAAAATAAAAATAAAAATTGTATCTCAAATTAGGTATTTTTGCTTGTCATTTAGCATCATTTCACACCTACATTTAGATCTTCTTTTTAGAAATATGAAACTATAACTACCTATTTGCAACTAGAATTTGAATGCATACATATTAACTCAAAAATCTACAATTTAATTTTCCAAAACCCTAAAGTGAGACCTATCCACCCATGGGAAAATGAGTCCCTGATCAGGGATTTTTTTGAATTTATAGGTATTAAAAACCCTCAATCTACATTCTGTGTTTTTGTATTCAAATCTCTATTTTAGTTTCCAAAATTTCTGCTTTTTGAAATTATTTACATTAAGGTTAATTAGTCAAATTCAAGTGCATTTCAAAATCAAAATTGGACTTACAAGACATCATTTTAAGGTTTTTTCATAGTATAATTAGAACATTATTTTGTTTGAAATCTAGAAATTTTTCTCTTTCTACATACTTGCATTGCAATTCATATTCTAGGGTGTTTGATTGTATTTTTCCTATTATCCATTTCGGGTGCACCTTAGCTTTAGTGAAACTTGTAGGATCTTCACAACTTGGTCTCCTATTGTGAATAATATCATGAGACATAGTTTGAGACTCATGTTACCCCACTATACATCACTCGTTGTGGATCTTGGCTTTTCCAACTCTTTCCCTCGTAATATTGATGCTAGTCAATCCACTATGGACCATAACCTTGACACTTCATTTCCTATGACCTCCTCACCAACAAATAATGTTACTAATGTTGAATCAATGGTTATAAATGTCCCTCAAGAGAACCTAAGAAAAATGGATGAATAATTGGACAAGTTGTGAACCTTTCTAGGTTCTAAACACATTGTTGGTACTGTGATTCCTATCATAGATAACATGAGGAGAATGACTAAAAATGAATAGGGAATAGAAGTTGTACATAGCCTATCTCATATCATTAATTAACATGTCCCTACAATGGATAGTTGTGCTCAAACTTTGGGGTATGTACCCAAAGTCAAGGTGGAAATCCAATTCCTCCTTCCACAACCATGACCTTTATTTTGAAATGCACTAATCCAACTATTACTACAACCATGCAACCCACAAGAAATTTCAATGCCACCTTAGGTATTTCCATTGGGGATCCCTTTAGCTTTGTGCATTCAAATCTCATATCTCCTAATCCATCTCCCCTCACAAACTTACTATTCACTTGTCCTCTAAATACATACAAACCTCCACCCTATTCACCTCCATCTCATAACACAAACAATGTTCCCATCCTTAATTAACTCTTACAAAGTGCTTCATCCCTCCAACAACAAATTGCTGCATTTAATCAAAATCAAAATTTCCAACCTTACAATATGTAAAAAAAATCCCTTATCCATTGAGATATTGAGAAAACAAATGCCACAAGGTAGAACACAAATGGCATAGGTATATAGATTCCTATATTTGAGAAATATGGTGGGAAAGAATATCCTATTAGCCATGTTTTTGCATACACAACCCTATGTAGTGACTTAATTTTATATGATAAACTCTTCCCTAGGTCCTTGAAAGACATGGCCTTGGAATGGTTTTGTTCCTTACTGAATAATTCAATACATTCATTTAATGAACTTATTAATGCCTTCCTCAACCATTTCCAAGTACACATGGGTCCTAAGATGACCTTAGCAAGCTTAATGAGATGTGAAGGATGATGAAAAGGTCACTAACTTTCTCACCCATTATCAATTGCTTTACTTGTAGATCAACATTAATATTCTTGATCCTCACCCTCAACAAATGTTGATGAACAATTTGAAAACTAAGCTTCAAGATTAGAGTGGGATGATGAAATTTCCCTCCTTCACACAATTGTGTACAACCCTTCATGATTATCAAAATTATGTTAGTGTGAAGTGAAAACTCCCTCTAACTATCCTAAAAAATTTGAATCCACACCTCAAACCAACAACCAATCATTCAAGAAAAAAAAAGGGCTTTTATACAACTGAATGCCCCTCAACCAATTCAACATGTTGACACCCAGGTGGTTGCTATAAAGAAAAAATCCATATACATTTGGCGAGAGGAATAGAAAATTTACCCCTCTACTAATACCCTTCATTCCATCATGTTCCAACTTTTAAACAAGAACTTAATTTCCTTACCTCTGATTAAAGCTCCTGATCCTACTAGGCCTCTACCTCCAAACTATATAAAAAATTCCTTTTGCCATTTTCAATGACAAAATGGACATGATACAAAGCATTGGAAGCATCTTAAACATATTGTATAAGACCTCATTGATTCTAATCCCATTGAAATTTCTAGTGTTAATGAGATCAAGGCAATAAGTTGGTAGCCCCTCCTAGCCAAAATTTACAAATCTTTAACAATCCTATGCCAAATCACATCATCTCCTTAGTCAAAGCTAGTGAAAACAAGAATGATATGATGAATGTTGACATGAATAATGACAAATTGAATGGTAATGAGGAAAATCCTATGGATGGTATGATTGGATAATTGAAGTTCAACCTCATAAGGGCCTAACAAGTATGTCCCTTGACATTGCTTTATCACAAAATGGCATAATTAAACATGCACCTGATGGTCCTCTTTACATAGTTGGGATATCTATTTTCTCCTGCCTATTGACTGCTTGAAAAGCTAGTTTCTTTTCAGAATTCATTATCATTTGAACAACACTATCTTTGTATTCTTTTATTTTCATCATATCAAGTAGAGGAACATATATTTTTACCTAGGATAACGCTTGAGTGAAGTCAAAAGAAGAGCCCTCCACCTTAACAATTGTCTTCTATTTTGGCATTTCTCCTTTGTTTTCTTCCTTTTCTCTTTTACTAGGTTGATCAGGGTTTTGCATCTCTTTGTGTAATTCCTCAACTTCCTCTTGGATAGGCGTCTCTTTATTTTTACCAGGTTGTTTATTTTCTAGCCTTTTTATAAGTTCTTGTGTTGCTTTCTGATCCTTCATAAAAATTCCCCTAGGAACTCCTTCCATCTCATTCACTTTTTTGTTTCTCAACTAATATTTACTTCTTGCTTCTTCAACTATTGCAACAATTATTTTCTCCATTTCTTCTTTGGTGAGTCTCCTCACACTGCATTGAGCAGGCGGCTCAATAGAATGTGGCTCAATGTAATCTTCATCAAAATCATAAAAGACCTGCTGTTCAGCCATATGGACATTATATTTCTGATTTGAAGCATCATATTCATAGCCTTCATCCTCTGAAGATGAGTACCCCTCTTCAGCATGGTAAAGAGTATTTGAAGTCAAATAAACTTTGTGATCTTCTCCATTGTTTTCCATCAACATCCCTTCCTCTTGCATCCTTTGAGCTACAACACAATAGTCTAGAGAATGTGGCTAATTACAAACTTCACAGAAGTAATTATTACTCACCATATAAGTTCCCTTCTTGCTCAATGGATCAAGAGTCTCTTTGTTTCTCGGACTAGCTGTTATAGGTTTTCCATCCTTCCAGTTTGTATTATAAGGCATGTCATGTAATCTCGGCCTTTCATGCCTGTATGTATTCTCCTGTCTATACTGATAATTATTGCTTTGCTAAGGAGGCCTCGGGTTGTCTCTTTTACTGATTATACTAGCAACCTTCCTGTTGATTTCAATTGTCAGTGCCATCTTCTGAGTTTTAACCAGATCTCTTAGAAATCTATTTCTCAGTTCATACCCTATTTTAGGATCAAATGCATTTAAATAAACACTCAATGCTACAAAATCTGGCAATCTTGATCCAGGAGGTATTTTAGTATGAAACTTGCTGAATTTTCGGTTGAAATCATAAATTGAATCATTCTAATTTTTCTGAATTCTCATTAGTTCATGAAGAGCTGCATCTGGAGCATTTTGATTCCCATACTATTCTAAGAATCGATCTTGGAATACTTGGAGAGAATTAATTGAGAATGTTGGTAGGCTATTGAACCAATGCCTACAATCTTCAAGAAGTGACATCATGAACAACTTCATGTGTAAATCTTCATATGGCACATCTATGTCTTGGATGAATATATTGAAACTCTTTAAATGCTCTTCAGCTATGATTGCATTACTCCTTGTAAATTTGGGCACCATATTCCTCCAACTGCCATCCATAGGGTAAGGATGTAACTGAAAACCAGCTAAATCAAACTGTCTGATCATGGTTGTATGCTGGTGAGTGGGAGGAATAAGTGGATGTTGATACTGATGCATGTAATTATTGTACTGTGCATTATGTTGAAGGATATAATGTTGACCAGGAGGTGGATACATACCTGTATGTTGTGTGGGATTGTGAGGTGGACGATTTGGTTGCTTGTAGTGATTCCCTATCTAATTGTGAGGAGCATTTTGTTGATTGGAGGGCCCTGCACCATGATCAACCTACTTGGGAGGTGGGACATACTTTGGGGGGAAATCGGCTATTTGATCAGTAACTTGTGTTTTCTTCAATTTGGATTCTTTTATTGCTTGTATCATCTGGGCCTTTTCCTGTTCTTTTCTTTCCTTTTCTTGGGATTCAAACAGCGCCTTGATTTCTTCAAAACTCAAAGATTCATAATCTTCTTGAGGAGATGCACGATCAATAGGTTCATTCTAATTACCCTGCATTTCTAGATCATATTCCTGCCTCTTTCTAGCTTCAAACTTAGCCACTTTTTGAGGATCAAGAGAAGGGAAAGGATTTGTTTGATCTTTTGGGGTACAAGGCTTTGCACTTGAATCATCTCTCCATGTATCATAACAATTATATGTTTCATACTGTGCTTTTGGTGCTTTTCCTTTGTCTGTTATGCACATGTCCTCATTGATTTTCTTTCCTTTATCAGCTCTGTCATCTTTATGTGTCCACTTATTGCTGCTAGCAGGAGCTCCAGTATGACCTCCCCTGTACTTAGATCTTCCATTCATGATGAATAGCTGTAAAATTTATGTCAGAGTCACCACTCACTTTTGTCTAAAAATGAGAAAATACTTACTGCTTCTTATTCCCAGTGGAGTCTGTATAAAGTTCTTGACTCGATGATTAAGGATTTTATTCTGAATGTTCCCCAACGGAGTCACCAATTTGTTAGCTCTCAAAAATGTAGGCTGAATGCCTCAAGAGGCTGCCAATCTCTTGATATGCTTTAGGGTAATAGACAAGGTCAAGAGAACTCAACCTTCTACTCTTCAGGTGCTGCCAGACCTAGGTGGGTGTACCTTTTTGAGTGAAGCAGACTTAACTTATGATTATGTTTCTTGCACAATGATTTGTACACAATGGCAGATAGTAGTGAACAAATGAAACCAAAATTGATAGCAATAACAAAGCAATCTTCTAATCTAAATCCTAAAATGCTTAATAAACAGACGTAAAGAAACTGAATGAATTCAAAAATGAAATTATAGAGACCAGTGCCTTGTTGGGTATGCAGAGTCAAATGAAATAGAGGTGAGCAACTTATTCTGGTAGCAAAATCAAATTGATGGCATATGATTTGTTTATAACTTTTATAAACATGCAAGATTATGACCACTAAGCTCTACTTTTATAATCTAGATGAATTCCCCCTGATTACTGTGATCAACAAAAAGGATTTAATCTCTGCTTGAGAGACCAATAGATTAATCACACAGATACAACAAATGTGCACTGATAAACTGAAAATAAGCTTGTTACTTCAGTTTAAACAACCAAAAGGAATCAACATGGAGGCAGCATAGCAATACTTTTCAATAAACTCAACATACAATTGACACCAAAAATAAACTGTAACACCAGCTGAATTTCATTGGAATCACCATTTGAAAACATGCACCATAGTCTCTGATATGATAATTTTATTCAACTGTTCCTACTTGCTGATCTACTGTATCTAACTATTCTAAAATTTGATGATTATCTATTACAATCGGGGTGCATATATATACACTAGCATTCACAAAACATATTTCTTAGAAATCATGTCAGCCTCTGTAGAAATCGGGCTCAATTCAAGTCGGCTTGCAACAATTTATTAAACATCTACATGTCAGCCTTAGTGTTCGAAATTTTGTTATTCATCAGTGAACAGTCGGCGAGACATGACGGTAGCTATGCCAAAGGAAATTCACTCGTTTGTCACTCCGCATGTATTTTTCTTTCACTATGACTCCATCCAAGTTGGTGAGACATTATATCAATCTCAATATGTCTTACAGATACGCCTCATACCACCTACAGATCGCTATATTATTCTGTTTGTTACACCAAAGTCGAGGAGTATTCTTACATTCCTTTGTTGTAACACTATGGTATCAAGGAGACAACTTAGCGAACCCACTCTGTTAGGCTAAAATTCCTTTATTACTTCCAAGTCAACAAGACACAAGATATCTCTCACCGATGATTTCCTTTGGTTTTGTTTACAGTCGTCGTAACACTTCGACATCAGCAAGACCTCTTGTAGATTACTATGTTTCACTGAAAGTCTTCAACCATCCTAGAGTCGTCAAGACATATGACTTTTCCTGCCAACGAGTCCATCTATCACTATAACTTGCAACCCTCAGTGAGACGTCACGTAGATTATATTGTTATACCGAAAGTCATCCCGACACCATATATCGCCAAGAGAAAGTGAAACTCACACCGACAAAGGATCTCATTACGTTCCATTAGTGAGACCCATATGTATTCACTAAGACCTATTCCGAAGTCACCATAGTCTCATCAAAATTCCAATTCAAAGAGATTCAATGTGTAAGGTCGGCGAGACCGAAGGTCACTTGCCATGACCTTACAACGATAGCTTTATCTCCCACCGAAATTCATTTGGAAAACTTATGTGCTCCATCGGTGAGACAAATGATACTCACCAAGACCCTCCACTAATAACCCATAGCCATTGCTGATGAACCACCACAAGCGTAGTTGGGGAGACATATTGAGTTCGATGAGATACCACCCCAACAACCACAACTTATGCCGATAGATTTCTCCGTTGTTGCCAAAATAGCATCATGGATGATATGCTGATAACCAACCACAAACAAATGCCAGTCGCTGTAACAAAAAACACGTCTTGCTGAAACACTTGCAACCAACGAATGTTAACTGACAAGCAACATGGGTCGGGGAGACAGTAAAGGACTTATGCCGATAGGCTTAGCGAGATGGAAAATGCACAACTTGATGGATTCTATGGGGAAAAAGGGAAAGATATGAGTGGAATATGCACATGGTAGGACCAAATCTAGAAGTTCATGAGTAAAACCAACATGTGAAAGCATCAGATTTTTACAGTTCTAATAGCTCCATTGGTTCCATTTTCATGATGTGTGATGAGCTCATCTCCTTTGTATCACTTGTCATTGCAATCTTTTGGCCCTTGTTTTTCAATTCCACAATATGCAATGTACTATCTTTCCTAGCATTGTACATCATTGTTTCATGTTAAAGGGGCTTAATTCAAATGCACAATGTGTGATGAAGGGCCCAAATTTAAGGATGGCAATAAAAAAACTATCACTGGCTTCTAGTACATCATAGTTATGATCCTAAGAGTTGAAGGCCTTTGTGTGATGAGAAATGAAGGCAAGATCTCATTATCAGAGCAACAGGAAGATGTTGGAGGGAGCTAAAATATAGTCCCTTTGAAATTTTGATATTCGATGGTGAATGCATAAGTGATAAGTGTTATGGAGGGCCCAAGGTCTTAGTTTTATTTTTATGGTATCAATGGTTCATATTTAATGGTTGATAATCCAATAGTCATTGCACACATCATTCACATCGCTATTGTGAATGATGCTACCCAAGTGATTTTTGTGATGATCTTTTGTGGCGTGATGGACATTCTATGGTCCTTATGTGAAGAATGATGATCTAATGGCTATCACTTGTGGCCTTTGCATCATGATTTTAATTTTAAGGGTTGAGGTGCTTTCCATGATGGTCTTTTTTGCTATGATGAAGGGTTGAGATTTGAAGGAAAAATCTAATGGTCATCGTGATGGTTCTTTACATCACAGTTTGAAAACATAAAGCCTGGTGCCTTTCCACCACAAGAAATGAAGGGGTGAGATTAAATGAATAATATCTAATGGTTAAGGTTACATCACACCCTTGCTTCACATCACTATTATGAAGCAAGGAGGTGAGGTGGTTTTTGTGATGTGCGATGGGAAATGGGAGGCAATGGTCAACATTCAAGATCAATGGACCTGATTTAATAGTGGAGATCAATGATGATGTTTTAAACTTGGCCTAATGTTCAATCTCAACCATCTATATCCTAATGGACAACATTCAAACTTCAACATTCAGCTACTCTTGTTCATGTAGATTTGAACAAGTAATGTCTTAGTGACATTCCCAGCTACCAGATAAAATATGATCATCTATGGATAGAATTTTCATATTTTTTCAAGGTTGTATTGATTGTAAGATGTCACCATTACTCCTTGATGTGGTGTAGAGGCTATATTCTTCTATTAGGGTATCTTGGCTTGGATTTTATTACAAAATTTGTGAGTTCCTATCCTTGCATTCATGAGTCATCATTCTGGGGATTGTTCGAGTTGTCTGAGCCTTTATGGCTAGTTATGTTGCTCTATGATGGGAGCAATTCATATAATTTTTTCTTGAATGGGTTCATCTTCTGTAGCCCTAGTCAGTTTAGGGTTAGGGTTTTAAATTCAACTCTTGGCTATGCTTGAACCATAAAGGAAAATATTGTATCTTATTTATGCAATCTTCCTCTGACCCATCTGGGATTTTTCTTTTGTAGACTTGCAACTCTTGCATTCTTCCATTACAAAGGTTACTTCAAGCTTTTATATTAATGAAATTCAACTATTATCACCACAACCTCTTGCATGTTTGAGTAAAATTCATTTACTTCATATCTAAGTGGGTGTTTTAGTTGTTTCTTTGATTTATTATGCTGTTCTGAAGTAGGAAGGAATAAACTCTAAATTTAGTGCATCACCTTCTTTCCATTTTATGCTATATTTTTATCCCTTTTCCTTTGTGAGTTGTTAGATTAGAAGTAGTGATAGGTTTTCATTGTGCTGGGTTAGACCAACAGAATTGCACTTAGTTTAGAAGAGGAAGCCAACTTTCTCTAGAGACTTGACCTCAATTTTTAAGGTCCCACACCTTGAGGACATTTCCATTGTGTCATTAGAACATTGAACTCTTCTTCAGTAGGGTGCAATTTTATGTGACAATAGTTTTTTGCATGCCCAATGGGACTAGGAAAAAATTTCATCTCATTTTATTGAGAAGTGTTATCATTTAGGAATACACCCTAGCTAAGTGAGAAACTTAGCCATTCTATGTAACATGGAAACATCCTTGAGCTATGGGTGGCTCAAAGTGAGGATGAATCTCTAGAGTGGGCTGGTTCCCTTGATAGATCACCTAAAACTACTAAAACTTCAAGGAAAAGGAAAAGAAGGATTTGCTTGAAACTGAAAACTAATCTCCTAAGAGGTGATGCAACAAAATATTTATGTTTAATTGCTGCAACATATCACAATATGACTCAATGAAGTTCTAAAATTTTCACAACTCAAATCAAATCATGAAGCACATTAATATTTCTCATGAAGGTGTTGGTTTCAACTTATTATAAGAAGGAAAATAGGTTTCACAACTTCAATCAACAACAATTGACACACAACTTATGACCTACACTTATAAATGTATCCTTTTCGAAAATATTACATAAAATAAGATAAAAAGAAGGATAGAAAACTCTAGTCACAACTAATCATCTACCAATTCATTTGCATATATGAGACAAAAGAAAATTGAGAAACAACTATTGTCATCATTTTATTGAGTCAAAAGGATTATTTACAATGTATTTCAGACTAAGTTACAAGGTCAATCTTTTCTGTTGTGAGCATGAAAATAAAGCAAGAACTAAAGAAAAGAAAGGCCTTAATATTCCTTTATAAAGAAATTCAAATTCTAAATCCATCCTTGATTGATTTTGAAAAGAAAATCAATCATACAGGTTGATTAAAGTTGATTGTTTACCTTGACTACTACAAACTCCTTGAAATCAACTCCCAAAATGAAGGAAACTCCTAACTTTCCATCCTGGTTTCCCACCTTTGATATTGAAGAAAAACTAATGTGTTTCCCTTTCAAAATTTGAATTTGTTCTTGCTAAGAATCATTTCCAAAGCCTTTGAAAATTAGGCATTTTACTTAGAGTTTCTGAATTAAAAAGATTGCATAGTCAAGACCAACTACCCCTAACATCAAATTTATGCAATCTGCCCCTCAAATCAAGCAATTATACCCTTGAAAATTTTCTCAATTATGCAACCTTGCATCATTTTTATCATTTCAAAATTTGATTCCACACCCAATGCATAAAACATGAGTACAACTAGAATTATAATCAAAGAAAATTTAACAGTAATCACTTCTCTTCGAACAAACCATTTTTCATCTTTGTATTTCTTGATCACTCTAAAAAATCTTTGCTCATGATGCTTGAAAACTAACCCTTGACCACCAACAATGCCACTTGACACAATTATCTTTGATAAGGCACATTCAAAAAGTTGTCTAGGTGTTTGACTTGAAGGCAATGCATGTGGATTCATGATAAAATCTATAAAAATTTCTTCTATTGCAAAAGGAATATTTTCTTGCTCTTCTATGAACCCTACAACTCATTCTTCGATTATTGACAATGGCACATTAAACACCATTATGATTTGCAATGGTATTTCCTAGAAAACACTCACTGTCATCATAGAAAACCTCTTAGCTCTTCTTGACTAAGGCATAATCATCACCCTTCAAACTATACTAGCTTTATTCTGCCATCAAGCTTTTCACAGTCACTTCATGATTGAATATATACGTAAAATTCATAATGTATGGATACTAGATGCAAATTTCACAAGCTTTGAATAAGGTATAAGGTTGTCTTCATAGAAACAAAAAGATAACTATCTCTGCATTCTAACCCTTTGCATAGCTCATGAAAGAACCTAGCTACTCACTGCCTCGTACATATATATGTCATATTCAAACTAATGCCACTAAATTGGATCTTGTAGAACATATTCTATGGAAGAAAATACATTCTATGATGGGAACTGTCTTTAGTTATTGGCATATGATTCATTTCCTTTTGAGAATCATGCCACCAAAACATTACCTCCCTTTGAAGAATGACAAGGGATTGAAACTATATCCTTCACTTTCTTAGTCAATCCTCTATGAGACAATATTGTGAACCTCAGAATTATAAAAATCAAAGCACTTTCACAAAGAACAAGGAAATCATTGTGAAATGTTTGCCTACACAATGGGTTTTCACTAAGCATGACAACATGTGACTGTGTTTAGAATAGTAAGTTAGTCCTCCAAATAACCCAACATTCTCTCCTTTTAAAATAGTGCAAACTATCCATTGAAATTATTTTAAATCTCCAATGCATACCTCTGTGACAATGTACCATTACTCTCCACTTTATCATTAGCACATGGATTTAGAGAGTTTTTTGCAATCACAAACACATACTACCATGTGAGATTTTAGTTGAAACAAGAAAAAAGTGGACACATCCAACACTCTTTTACACCATTGTTCATGATATCAACCCTTGTGGAATATGGTGCATATTCCCTTCTCATCTACTGTCCTATACACTTTAGCATGCACATCTGATGCTTGAAACACTATCCTAACTTGATTCTTCATAGACCCCTTTGATAATGGACTTTCATACTTCATTTATGACTGCCACCAAAAGAAAACAAAAGACAGTAGTGATTAAGGCTTAAGTACTCCCCTAAACAATGTGAAAAGTTCCAAGAACCTCTAGACTATTCCCACCATTTGTATTATAATTGAATTCTCAACATTGTGATATATACTAACATTTCCATTATCCTTGAAGGGTCAATGACAATATTTCACACAAACTTCCTTCTGATGTAAGGACTATCTTTTTTCAGAATATTGATCTGCTACCTTCTTTGTAAGAACTATGTTGCTTCCTTTTTACTATCACCTCATGATTTAATTATGTATTTACAAAGTGATTGATTGAATCTCATTTGATTATGAAAATTTTCAACTCACTCCTTTATGACAGTTTACAACTGCTCTTTGATCTAGCTACCACTGTATTCTCTCTCACTGTACAAGATATAGCTTGCATTTCATTGTCATTTTCTGTCAGAATCTTGTCATTGGACTCTCTTACATCTGATATCTTTGAGATGAAATCACTTGCTACAATCTTCTCATAATGAATGCTACCTTTGAACTCTTGAAACATTATACTTGAAGCAGTGGCTAGTGAAAAGGAATTCTATCTTTGATGCAATGAATGTCATGGTAAAAGAAAACAACAGAGACCCATAAGAGGTAGCTTAGCACCCTCACACACAAAACCTTGTGTCTTTTTCCATACAATACAAAACTTTACCTCATTGGTAATATGAGAAGTCTGGGTAAGATTGAAATGTGACTCTCCTTCATCCCTCATTATAGATCAACATCAAAATTCTTAACATGGAGAATGTGCTCACCATAAGAAGCCTATCATGGGCATTTCTCATTATCAACTCCTTACCACTATTACCCTTATGCACAACCAATGATAGCTCAAATAATAACTTGATTTCAAAAACCTTGTCAACCACTATTAGAAATTATCTTTTGTGCATTCATACCCTTGGTAACTCAGAGATGATGGATATCACACATTTGCACCTTGGAGATAACATTTGCAACACATTAGAGACATCATAATGACTATAACTGCTTCCACTCCCTCTATAACTAAGATACCATGTTTCAAAGTCATGGCTACTATTGTGAAAGTTCTTAGCATTAGGTATCCTAACTTTGTAAACAACCATGCATGATACATCTTGAAGTAATAAATGCCTTATTCTCACAAAGACAAGATCATGAATAAAATCACACAACACATTTTATGTAGCCAACTTAAGATAGTCTTATGATATAAATCTTCAATTTATGACTTTGAACTTTGTAAAGGACTGAAAAAAGGTTTAGAAGTTCCATTATCAACCATCAATGTTGATAGTAAATTGTCTCTTCCATCTCTATTTGAGTACAAATCTTAGTCAATGGGTGGTAAGGTTTTGAAATAAATGAGGCTCACCATATGATGCCCAAAAATGGTTGTTTTCCTACCTTTATTTCTCACACAATCTTAAACCCTAGCTCCATAAATCTTGATAGTGGACTGTACCCTCCATAAATTCTCACTATCATTGTATAGATAAACTAATGCAGCCACAACTAGAGGGTTCTCAAAGAGAATAGTCCAAACTATCTAGCAAGAGTCACACAATGGAAGAAACATAGAAAATTGATGCAAAATCCAATTTTGGCATTCTTATTATCATAGAATTCAACTACAACTGACTGACAACATCTGGGCTTACAAAGTTTAGCTCATAGGCTTGATTACAACATGTTCAAAATATCGTCATCCTACATGGTCCTCAATGTGAGTGAAAATCCTATAGAGCAGATCACACATCTAAACTCTACTATTTCATCTTCTTCGACTACTCTACTTCCTTCATAGGAAAAATTACAATGCTTTATATACATTCACAAATCCAGAAACATCCATGTTAGCCAACAATCAAGATAATTTCCAAAGAAGGAAACTAAAATGGTTGCATGAACAAGTTGACCTAAAATCTTGAATTATATCTCAGTGAATGCATAGAATGAAGTGTGCACCCAAACAAAGGTCAGGGACACTGCAACAAACATTTTAAAACACACTACTATGATTCGCGAACAACGAAGATGATCCACAAACAATCTAACTAGCCATTGGGCTTTGAAAACTATTCTAGTGTTGAATCGAGGAATTGCCAAACACAATAGAAGAAATAATTTTCTGGAAAAGAAACCAATCACACTCAAAATATAGAATAAGGTAAATGAACATGCCCATGATAAACACATAGATCTGTGAGGTTTGGCAAGCAAACATGAAGAACTACTAGATCTACCAACTTGAATTGAAAACTGAGACAAATTGAAATAAAAATATTTTTGGGTGATGCAAGATTGCTATGACCCAACGATGCTCCTACATCATAAACCTTTAGCTTAGTGGCAACATGATTAACATGAACCCTTCTTACTTAAATCTACTAATGTTCCTTTAGTATGACTTTCCCCAGGAAGAATGAAAAATGCCTTTGTCTAAACAGTGATACATGAAAACTAACCTTGCAATCCCTTCACTTTGGACTTGTACTTAACATTTCTTAGGGGTTTAAATGCACAAGGGACTCTGAGGATATCTATCGTAAGTGCCTTTAAACTCAATGGAGGCTATCTTATCATTGTTTTCATGTTATTAACCTCTAAAATGAAAATCATCTTGCCTCCTTGATGAACTTGACAAGATGACACTATCCTCTAACTTTGAATGGCAATATCAAGTTACTACATTCCTGCCTTCATGGCAGTGATGGCTCATTCAAAGTTACCACAATTACCTAGACACCATTAATGCTTAAAGTCAAAACAATCTCCCCATTTTCAAACACATCAACATCATTGATTGAAACATCAACCTAAAGGTCATTAACCCTCACAGTCACTAAGAGTGAGACAAAACCCTCATCAATCTCCTCAAACACATCAACATCTATATGATCATTACTACCTTTTTCAATTTTGCACAATGATGTCCATAAGGAAATGTTGAATGTTGAGGTCAATATCTTCAAAGTTCTTATTGTGCATACTTGATTAAATAAACCTTTTAAGTATGACTATTAGGATGAAAAGGTTATCATATAAAAGTAGCAAAGATCCTTCATGAAGAAACCTTGAATACCCACTCTTGTTGTACAAAACCACTAGTGATTGCTACAAAACACTCCTATGTTGCCTCCTTAAAAGCCTAAGTTTTTGTTTAAAAGCATAGGAAACAAATAATCCCCTTGCACTGATTCATTAACAAAGATCTAAAGCATGAAAACTTCAATTACCTATTGGAACATCCCATATAACAAAGGAAGCTAAAGGAATACCTTTCAAATGAAAATGAATTCAAAGCATAAAAATGAAACCCTAACTCATAGGTAGAAGGAAAAGAGCCCTCAAATAGAAGAAAACTTGATATGCAAGTAAAACAGACAAGAACACCCTTTTTGCTCTCTACAACTTAGAAAAGAAGCAAAAGAACTCCAGAATGATGGAAAAACATAGAAAAGGGGCAAATGGAACAACCAACCATGCAAATGAAAGCTAAACATGCTAAAAACTGCTACCATGACATTGCTCCATGATCCTAGCTGAGAGAAACTCAGATGATTTCCCATAAACTCTGAAACTTTCCTCTGTGATGTAGCAAACAAGAGAAATGGTGACCATTTTGGAATGTAGAGGCTGCAAACAAAACTTCCCTTCTCAAAATTGAATCTTTTATCGAAGAGCTCATGCTATTTTTAGTAATTTTTCCAAAATACAATGAAAACTACTTGTTTGAAAAGAAAGCAACCTGATTTTCCCTCCTTTTCTTCAAAAAACAAACTTTAGCTTTATCTCTTGCTTATTTTCACATGACTTTCAATGAAATAATCCTCTAAAAAGCATAAAATTCCTTTTCATAATTTTTAATTGTAAAATACACCCCTTTTATGTTGAAAAGTATATAACAACATAAGGTATAAACACCCCACAAAACATGAAATGGATTGAATGACATGAAATTTAATGTAGGAACCATTCACCATACAAACCTAGGGGGTTAATAACCAAATGATTTAAACTTGGCAAATGTTGAAAACTTTGCAAAAGGAATACATTTTGATACCATACTAGGATAATAATCAAGATTTGAAAAATAAAAAATTAGGCTTAGACCTAATTTGGATTACAAGAAGGTGGTACTGCTCTCAATATACAAGCCTTGAAGAGGCTCTCAAACAAGTATCTGGTGACTCTACAATCAAGGGAGGATTCTACATACAAATTCAGGACTTTGTCCTTATTAGAACACCTGGTTCAAGATCAGACCTATAAGTCCATGTCAAGGATTTAAACAAGATAATCTTCTAGAGGTAAGTTTCAATATATCCAACTCTCATTTCTACTTCTAGAAGAAGAAATAGATAAATTTTGTCACATGTAAGAAGAAATAGGAGTAAAAGTATCTCTCATAGAGCTCAATCTATGATAGTTGTGGGTAGATTATTTCAAACTAAAACACTATCCACCCATACTAATAGGACATTATTCCACATGGCTTTACCTAGAAATCAGCCCTGTGTATCTTTTACTGATGGTAGCCCCTTAATTTTGGCTCAAATGAATAATATACCAGTTAATTCCTTGAAAAGTATTCCTCATTTTACTGGTGAAACCTCTACAACTCCATAAGAAAACATCATAGATGTGGCCAATATATTCTCTGTACATGATGCAACATAAGACAACGTGGCTATTAGATTACTTGCCACTTCTCTTAAGGGAAATGCATTGCAGTGGTATAGGGGTCTTCCACCTAACACCATTCATAACTAGGATGAGTTAGGAGAGAAGCTATGCAAGCATTTTGAAGATAAAAGTGAGCATTTTTCCCTGATAGAAAAATTAACCACAATTAAAAGATAACCTCTTGAATTCATGAGTGATTTCAACTACAAATTTATGGGGACTTGGGATAGAATCCCTACCTTGTTAAAACCTTCTCTTGATCATGTCTTCCTATACTTCTTAAGAGCTCTTAATAGTGATGTTGCTATTATTATTCAGACAATGGGAGGTAACACTTTACTAGATGCATATGATGTTTCCATTAGGGAAAAAGATTATTTAATTCAAGTTGGGATGATAATTCCTAGGCCACCAATGCCTCTATTTCCAAAGCTTCCTTCATAGCCAAAGGTGGCCCCTATTCTAGTGGCTTCTACAAGACAACTTGTGCCATAGAAAAATGGCCCCTTGTCATTTTCATGGTCTTTTAGGTCTTGTTTCATGGTGTTTGACATATTTTTCTATGATTTTGTTATGTAACATGGCTTGAACACACTTATTTAGGTACTAAAATTCAAATAATGATGTCTTGTGAAGGTGTTGTGAAGTGGTGTAAGAAATTTCCACATTCTTCTAGACTCTATTTATTATAATTCACCTAAAAATCATCTTTTTACACATCATCAAGTCCTATTTTCAAGAGTTGTAAAGTCTTGTAACAAAGATTCACACTTTTCTAGGCATATTCCCCTTATTTATCCCTTTCTTATGACTTATTTGACCCCTTTATATACTCACATGCTTTATTTAAGTGTATTTTTTAATATACTCCCAAAAAATAACATTAAATGCAACTTAATTCCCAACACCTAATTTCAAGCCCTAGGTGGGACCCATTCACCATGGGTGGCGAATGAGTCCCCCTTTGCTCCAAAATTTAAAATATTTCAAATTTCTTTCGGGTTTTTATTCAAAATACATTTGATTTCAGCCTGTGATGAGGTATGAATGGTTACTAAGGCACAATATTTGTATAAATAAGTGATTTTCACCTCATTTTACATCTACAATCTTCTCACTCAGTCAAGCATCTTCAAGCATTTACAAAATTTCATCAAGAAATTATTCAAGTACTTTGGAGCATCCATTGATATTAATTGAGACTTGCATCTTCAATGGTTTGATAAGTTTATGACACTTGCATATTATTTATTTATCATCTCCTTTATACTTCATTTCTTTCTATTGGGTTTGATTACCAAAGTGGGGTTTGACCAAGGAAAACCCCTATTTGCTAACCCTCAACCATTTTTCCCATTTTCATGTGTATTTGTAGCCTTTTGTATGTAGATTTAACAAATTTATATGTGTTGAAAAGTGGAGAACTAGTCAAATAGGTGCTTCAAGTCAACTTATTCTTATTTCAAGCTTGGTGAAGGTTTTTTGTCCATTTCCTACAAAACTAACTTTGACAACCTGAGAAGCAGATATTTCTAGATTTGGTGTTGTAGAGTTGTTTCCTGATTTTCCAAAAATTTGGGAGAGGACTAATTCACCACCAGTGGCAAATGGGTCCCGCCTTAGGACTGAAGATATGAGTTTTGTCAGATTCTAGATCTTGACTGTTAGAAACTTGTTCCTAAAACTTTTTCATTAGAAAGTGGACTAATTCGCCATCCTAGGCGAATGAGTCCCATTTTGAAAAATCAATGATTTCATCCAGCATTCCAGACATTCCAGATTCATCATATTTCATCCAGGTGCACTCAGATTCATCTCTTTGTATTTTGTTCTGCATATTTTCTCCATTTTATTCATTGTTTGCATATCACAGTGCATTTTGAAACATAGTTTAAATCTTAGTTTTGCATTCATTTACATTAGTTTAGATTCTTCATTTTCATCTAGTTTAGTCCATTTAGCATAAAAAACATCATACATTGCATAATTTGAGTGAACCCTTAGTATTTTTGGATCTAATCTCTCTCCTTTTAGGTGAAAAACCCTATAAGAGTTAGAGAGTCGATTGGGTCCAAAAATCTATGGTTCACAACCTTCTACCTCTATTGCACTTCTAGAAAATTTGAAAACCTTGCTCTGAAACATGAACGATGGGTTGATAATTTTGGATAGGAAACAAGATCAAAACAATAGGAATCCTTCAAAGCCACCAAAAAAATTTAGACATATGTTGTTTAAAACTAAAGCATCAGTGGCATCCTTCAAAGAAACTGCATCTATCCACCTTGTAGAGTAATCAGTGGCTCTTAAAATCCACTTAGGACATTAATTGA
Source organism: Sequoia sempervirens (assembly GCA_007258455.2). Classification (NCBI taxonomy): domain Eukaryota; kingdom Viridiplantae; phylum Streptophyta; class Pinopsida; order Cupressales; family Cupressaceae; genus Sequoia; species Sequoia sempervirens. Next base: position 22,411,559 of record VDFB02049217.1, read on the forward strand.
TGGTGGATTTATCATTCCAATAAAGTCCAAACCCCACTATGTAAATGGCTATTCAACTTGAATGGGGTGAAGAGGGATAGTAGCCAACCTTTTCTTTCCAAAAAAGAAAGTACACCTTTTACAATTTCTCACCAATTTGTGAGAATCATTGAATAGGGTTGGCCAATAATAACCAACCCTCATAATCTTTATAGTCATAGTCATTGTAAAAAAATGGCCACCTGAAGAGGCATCATAGAATTCATATAGTAATCTACTAACTTGTTCTGCCTCTATGCATCTTAATAGGACTCCATTGAAATCCTTTCTGAAGAGTATTCCATCCACTATGACATAGGGAATGGAATTCAATCTGAAATTTCTTCATTTGGTCTTATTTAGACCCAAAGGATATCTACCTTCCTATAAAAAGGTAGTCATATCATGCATCCAATTTCCTTGTATAGTTGCATTTGGTGCTTGTTGTTTTTGTAGCACAAGGGAAGCCTCTGTAGGAGTCTCAAATGTTTAGAAAAGTTGTTCACACAACCATTTTCCTCTCACTAGCTTGGTGATCTTAATATCAACATCATACTCCACCACCTTGGTGATCCATCCAACGCTTTTTTCATTGATAGATCTCTGCTCAATAATAACTCTTTAACACTGACATGGGGGACCATTAGTTGTATCCTATTATTAGACATGTTTCTAAATTTTTTCAATACTCTAACAACAGTAAGAGCTTGCTTTTCAATGTAGTTTTACTTGACCTCATAATCCTTGAGTCCTTCACTAAAGAAATCAATGGGATTCTCTAGATTTTCCTTATTTATCTGAGTTAGAACAATTGATATGCTTGCTTCACCTCCAAAAGTATAAAGAATGAAATCCTTGTCATAGTTAGGATTGAGAAGGGTAGGAGCTTGATAAATTTCTTGTTTGATAGCTTCAAAGATATCCTTACCTTCTTTGGTCCATTTGATAACAATATTTTTCTTAAGCATGGAAGTAAGAGGCTTCACCAAAGTAGCAAGGTTTTGAATGAACCTCCTCACAAAGTTAATTATGCCTACAAAAATCTATAATACTTTCTTGTGGTTGGGAAGTGGGATGGCCAAGATATATTTTACTCTTGTAGGATCAATAACCAATCCATCCTTTGAAACAATGTGTCTAAGAAATTTTCCCTTGTCAGTGGAAAAGACACATTTATTTGGACTTAGGGAAATACCATATTCCCTACATTTCTAAAATACTTGCTCAAGGTGACTAAAATGGTCACTTTCATGCTTTGAAAAAACTGTGATATTATCCAACTAGACCAAAAAAAATGTCAAAACACACATTGAAACACCATATCCATGGCTCTCTGAAAAGTAGTACGTGCATTGGTTACGCCAAAAGAAATTTTGCAATAAGCATAGGTGCCCCAATTTGTATTAAATGTAGTTTTATGTTGATCAAATTCTTGGACCAGAATTAGATTTTAGCCTAAGTAAACATTGAAGAAAGAAAACCTTTCTAACCCATCGAATCTTTGTAAAATTTTCTCCATGGAGGAGAGGGGATAATGATCTCTTAGGGAGGATTTATTTAGGTCCCTAAAATATACACAAAGTCTTGTTTCTCCATTCTTTTTTCTAATAGGAATAATATTTGCAACCCAAGAAGAATGCTTTGATGAATATCTAGAATACTGAGAGGGGGGTGAATCAATATTCCATAAAACCATTCAAATAAAATAATCCAAACATTATCACAATTATAACTAAATCAACAAGAGAGAACATATAAACAAATCAATGAATCAACACACATGAACACCAAGGTTTTAATGTGGAAAACCCAAAATGGGAAAAACCACAGTGAGGATTAACTCACAATATATTATATTTGGATACCTGATGTTATAGGGCTCATTTCTAGGACTCACTGTCCTTGAAAGGCTCACAGCCTAAATACAATAGATGGCTAACTAACAAGATACAAAGATTGTGGCTCATTTCCAAAAGTATGAACTGATAGAATACACCTTTTGTGTGTAGGGTTTAGTTCCAATGAAGCTTTGAATGAGAAGTACTACCTCTCATAGCAGTCACTTAACAATTCTTTTATGATCCTCAACTGATAAAGCATTTAGGCTTGCATATTTACATATCCTTTGATCCTCTTCATGCTTCACCATACATCTCTTTCTTCTCCTTACATATTCAAACTTTCACACTTCTCCACACACCACACACTCTACCTCTCTCATTTTCCTCTTCAAAGAATCATAGATATATATGCAAGTATATTTGATTCATCAATTAGGTTGGCCTAATTAGATGAAAGAAAAATAATCAAAACACTCTTGTCAATACCATATATGATTTAAAACATTTGTTTCCATGTACTTCATTATATCAAGTTCAAAAAATCCATAAAGTATAACTAGTCTCCTTAGTGTATGTCATATGTTAGGTTAACCAAGACTAGGATTTAATCCATAGGAACTCCAAACCAACATATAATCCTCAAAGAAAACACCTTATGGATCTTAGATTACATAAATTTCTCATTATACTACCATCATAGAGACTACCATTAGAACCACATCATTATAATGCTCTCCTTAAGAAAATGTGTAGTCTCCCACACTAATATGTTGAGCAGAGAAACAACAGTGGAATATAGAGCTAAACTTTGCAATGATAACTTTCTACTCACAATACAAAACTTCTCAAGATCCAAGATATATTTTTCTGAATGAGACATAATAACATGAGAGATTAGAGTCATATATTTTCTTGCATTGAATTTCAGACTCAAAAACCAACACATTGGTTCATCACAAAAGAACACTACTAGTAGAGAACAACTTCCAGTTAACAAAGTAAGCTTCCCATATAGTTGTCACCATGTTGACATCAATGACAACATGTGAACAACCAACACAACCCATCTACACTTCATGCTCATGTTGCAAGGCTCTATAATTCCAACAATCTCCCCCTGTGGCACTAATGTCCCAATGTGCATGCCAAAAACATTTTTCCAATATGAGGCAACAACATACTCCCCCTATCAAAAAAAAAATTCTCAATTTTTTTTTCCTCTATTTATCTCTATCTCTCCCACTTTGACATCAATGGTAATGTAAGATGGGGTTAGAGAATTCCTAGCCTAGAATAAGTGACAACCAACACTTCTAAGCTATTAACCACATCAAAACAAGAGAACACAAATAATGGAGATAAATCAAGAATTAAAAACATAAAATAAAGCACTCCCCATCATGGTAAGTAGAAAGTTGGAGACAAAATGGTTGTTAAGTTGAAAATGGGAGAAGAAGGTTGCTTTTATAGACAACCATTCAAACAAACGACTGAGGTCGATCTTCTAGAAAGATTCCAAGATCGATGGATGAGAATGGATGAGAGAGAGGTTAAGAAATGGATGGACATGATTGAAATTCTTGAAAGATGCCATAATCTATGGTTGAGAATTGATGCAACTAGAATATGCCATTCATGGAAGAGCTATGACATTGATGGCTATGATGCTCGATGACTATGATAGAAATAAAGGCTATGAAAAAAATGAATGATAGTGTATCTTTGACTAGAAGGGAGGCATAAATGATTTATTTTAAATTATTTATTAAAAAATGGATGAAATGGACAAGTGGAGGATAAATAATTCATTTGAATTATTTATTCAAGGAAAATGAAAAATGAACATTTAATTAAAATTATTATTCAATCATTTTAATTAAATGGGAGCAAAATGAAAAAGAGAAATTAAATAAATAACTTAGATTAATTATTTAATGGGGGAAGATGATAATGGATAGTTAAATAATTTTGATAATTATTTACCTATAGAAGAATTAAAAGACCATGAATAGATAAATAATTAATGATAATTATTTAACTATAGACGAAAGGTAATAAAGAAATAATTAAATAATAATTTATTTCATTATTGAAGAAGAAGGTGAATTAGTGATGCAATTAATTTTATTTAATTGATCAGGGAAGAATAATGATCAGAAGGAAAATTAATTAAATAGTTAAAAATTATTTAATTAATAGAGGAATACAACCAAGAGTCATTAAATAATTAAAGTTATTTAGTTATTAGAGGATAACGATGAAATAAAAATGTTTCTAATAGACTTAGGACATTTTTTAGTGTCCACATTTCCCCCCTCTTTGACATAATTCAGTTCATTGCATTGTGTCAAAAAAATTCTATCAAGAGATGCCCCAGGGTGCCCTAGTGAAAACAAGGTATAGGTATGCCCACTCGAAAGGACATGTAGGTTCAAAGAATGTGAATGTGCTCTCAAAATGGATGATAAAAGTAGAGGATGAAGGATAGAAGAAATGTGACCATGGAGAAGATGGATGTTAGTGTGAAAAAGGAAAGGAAGATGGAGATGAAAATTTGGATAGGAAATGTCAAGGGACCAACTTTCATACTTGTATATTTATCATCATTGGGTGTCAAAAGGGTCACAAATGGAACACAAGAACCATGGTATGACATAGACCAAGGTGTGCAAAGTGACCATTTGTGAGAGACAAGCAGTCAAAGGATAAAGTCAAAAGACAAGGAATGCCTCGACTCATACTACAGACCCAATTATCCTAGTCTTTTTTCCAAGACAAACCATATACAAAAAATAAAGAAAAGAGGCCATTATCCATCATCGTTCCTCTAAATCCTATAATAGGGCATCCTCAAGGTAACTAGTAACATGAATGAAGTCAAAAGATAAGACAAATCCAGACCATCAAAATATTTTCCAATAGAGATAGTGTTTTCTAGTGATATTGATAAGATTGCTTGATATGATTGATTAGGTTGACCAAGATGAAAAAGTTTGATTGATAGGTTGACAAGGTTGATTGATAATTTGAAAAAAGTTGAAAAATTGATTTGATTTATTGCACCCAATTTTAGGAAGGACACATCCTGAATAAGGCAAGACTGATTGACAAGATTGACTAGATTGATTGATTTGATAAAGGTTGATTGATAGGGTTGACAAGGTTTGATTGATAATTATTGTTCCTGATCTTAGGAAGGACACATATTAATTAAGGGAAGATTTATTTACAAGGTTGACAAGATCGATTGATTATTTTACAAATATTCATTGATATGAACAAGGGTTGTGATGATACCTAATTTTAGGAAAGACATATCTTGTTTAAGGCAAGGAGCACATCTGATAAAGTTGACCAAGTGACAAGTGTTAGTAAGACACCTAACTACAAGAAGGACACATCCTACTTAAGGTGGATGACAAGGTTGACAAAGTCTAATATTAGGAAGGACGCATCTTGATAAAAGACAAGAAATAGGACTGAATGAGGCAAATGACATAATGTTAGGTTCACCAATGTAAGATGAGGTTAGAGAATTCCTAGCCTAGAATAAGTGAAAACCAGCACTTCTAAGCTATTAACCACATCAAAATAAGAGAAAACAAATAATGGAGAGAAATCAAGAATGCAAAACATAAAATAAAGCACTCTCCATCATGGTTGATTACTTCTCTTTCTCTCATATTTATCCTTATGAAACTTTTCCCTCATATTTTTTGTAATACTTGTGCAAAACCTACAAATGGTAAGTAGAAAATTGAAGACAAAATGGTTGTTATGTTGAAAATGGGAGAAGAACATTGCTTTTATAGGTAACCATTCAAACAGATGACCGAGATCGATCTTCTAGAAAGATTCTAAGATCGATGGGTGAGAATGGATGAGAGGGATGTTATGAAATGGATGGCCAAGATTGAAATTCTAGAAAGATGCCAAGATCAACGATTGAGAATTGATCCAACCAGAATATGCCATTCATGGAAGAGCTATGATCCCGACGACTATGATGCCTGCTGGCTATGACAAAAATAAAGGCTATGACAAAAATGAATGATAGGGTATCTTTGACCAAAAGGGAGGCATAAATGATTTATTTTAAATTATTTAATAAAAAATGGAGGAAATGGAAAAGTGGAGGATAAATAATTCATTTAAATTATTTATTCGAGGAAAATGAAAAATGAGCATTTAATTAATATTATTATTCAACCATTTTAATTAAATGGGAGGAAAATGAAAAAGGGACATTAAATAATTAACTTAGATTAATTATTTAATTGGGGAAGATGACAAGGGATAGTTAAATAATTTTGATAATTACTTAAATATAGAAGAATTAAAAGACCATGAATAGATAAATAATTAATGATAATTATTTAACTATAGACGAAAGGTGATAAAGAAATAATTAAATAATATTTTATTTAATTATTGAAGAAGAAGGGGAATTAGTGACATAATTAATTTTATTTAATTGATCAGGGAAGAATAAGGATCAAAAGGAAAATGAATTAAATAATTAAAAATTATTTAATTAATAGAGGAATACGGCCAAGAATCATTAAATAATTAAAGTTATTTAATTATTAGAGGATGACGGCCAAAGAAAAATGTTGTGCATAGACTTGGGATATTTTCTAGTGTCTACAAGTAAAGGATAGGGTCTAGTAAATATATGTATGCATCAAGACTTAATAAAAAAGATATGAACATAAAGAGTTGAATCAACCTGTAGATGAGGAACCTTTGAGATTCTCCAGGGTGCCCTTCCATAAAGCTTTTCCTTCTTCCCATGCACCTTTCACACTTACAAGAGTCTTGCGTAATAGTTTATGCTTAATCAAGGACTCTATACCATCTTCTAAAGTATTGGGGCTAAAATTAATCTATGATAAATTGCCAATACTATCAAGAGCACTAGATACAAGAGTGTGCTTGAGTTTAACCATATCTCTAAGTGTCGCAAACTTCTTAATCACTTTTTTTCTTTGATCTCATAGGAAAAAGAATTTTTCTTGAATCTATACAATGCAGGACCATCTCTAGTTATCTCTATCTTCTACCAATTTGTATATGTATCTGCATGAGTGCTCATCCGAGTTTCACTATTCCTTATCTCATTTCTTATGTTCAATGTATTGCCAGGCCAATTTAGATAGAAAGAAAGTAGTTCCTGAACCTCTTCCTCACAAAATTGTACACTCCCCAATTCTTTCATCACTTTGCAATGTGAATTTGCACATTTCTTCTTGATATCTTCTAGATTTTCCTCTGCAAACCTGATTCCAACATGCACTTCTAGTCCAGAGATATAGACCTTCAAATAATTAATCATGTTTCTAAGATTTTCCACAACTGAAATTGATAAATCAAAGTTGGCACTAGGAATAACCTTCTACAATTCTTTGAAAGCTCCTTAAATATTTGTGCTTTCATGCTCATGTTCAGATTTCTTTGATTCACTTTCATCTATGAATTCTTGTTTGACAACACTCTTTCTCTTCTTCCATGTTTCGGCTGCACTAGCAAAGGTACCTTCTACATTGGGATTCTTAGGGCTTTCCAAAAGAATTCTTGCATAAATATCGATCTTAGCCTTAGACACTTCATAACCTAACTCAAATATCCACACCAGTCTAGATTAAACTGCTTCCATATGACAAATAGAAACTAGAAAATTAATATTTCTGGAGTACCTTTTAGTTACACTTGTTGGAATCCTTAATCTTTTGTTCATCCTCATTTAAAATGTTCCAAAGAATGCAACAAGAGTAGTCTCTTGAGAATTTGAACTGCAAAGATTTATTATTAATTTCCTAATTTGATGGGTAATATGTTTTTTATTTGTCCATTATATCATTTCTATTATTGGTAACTCTTTTAAGAAGTAAAAGAGTAAGTGTAGTGTAGAAAAATGCATACCTTTGCATTTTTACACTTAATTTGGACCTATTTTGGCACCCCTTGCATCAAATTTCGTTTATCCTACTTGTTATGGGCCCCTAAGACCCCTTTTTATGCATCTCGAGGCATGTTTCAATCATAAACCTAACTAAAATCCATAAACAACTGCTAATAATGGTAGCCTACCTTTCAAAGTTGCAAATTAAGCCTCGTGGGACCAAGATGCCACCTAGGGTTTCTTAGTCCCGAGTGCTTTGTTTTGAGGAATTAAGAGCAGGAAATGAAAATCTTTGATTTAAATTAGCATTTTGTTAGCCGTTGGGATCTAATAATCAGGTTATTAGATAGGAGTTCCTATAAAAGTAAGATTCACACCCCATTTTCATATAATAAGTTGAGATAAGTTTTGAAGTAGAAGAAAGTTAAGACAAATTAAGCAAGTTTGAAGGAGAGTTTCAAGTCTTGGAGCTACCTTCTATTGTGCTTTTGCAGGTTTTTCAAGTCCATTTTCAAGTCAAGATCTAGCATTGCCAAAGACTAATAATGGATGCCTATGGAGGATCATGAGAGATTCTAGGTTGGAGATGCAACTAGCCATTCTTCCAAGCCTAAGGACTTGTTTCTTGATTTATTATATCTTTCATTGTTCTATTTTTTCCTAAGGAAGGTACATTTCATGCTTATAGCCTATTAGGGTGATTAGAAGATCTAGTTTATAGGTCATTTTCATTTGCATTTTAGAAATTCTATTCTAACACACTTGAATAGGGTTTCTCCATGTTCTAGCTTGAAATATCTTAGACACACTTAAGATTAGGGAACACACACATTTCCATTCTTGGATCTATGCTTTTTAATCAAGGTTTAACTACCAAAGAAGGGGTTTGACCAAGGAAAACCCCCATAAACAATCAATCCAATTTCCTTTATTTTGTTGGTCATTTTGCAAGTTCAAATCTAGAGAATTGGTGGAGAAGGAAGTGTAGACCTTGAAATTTGGGATCACGCTCAAAAATTTCATAAATTTAGATTAGGACTAAGACAACAGTAAGGGAATCTTAGTCCTTGAAGTGGAATTTTGAAGAGATTCTTTCAGATCATGTTCTGGCATCTCAAGATTCTGGATCTACCCTAAAAATAGCAGTAGGACTAATAAAAAAGTAAGGGTGCCTTTTTCCTCCATAGCAAACTTTGACAGCTTCTTTTCTTTTCTAGAATCCTCACAATGTATTTCCAGACTTCCCAGGTACACATATTCTAACTTCCTATTGCATAATTTCATCATTTGCATCTTTCACTTAGCTTGCATTACTAGGTTTTGTAGGTTGAATGCTTATTTGTCTTTTCCAAGCTTTTGCTTGGTGGTGAACCCCTTAAAACTGAAATAATCCCTTCCTAGGTCTTCCTTGTTGATAATTGAATCACCTTGTTAGGTTGATAATCAATCCAATTAGGACTCCTAGGACATTATTGAGTGACCTAAAGAGAAAAAGTGGGACTTTCCCCCACCTTATTTTTCTTTTGGTTCATTTTGGTGAATCCAACCTTTTTGAGACTTCATTTTCTGATTTGGAGTCCATTAAAAGTCCTAGATCTAGTTTACATTCATTCTTACATTGCATCTTGCATTAGTGAAAGTGCAACTAGGGTTTATCATATTTAGTGAAATTGCATCTAGGGTTTCTCATAATTGCATTAGTGAAAGTACATGTAGGTTGCATTTTTCCTTTCTTGTATTATTTCATTTTATTAAAAAACTAAAGAGTGAATTGTCAATCATCCTAATTGCATTCAAGAACATTGTTATTGCATCCAAAATTGAAAAAATTGCATTGAAATTTGCATTCAACTACTTGTCACTAGTTACTTTTTCTTGCATTCATTTGCACATTTTTCTATTTCTAAACATCAACTCCCTAAATAGGAAACTTGGGAAAACTATTATGAACTTAGATCTTGTTTTTTTTTTAGAAAAAACATTTACTAGGACTAAAATTACCTTAGTGGTGTCTTAGTCCCTCTTAGGATTTTTGATCCAGAATCCTATTTGAGTTGCCTGTTATCTATTGTAGTTCCTGGAACCTCCAAATTTCATCAGGAGGACCAAGACACCCTTCCTAGCATCTTAGTCCCTATGTAGTTTTAGATTATAGTTTCCAAGGTTAATGAATTTTTGTGCTTATGTTTCATGTAGTTAGTTTGCGATTTTAGTTGGCCAATTTAGTATTTCATGCATTTTCATATTTTATGTTTGTAATTGCTTGATAAAGATAGATCATTACACTTTCATATTTTTAGTTGTAGACTTCATTTTACATTCATTATAAAACCAAAAAACTTAAGCCTAAACAAGCATAGATGTATGGTTACATAAGCTTGTTGAAACCTTTTTGAAAGTTAACTTAACCATCAAAATTTTTATTAGTGATAACTTTGATATGTTAGATGGATCCCTTGAGGACTTCACCTTGCAAGGTTCATCCACTAAGGCTTGTTCAAACAAACCTAAACAAAGAGAAGTAAATGTCATCTAACGTTATTAACAAACCCAAGCCTTTTAGTAGTGATGACTTTGATATGTTAGACGAAGCCCTTGAGGACTTTCTCTCGCAAGGTTCATCCACTAAGGATTATTCAAACAAACCTAAACAAAGAGAAGTAAATTCCATTTAACCTTACGTTATCCTTTATGCACCTACAAACAAACCTCAACCTTCAAACAAGCCTATTGTTATTCTTGAAGCACCTAAAGAGAATGTGTCATAGCAATCAAGTTATAATAATGTTTCTCATACATATAACAAAAGGAATAATAGACAACCTCAACCTAATCTAGGTTCATTACCATTTCCTTATCTTGTGTTGCCTAGTGCTCCTCATTTACTATTGCATAGTGGCAAGGAGTATGATCTTGTTGAACAACTTAAGAATACTCCTGATAAGATTTCCTTATGGGATCTTATTCAAGCTTCACCTAGTTACCACAACATACTTCAAAAAAATTTGTAGCAAGTTGTGGTTCCTCCTAATACAAATGAAAATGATTTGGTAGCTCTAATACAAGGAATGAATATAGTTAATGTAGACATTACCTTTCACCAAAATGAGCTCCCTCCCTTGGAAATGAGAAAATATGATGCATTCATGATAATAGCTAGATACAACACCACAGGAATGAAAAGGACACTTGTTGATAATGGATCAACTCTGAATGTTTGTAGTATAAATCTTTTAGATAAGTTGGGAGTGGATAAATAAAAAATAAAACACAATTCTTTATTGATTCAAGGATGTGACAATATAGGAAAGCAACCGCTTTGTTTGATAAATTTTCCTATTTCAGTCGAAAAGGATACCTTACAAACTTCTATTCATGTTATGCCTCATGAACTTTCATACAATCTTCATTTAGGAAGACCATGGATTCATGATATGCATGTGGTGCCTTCGACACTTCATTGTATCATGAAGTATATCTATAAGAACAAGATATATCAAATTTAAATGGACCCTGAGTTTGAAATTTTCTTGCAAATTGAAAAAGAAACCACTAGTCCTCTTAAAACATTAATTCCAACATAAAAAATAGAGCCTATGATAGAGGAAACACAAGAAATGAAAATATTGTCAAAATTAGCAAATGATGATTGGGGTTCCTTGGAATTCACACCCTCATTCATGGGAGCATATATAATCACAAGAAAAGGGGATGAAAAACAAAAGTAACCAATGGTTATGTCAACACAAAACTTGAGAGAAAACTTGCAAGAATATACATCATCTACTCTTGAATAAGATACAAGTTACACAAAAAAATTCAATGAGATAGATTATTAACACCCACCAAATCCAAAAGAAATGGAAAAATTGTATGAGAGGTTTTGAACTTCTGAAACAATTGGGTTATAGTGGAAAAGGATGTGGAAAGAAAGAACAGGGGATTCATGCTCTTGTAGAACCTAACATGCAAGAAACAAAAAATGGTTTTTGATACTATCCTTCTATGATAACTCAAGTAGACAAGAGACCTTCATTAAACATGAACACCGTTATGTGTAAAATAAACATCAATCTAACTTTGAAGCATCCATAATTGCTTGATATGAATTTTGAACCATCATGGGAATACTTTGAAGATGATGAAGCCTTGAAAAAAATTCTAGGAGTTTATGATAAACCATCTACTCCTCCCCACAAGAAAAAGGTTACATGTGCTATGATAAGCACTAAGTAAAAAGATGGAAAAAAAAGAACAATGGCATATGCATGAATAATGAAGAGTACAATCCTAAATTTCCAAGATCAAATGCACTTCCTTTAGGGGATACTATGGATACATAAATGGACATCAATGATAAAGAGAAAGTCATTAAGATAGGAAAATGCCTCAATGATGGAGAACAAGAGGTTATTCCAACTTTGCTTCATGACTTTCCTAAACTTTTTGCTTGGAATTATTCAAACATGTCAAGAATTGACCCTAAGATTGTAACACACAACATAGTCCTTTCTGAAAATGCTAAGCCCATTAGACAGAAGATTCAAAAAATAAACCCTAAAATAGCCTTGCTAGTTAAGGACAAAATTGAAAGACTCCTGGAGGCTAGTTTCATAAGACCTATAGATTATTCTCCTTGGATCTCAAACATTGTCGCAATCGTAAAACCTGAAAATCATATTAGAATGTGTACAAATTTTCATGATTTGAGTAAAGCATCTTTAAAGGATGACTTTCCTCTTCCTAATATTGACATGATAGTAAACTCAACTACCGGATATACTTTTTTTTCATTCATATATGGATTTTTTGGATACAATCAAATTTCCATCAAACCTCAAGATTAGTGCAAAACAACATTCAAAATTGTTTGGGGAACATTTTGTTGGGTGATGATGGATTTTGGATTGAATAACATGGGTGCAACATATCAATGAGCTATGACACTGATATTACATGATTACATACATAAGATTTTTGAAGATTATGGTGATGATATTCTAGCTAAATCTTTAACAAGACAAGACAATGTAAATGTTCTTCAAAAGATCTTTTAGTGAATTTTTAAATACAATATGAGATTGAATCTAAAAAAGTGTCTTTGGTGTAGTTAGTGGAATTTTTTTAGGTTTTATCATACCTCACAAAAGGCAATGAAGTAGACACAAATAAAATTGATGCTATCCTTAACATTCTGCCTCCTAGAAATATCTCTCAATTGCATACCTTACAAGGAAGAATTCAACCCATTTGGTGATTTGTAGCATCCTTAGTAGATCAAAAAATACCATTTACACATCTTGTCAAGAAAGAAATAGACTTTTATTGGAACAAGGAATGTAAACAAACTTTTTAGGGTTTGGAAGATTATCTTGTCACTCCATTTATTTTACAGCCTGCTATGCAAATCAAATCATTCATCCTTTATACATCAGTATCAACCCGTGCTCTTGTAGCATTGTTGGATCAACAAGCCAAAAAAGGTTAAGAACATCATGTTTACTACATTATTTGAACATTGATTGATTATGAGAGACAATACACAACAATAGAAAAACAATGTTTGGCTCTTGTATTCACTACCAATAAGCTACAAAATTACTTATTGAATTTTGAAATACAAGTAATGATGAAGTTTAACCCTTTAAAACACCTATTCACTAAAAAAAAATTATCTGGTCACTTAGCTAAGTGGGTAATGTTGACTTAGTTTGACCTTAAATTTGTTTCATATAAAGAAATCAAGGGTCAAGCCTTGTCTGACTAGTTAACTAATGATCCTTCTCCTTTAGCATTACCTAGCAATGATTTTTTCCCTAATGATAATGTTGAAAATCGAACAAGATACATGGGAATTGTATTTTGATGGATCTAAGTACAAAACTAGCTCTTGATAGAGCTCTTAAATTTTTTAGGAATTTTCTCTCTACCCCATGACCTTGGTCTCCATTTCAAACCCTTGTTCCCATGAAAAAGTAGGGTTTTGTTCACAAAGGCATGCAAATGTTATGATTTTAAGTTGACTTGCCTCATCGGTCAACTGGTCTCTTAAGTCATCACTTAAGCCTCACAACACGTTAGTTTACTGGCCTTGTTTTCCCAAAGCACCGGTCATCATATTTCTTTATCACCTTGGGCATTTTCCTAAGTTTGATTTCAAATTGAACATGATGATGTAAGCTTAATTCATTTTCCCCAGTGGTCATATCACTGTTGGCTAGACCAAGTCCAATCCATTAAATTCTAACACTATGTGAAGTGCAGGTTACAAAGATTCGAGGATTGGGGAGGAGATCTGAGCTATACCTCCCTAGCTCATGCGAATTAAGTGCTGACAAGATAAATGTAGTGAGGCTAGCAAAAATTAGATGTGTGTCCATGCATAACCACGAGACCCACTTTTCATTACTATGCTTATGGCCTAGCACCTTCAATGAGGGGCCAAGATTAAATCTATGGAGTGATCTTCACCGTTCCTTGGTGGCTTGTTGGGTGAAGGTAAATGAGGATTAAAACTAGCAAGATCAGTGAAATCTCAACACTTGTCTTAGTTTACTCATTCTATGGGGCTTCGACCATGTGAAGATGTCATCCAACATGGATGAAAGTCATTGGTCATGAACACCTCAGTGAAGCACTACTGGAAGCCTAAGGTAGTCAAGTAAAATCTATTTGTCTTATCAGTCACCAAGGTGGAGGATTGATGGATGATATTCAAAGTTACATGTTATGGTAATTTTCTTTGTGCAACCAACTTGCATTAATGGCCAGCTTCCTATAGAATGATTGAGTTGATCTCAATTCGTGTGGAGACACAACTACTGGTAATCATGAAGAGTGGTCTGCAAATTCCCATGCAAATGGAGAATCAAATGGTGATGGTACATCTTCCAATGAGTTGCTTGGGTTATGCATGTGTGTTCAACATTGATTATGAAAGCCATCACTCCACATGATAAATATAGAAGAAATGGTTGCTATTCTTGTCATCCACACTTAGCTACTAGATGTTCTCTTGATCAAAGTAGGATAGGTTTGAGCAGTTGATAGAGAAGATAAGCAAACTAGTGAGGAGGTCTACTCGCCTGAGCTTGCAAAGGTTCGGTTCTGGTGTAGTAGAAGCTACCTCGACCATGGAGGATAATATTACTATTGGCATGTCTAAACTTGCACCCACCAAGTGTAGTCAGAGATCACAGTTGAAAAATGCAATTGCGGAAAAGGCGAATGACAAGGGCAAGTAGCCAGTGCAGTCTACCATCAGAGTGAAGGGGAAGATAAGATATAGGCATGGCTCCTTTCGATGCCAAAACTAACCCATTGACCTTACAAGTAGCTTGTCTACTAGTGAAGCAAAAACTGATTCTAGTTATGTCTAGTACCTTATGCTCTTGAATTATGGTCTACCTTCTAATCAAGAGGTAATATCTATCTCACCAATGGCAGCCAAAACTCCAAGGGGAAGACTGTTACTATGTTGGGTAAGGAAATGATGAAGCAAAAGCTAAGGTTTCCTCTCCTCCTCCTATGATGACTTGGAGTGGGCACTTGTATCGCATGCTAGGCACTAGTAAAGGTGGGGTGGTTGGTAAATGATTTGTTGTTGTTTGTGGGTTATGACATTTTTGTGTTGGTCATGTTTGTTATGCTAGTGGTCTTGTTTTTGCATGCGTGACACACTTTGGTGTTGAACGTTGATTGTGTGCCCTTGTGGAATTTTCAATGTTGGGTTTGTTATGGTGTGGATGGAAAAAAAGGAATTTCCGTGGCACTTTATGTTTCCCTCTCCTGATGGCAGTTACGATTTTGGCTTTCCCCATTTGCACTATGTCCTCACAGATTCAACACATGGGGAATTTTGAAATGCAGTTGAAATGATAGATGAAATGAAAATGTTGCATTTGACCTGCATTTCGGCCTGAAGCTTATCACTCCCTTTCTCTATAAGAGGGAATGCATGGCCCATTTGCAAAAAGGGAGAAAAAATGGAAATTCTGGTTAGGTTTTGAGTTAGGTGTACATGGGTAGAAAGATAGGAATAGAATAGACAATCTATTTTAAGCTCTGGATGAATATATGAAAATTATCTTAAAATGTATGTTGATATGATTTATAAGCATGAATGAACATATAATTCTGTTATATTTTCTCTCCTTATGTGGATTTGAGTGAATTTTGAATGGAATGTTAATGATATTTTCATTCTTCTTTGAGCATTTGTTCAAATGCATATCTCTATTTCGGCTTTGATTCAAGAAATCAATTAAATGCTTAAGTGGAGCCATAGATTTACAATTATTCACAAGGGATTTGATAAGTAGTTATATATCAGAGATAGTGAACTCCATAACACAAAGTTGTTATGAGAGCAGTCCATCTCACTAGATTTCAAGGTTATTTCCACATTACTAGTTTTTTGTGTGTTTGACTCTATTGCCCAATAGACCAGGCACTGGTTTGTTCCTTAATGATTCACCTAAAAGGTTGATAAAATTAATTTTATAATGACCAACCTAAAGTGAATATTTCAATCCATTTTGAAATTCATTAATCTTTATACAAGTTTGTGTTAACTAACCTAAGGGATAATTCTTGATGAATGGATAGCATGTTACTTAGAAATGAGCCAATTTCATAGTAATTATTGCACAATTATTCTTCATTAAGGTTGATCTGTGAAAATGATATGTTCTACAAGGAATACTTTCAAATGAACAAAATAGGAATACCCTCCTTGGTCCCATAGAGGCTAAAGTGTAGAAGATCTTAGTGATTGACTAGATTTTGTTATTTGGCCAGTCATTTTAGGAATCTTGAACATAGGAATTGGCTATCCCTTAGAGATCTGTTAGGTGCACTAGAAAACCACCAACAGAATGGTGACATTGTTGGGGATACACTCAGAAGTTCATTTGTAGATTGTCTTATCAAAGAGTGATTAAGATCTTGAAGAATCAATGCTTAAGAGTCACTTCATAGAGTTAAAATATTTTCCATTCTGAAATTATTATCTAAACATCTTTGTTTAGATAATTGAGAGGTTCTTGAAGCTGAAAATGATTTATTACAGCAAAGATCAAAGGATATGAGTGTGACTCCATTGTTGGAAAACACCTAGAATGAGACTTACTCTTGAAGATTATTCCTTTGTGAAGGAGGTGGTGAATATGTCTTAAGAACTAGCTGGATTGTGAAGAAGATCTCCAGGTTTACAAAATTTGCAATCAGGAAGAAAGATTAATACTTGCTACAAATTTTCTAGGTATTCTCATAGATTTAGCAAGCATATTATCTTGCTTCAAAGAAGTTTATGAATTTTTTTCAAGAACTGAGATCATAAATGGTTCCCTATTAGATGAATTTGCATTAAGATAGGGAATAATGGTAGTTATTTTCATACCTCTTAAATTCAAAGTTTGTAATTATATGAGAAGTATATTGTTCCTTTGAATACTACCTTTTAGAGAATTTGCCTGTGAAATATCAATCAAAAATATGTAGGGTGAGAGAGATGCCTCATGCCCTCAGAGGGATTTCCTTATTGAAAGGTATATTCCATTGGTTTTTAGTGGCATTAGAGGTTTCCCAAATATAATTCCTTAGAAGGTTATAAAATATTTTCCCAAATTCATAGGGAAAAGTTTAGAGTCTACCTCTAAATACTTGTAAACCTTCTTGGATGTGATGGGGGATTATGAGATAAGTCATGAAGACTTTGTCATGAAACTCTTTGTTCAATACTTGAAGGATGATGTCAGGGATTGGTACTCATATCTACCAATGGGTTCCATAGCTTCATGGAATCAGTTCATGCAATGCTTTGTTGAACAATTCGGTGAAAGGGTGAATCCGAGTGTGGTAAGGAAGAATTTCATGGAAATCCATATAAGTGAAGGGGAATTGGTCCCTATTTTCAATCTCTGATTTGCAAAGGCAATCAGAGAAATTCTAGAAGAAATAAGGCCAAGTGATCTAGAATGTTTGATTGTATATCTAGGAGAATTTGACAAGAATATGAGCTTCTTATTAGGAGATAAAGAACCCACAACTTTGCACCAAGCATATCAGATTGCAATTGATATTGAGAACAATTTGAGGTACTCAATAATGAAAGGATCTGCAACTACTAGTAGTATTTCCATCATTGCCCAAAATGGTGAGTCAAATCAATCATAAGCTAAAAGGATTTGTCAAGGAGGAGATTTCATGGATGTTGTAGACATTTTTCTCTTGAGAAATGAAAAATGTGAGCAAGCATCAACTTCACATCAATCAAGGACAGTAAAATCTGATATATTCCTCTCTATCAACTTCACATCAATCAACCATCAAATTGTTTTGTGAAGCATACATATCAAGATCAAGCCAATGGTCTGAGGACTGGAAACCTCATAGCCTTAATCAAGTAGTAGATTGGATATACAATGTGGAAAACATGGAATAGGGGTGTTTACCCTTGTTTGTTTCTTAGAGTCTGGGAGACAATTGTCATGTTGGAGAAGATCAAAGGTTATGATTATTTGGTCAAAGAGAAGAATTAGAAGTAGAACTACTGACTGTTGAATGTTTCCAATTCACCAGCAACTTAGAAACAGATGTATAAAGTGATGATGAGGATGTAGAGACATAATATGAAAACAAGGAGGTGGTTCTTAATCATCTCCCTTGGGATGCCATAATCTATGAACAAACACAGAGGTGTAAGGTGAAGCCTCTCAAGTTCATTTAGTTAGCACCCTTCATTCATCAGTCAATGAAGGGAATACATTTGTTCTCAATGACATGACACAAATAAGGAACCAAAATGAAGAGACAAATGTTGGGCAATCCACAATTGAATATGATTCCTTGTATGAAGGGGAGGTGGAATCCCTTGCTTCTAGTAGTGGATATGTTAATAGTCTTACATATTTATGTTTCTTGGGTAGTGAGTAGTTTTCCTCATGTGAAGAATTTTTTTAATGTGGATCAATTGTTGAAGACATGAATGATGAGGAGAGTAGTGAGATTGCTTCTTCATGTTCTTTTAATGACCTCACTAGTTTTGAGTACTTAGATCATTTGAATGATTGATGTCCTAATTTGAAAGATGATGAGATACATACAATTAATGTATGGAAAAATATTTTATTCAATGAAGGTGACTTGGATAGTGAGATTGCAAATGATAATCCTTATTGGTATAGGAGAAATTCTCTTTTTGAAGATTCCCCAAATGAGTATCTGAAAAGTACCATCAGTGGGTATGTTGTGGATGGTTTGTGTAAGGGTAAAAATGGTGCTGATATTGATAGTTTTGTTAGTAAAGATGTCAATTCTTACTTGCTAGGTTCCAAACTGCATGAAACATGTTACGATGCAGACATCATTAAAGAAGCCCTCAAACATAGTGTTGATCCTAGATACAATGATAATATCCATAGGGATGCAAATGATTTCATTGTATTCGCCATGGTGGAGAATTGTACACTTGAAAAGAGTATTGAAATGTCATCTATTCAGGTCCCACTTGATTGCATGGATATTCTAACAACCCTGCCTTGGGATAAGAAGAAGGAATCACCTACTAATTTTATAGAGTATGCTAATACTGTAATATATTTTCAATCATATGAAGAGCAACCCAAGGACATGGGTAATCATGAAAGAAATATAGGGCAGTACAAAGCTGTAGTGTAATTCTTTGTAGACACCCCTTATTTGATGGAATTGATTATGGAACTTCTTTCACCTCATTGGGTTAACACTTGTGGTAAGCATGCTGATAGTATACCTATCCATATTGTCTTTCCTGAATTCACTAAGGATTCACATTGCTTTAGCCAAAATGTATATGAGTTTTTCAAGTTTGATGAACAAGTTGAATATGATGGTGCACTTCATGACAATGTAGAATATGAGGGATTCTTTTTTCCTGATCAGTTTGATGAGCTTGTAGTGGAAAAGGACAAATGTGGTAATATTACTACATATTTTATGGGCAATGTTGATCAAGAAAATACTGATAACTTGGAACTGTACAATGCTCATGTTAATTCGTGAAGAGATATGCAAGCCATAGTTTTTGATAGGGGGAATATTTTTCATTGAATCTTAAGTGATTCACAATGTATATTTTGTAAGTAATGTATATATGTTGGTTTGGTTTGTTTATTTCCTATTGGGTCTGCTTGCCTAGTCTGGGTGAGTTCCTTGGTTTTGGTCTTCTTCCCTTGTCTACTCAACTAGAAATTGGTTTCTTACCATACCCACTAGGGGTATGCATCCCTGAGCCACTAATAGAGGTCCTAAAATTCTCAAGAATTTTCTCTCTACCCCATGACCTTAGTCTCCATTTCAAACCCTTATCCCCATGAAAGAGTAGGGTTTTTATTCACAATGGCATGCAAATGTTATGATATTAAGTTGACTTGCCTTGTTGGTCAATCAGTCTCTTAAGTCATCATTTAAGCCTCACAACACGTCAATTTACCAGCCCTATCTAGCCGAAGCACTAGTCATCATATTTCTTTATCACCTTAGGACTTTTCCTAAGTCTAATTTTAAATTGAACAAGATGACATAGATTAAGTCATATTCCCTAGTGGTCATATCACCATTGGCTAGACCAAGTCCTGTCCATTAAATGCTAACATTATGTGAAGTGCAGGTTGCAAAGATTTGAGGATCAGGGAGGATAACTGAGCCGTACCTCACTGGCTCAAGGGAATTAAGTGCCAACAAGATAAATAAAATGGGGTTGGAAAAAATAAGATGCATGTCCATGCATTACTACAAGACCCACTTTTCATTACTATGGTTATGGCCTAGTGCCTTCAACGAGTGGCCAAGATTAAATCTACGGAGATGAATGAAATCTAAAACACCTATCCCAGTTTACTCTTTTTGTGGGGCTCCCACCATGCGAGGATGCCATCCAACATGGATGAAAGTCATTGGTCATGAACACCTCAATGAAGCACCGTTGGAAGTCTAAGGTGGTCAAGTAAAAGCTAGCCATCTGATCAACCACCAAGGCAGAGGATCGATGAATGATATTCAAAGTTACATGTGATGGCCATTTTCTTTGCGCAACTAACTTGCATTAATGTTCAACTTCTTGCAGAATGATTGAGTTGATCTCAATTCATGTGGAGATGCAATTGTTGGTAATCCTAAAGAGTGGTCTATGGATTCCCATGCAAATGGAAAATCAAATGGTGATGGTACATCTACCAATGAGTTTCTAGAGCTACGCATGTGTGTTGAGGTTTGATTGTGAAAGCCATCACTCCACATGATAAATATAGAAGAAATAGTTGTGATTCTTGTCATCCACACTTTAGTTGCTAGATGTTCTCTTGATCAAAGTAGGATAGGTTCGAGTAGTTGAGAGAAAAAATGAGAAAACCAATGAGGAGGTTTGCTCACTTGAGCTTGCAAAGGCCTGGTTCTGGTGTAGTAGAAGCTACCTCAACCATGGAGGCTAATATTCCCATTGGCATGTCTAAACTTGCACCCAACAGATCATAGTTACAAAGTGTGACCGCGGAGAAGGTGGATGACAAGGGAAAGTAGCTAGTGCAGTCTACCATTGAAGTGAAGAGGAAGATAAGAGACAGTTGTGGCTCCTTTGGACACCAAAACTCACCTATTGACCTTAAAAGTAGCTCATCTAACAGTGAAGTAGAGGTTGATTATGATTATTCTTGGTACCTTATTCTCTTGAATTATAGTCTACCTTCTAACCAAGAGGTAATATCTATCTCGCCAGTGGTAGCCAAAACTCCAAGTGGGTAGACTATTACTATGCTGGGTAAGGAAAAAGATGAAGTAGAAGTTGAGGTTTCCTCTCCTCCTCCTATGAAGGCTCAGAGTGGGCACTTGAATCATGGGTTGGGCACTGGTAAAAGTGGGGTGGCTAGTAAATGAAGCGTTGTTGTTTGTGGGTTATGACATTTTTTTTTTGGTCATGTATGTTGTGCTAGTGGTCTCATTTTTGCATATGTGGCACATTTTGGTGTTGAACATTGATTGTGTTCCCTTGTGGCATTTTCAATGCCGGGTTTGTTACAGTGTGGATGGCATAAAGGGATTTTGGCAGGACTTTATGTTTCCCTCTCCTTATGGCGGTTATGATTTTGGCTTTCCCCATTTGCACCATGTCCTTGCAAATTCAACACATGGGGAATTTTGAAATGCAGTTGAAATGATAGATGAAATGAAATTTTTTCATTTGACCTATATTTGGGCTTGAATCTTGTCACTCCCTTTCTCTATAAGAGGGAATGCAGGGCCCATTTGCAAAAAGGGAGAAAAAAATAGAAATTTTGGTTAGATTTTGGGTCAGGTGTACATGGGTAGAAAGATAGGAATAAAATAGACAGTCTGTTTTGAGCTCTGGATGAATATATAAAAATTATCTTAAAATGTATGTAGATATGATTTATAAGCATGAATGAATGTATAATTATGATATATTTTCTCTCCTTATGTGGATTTGAGTGAATTTTGAATGGAATGTTAATGATATTTTCATTCTTCTTTGAGAATTTGTTCAAATGTATGTCTTTGTTTTGGCTTTGATTCAAGAAATTAATTAAATTCTTAAGTGGAGCCATAGATTTACAATTATTCACAAGGGATTTGATAAGTAGTTATATATCAGAGACAGTGAACTCCATAATGCAAAGTTTTTATGAGAGCAGTCCATCTCACTAGATTTAAAGGTTATTTCTACATTACTAGTTTTTTGTGTGTATGACTCCACTACCCAATAGACCAAGCACTAGTTTTTTCCTTAATGATTCACCTAAACGGTTGATCAAATTAATTATCTAATGACTGACCTAAAGTCAAGATTCCAATCCATCTTGAAATTCATTAATCTTTATACAAGTTTGTGTTAACTAACCTAAGGGATACTTCTTGATGAATGGATATCTTGTTACATAGAAACAAGCCAATTTCATAGTAATTATTGCACAATTATCTTTAATTTAGGTTGATTTGTGAAAATGATGTGTTCTACAAGGCATACTTTCAAATGAACACAATAGGAATACCCTCCTTGGTCACATAGAGCCTAAAATGCAGAAGATCTTAGTCATTGACTAGATCTTGTTAGTTGGCTAGTCATTTTATGAATCTTGAACATAGGAATTGGCTATCCCTTAGAGATCTCTTAGGTGCACTGGAAAACCACCAATAACTCCTACGTGAGGATTATAATAAAACTTCCTGCGAAAGAGCCTATTCCCTTATCATATCGATTAAATTTCCTATTTACAAACAACACCATTGAGTATAAGGCTTTACTCATTGGATTGAGTTCCTGCTCTAATTATGGATACTAGAGACATTAAAATATTTGGTGATTCACAATTAGTGATCAAACAAATAAATGAAACATATGAAACAAAACATGACAAATTATCGAAATACAGGGATCTCACAATGAAATTGTAAGAGAATTTTGAATCATTCACCATTGATAACATCCCTTGAAATGATAATCATCATGTAGATGCAATCGAAAGTGCAACTACTCTTATTTCCCCTCAAGATCCTTCAAAATAGTTCACCTTCATTATGCATACAATTATGACACCATCAATCGACGATAAAGCAGATGAACTGTTAGCAACAACAATCAAAAACTCGAGTGAATGGTATGATACAATATTCAATTATTTGAAAGATGGTAGCTTTATCGAGTCAACAAATAAAAAAAATCACTCTCATCTTCAAAAATTTACGTCTAGATATATCATGCTAGTGGAAATCTTACATAAGTGGTCCTTTGATGGCCTTTTTCTTAGGTGTCTTAAACAATCTGAAATCCCTATAACACTTGAAAAAGCTCATGCAAGTGCTTGTGGGGGAAATTTTGGTGGAAGATCATTAGTTCAAAAGCTAATCTACATAGGATATTACTGGAAGAACATGAAACGATATTTCTTTGAATACGTTGAGAAATGTCAAAAATGTCAAGTGCATAAAAACTTAATTCATACTTCTTCCTCCAAGCTTCACGCACAAGTTCCTATTTGGCCATTCTCTTTGTGGGGTTTGGATATTATTGGAAAAATATCTCCACCCTCATTTTTAGGACATACGTTTATAATCATGACAACAAATTATTTCATGAAATGGGTAAAAGCTATTCCCTTGCATTCAACAACAATCAATTTAATATGTTGTTTCATCTTGGAACACATTATTGCTCGCTTTGGACTTGCTTTCATGTTAGTTTCAAAAAATGCAACACCATTTAAGAATAATGATGTGAAGAAGTTCTTGGAAACATTTAATATACATTGATTCTCAATGCCTTACTACCCACAGTATAAAAAACAAGTCGAATCAACTAACAAAACTCTTGAACAAATCCTAAGAAAAATAGTGAACAAACACAATAAAGAGTGGCATATGCAATTAACATACATGTTATGTGCTTATCGTACTAGTATCAAAACTTCAACAAGAAACACACCTTATAACCTTGTTTATGGTTTTAAGGCAATTATGCCCCTAGAGTTAGAGATTCCCTCCTTAAGAATCGCTCTTCGAGGGATAATTGATGACAATACTTATAGGGAACAATGAATACACCAACTTGAAATTCTTGATGAAAGGCACATCAATTTTCTCAAACATCTTCAAGCTTACAATAAGAAAATGCAATGAAGTTATAGTGACCATTTCATCCCTCACTCATTCAACAGGGGTTATTTGGTGCTATATGAGAATCAATGAATTGTCAATGCCAACTCGATAGAGAAAGGAAAGTTTAGCCCTAAATGGTTAGGACCTTATGTAGTTTAGGAGAGCTATGAGTCTAGAGAATACCTAATATCTAGAATGGATGGTACACCTCTTTGGGAACCTATTAATGCTATGAATTTGCATTGGTACTATGCCTAGCCTTCTACATAGTGTGAGTTTTAAAGAAACACTGTTAGAGTTAATGGATAGTATGCCATTGTCTCTCGCAATCGCTTTGTTCTTGACACATATTTCTTTTTGTCTTGAATTTTGGAGTAGTGGGTCCATTATGGTTTTGGATTCTTACTTTAGGTATCATGCTATTTAAACCTTTTGGTGTATGTTATGTTATGTTAAATCCTTATTTGCATTTAATATTTTATAATTAAATCATAAGTGTATTTAATTTAACATAACATACTACATAAATTTAAGAAAGCTTAAGAAAAGACATGTTAGATCATGTAGATATTTATTGAATAGTCTAATAGATATTATTTAATAAATCATATTACCATCTAACACATAAATATAAAACCCAAACATGGTCATATGTATATATCAAAATTTTTAATACATCTCATCAATAGTACAATGTCACTATGGCCTATGACTGTTGGATCCCTCGGTATGCAGTGTCTATGCTTGTTGAGAGATAGTGGTGTGTGATTAGGATCTACTCATGCTAGACATCTCCTACATAGTTCGTAGTGACCCGCATAGCTCACCCTCATGTATCAGTGCCTCTACATGCTTTTGCTTTGCATAGTATCTATCAGCCTAGATTTTGACATTCTCTCTCTATAGTTGCTCTACCTTTGACAGTAAAATAGCCTCTGGCTCAGATCACCAACCTTCTTGAGCCACCTCTAACTCTATTTCCAGTGTTGATACTTGACCCTCAGCTCGATAAACTTGCCTAGATATTCCATCATATGCTCCCCTGAGCCTCACATAGGCATCAAATAGGTCCATGCAATGCCCCACGAATGGTGGGGGCATGTAATCTATGGAAATAGCCTCATTTTTAGGAAGGGGTGGCACTATATCTATAGCTGCATTTTGTAAGAGGTCCTCAAGATCTATCACGGGCGTTGTGGTGCAAGGGCACCAAGTGCACTTTTGGGAAAATGTGTTCAAGTAGGGTGTTATGTTAGATTTTAAGTATTTTTGAGAATTTTGTGTTCAAATAAGGTCTACATAGACCATTCCTATGTAATTTTGAGTTTTTGAGTTCACTTTGTCACATTTGTGCAATGTTGTAAAAAGTTGTCCCCAAACAGATGCAAAAATGTAAAATTGCAAAAAGTTGCAAAAAGACATATTTTAGAAGTCCAACTGTCACCTAGGTTCAAATGGTAATTTGAGTTATTTTTGGAGGGAAAATATTTTATATGCTGTAAAACATTGATGTCAACTGGCTCTTGGTGGATTTTGAAGAAAAAAATCAATAAAGCGTTCCTATTTTTTCTAAATTTCCACTACATTCTTGCTATTTATAGGCTTTTTGCAATCTCATACAGAAGGAATTTTCTCTAAATCCCACTTAAAATCAAGGAGGCATGAATTAAAATCATTTAACTTTTGGTTGAGGGTCTCATATTGACATTGGTGGAAAATTTAAGCAATTTCCTGTAACTGCTTGTAATACCCTATTTAAGGGTTTGAAATCCTTTAAAATGTAGTAAGGATCCATTCCACTGACTGTGACTTCTATAGCTGGCTGGGATGGATTCTATTAAGTAGGGTTAGGTGTTCACATGGTTTTTTTGAGTAGGGAGTAGTATTTGATGGGGGTTTTGATGACTATCGTAGGGTGATTGAGTAAGATCTTGCTTGAAAATGGTGGTTTAGTGCTAGGGTTTGGTGAAATAATGATGCTAAAGGTTGGATAATGGATTAATACGCATTTGAAGGTGTATTCTAGTGTGTTGCAATCATTGATAAAGAGAGAGAAGGTTTGAAATAGTGTTTTCTAATAAACTCTCTTAGAAAGGCCTAAAAATAAGGGTTTGGTAGATTAGGTAGATTCATGGATGTTACCCTAATAAGAATTGGTGATTTTGTGGTTTTGTAACTTTTCAAAGGACTCCCCATTGAAATTTGAGGTTGGAGAAATGTTTTAGGTAGAGTTTCCTTTGTAAAAGTGGTTGAATTGGCCTTGTAGGACAACGTAGTTGCATGTCTTTGAAGGAGTTGGTCTGAAGTAAGCCAATGTGGTTTTGAGACATGTTTTGGAAGGGATTAAAGGGTTTTTGAATGGTGGTTTATTTTTGGTTTTGACAATTAACTTGAAAGTGATGAAAAAGAAACCGAGTTACAGAGCTATAAGGGAATACACAGTGAAACTGTGAAGAATTGGTGTAATAGGTTTTTGAGAGTTGCAAGGTTGATTCAAAGAGTTTGAATTATGTTTTAAAACAAATTTCCTCCCATTTCTACATCAGTTGGTATCAAAGTATAGGGATTAGATATGTTGAGAGTGGAAGGTTGTTGATATAAGAAAGGAAACCTGGAAGTGGAAAAGAAAGCACAGTCACAATGCTTCCAAAAGGGAAAAATATGGCCAAGGAGATGAGTGATTTGAAGGATAAAAATGCTACAGAGATTAGAGAGTTGAGGGAAAGACTTACAACTATGGAAACAATCAAGAGAAGAGAGGAGGATGAAAGTGATTCTGATGAGGAAGAGGAAGAAGAATTTGAAGATGTGGATGAAGAACTAGATCCTAATGATCAAAGGATGGAATAATTGTTAAGGGCAGTTAAGAGTGAAAAACATAGGATAAAGATTGACGTTCCAAAGTATGCTGGGAATTTGAATAAGGAAGAGTTAGTAGACCAGATTGCATCCTTGGATAACTACTTCAAGTGTGAAGATGTTCCTAAAGAATAGAGGGTCAAAATTGCAAAGACAAAAATGAAAGGTCATGGTGGGACTATGGGCAGTTAGAGAGAAGAAAAAGAGGAAAATCCAAGATTATTTCTTGGGACAAGATGGTAGCCAAGATGAAAGGTAAATTTCTCCCTTCTAATTATGCTATTTAGATGTTTAGGAAGCTTCAAAGTTTAAGGAAAAAAGAAATGGATGTGAAAACATACACTTAAGAGTTTTATAAGTTAATCATGAGATCTAGTCATAATGAGAATGAGGATGAAAAGATAACTAGGTACTTGGGTGGATTGAGGTTTAATATCCAGGATGAATTAGCCTTGACAAATCTAAGGAGTGCTGAAGAATATTACTAGATGGCTCTAAAGGCAGAAGAAAAAGTTAAAAGAAGGCAAGAAAATATAGTTAGAGGTAGAGGTAGCACGTAAAGGGGTAGAGGATATTACTCTACTTCAAGACAAACAATTGAGAGCCAAGAAAAGGTAAATGAAATTCAATAACAAGCTGCAGAGCTCATAGGTGGATTTAAATGCACTAGAGATAGAATTGGTGGAGGTAGGAGTTCAAATACAATTTTAGGTAGATGCTATAATTTTCAAGAGTTTGGGCATCCAACATTCAAATGTATTGAGAGACAAGGATCTACATCAACTAGTGGTGAGAGGAAAAGTGAAAGGAGAGCTAAAATAGTTCATGAAGATGATGATGAAAGTGTCAATTATCCAAGTTATGTTGCTACTATAGAGGTGGGAGAATCATTGATGATGAAAAGACAACTGTTGAAGATATCCAAGGAGAAGGAGCTGTTCAAAGAAGAGTACTATTCAGGACAACTTGCAAATGCAGAGGTAAGATATGTAAGGTAATAGTAGATTCAGGATGCACTGATAATATGGTGTCAAGTGAAATGGTGGATAAACTAAAATTGGAAAAAGTGCCTTGTGAAACACCTTATAAGGTATCTTGGGTAAGTGATAATCAATCCATTTTGGTAAATGAATAGGATTTAGTTGAGTTCCAAATTGTTGGATATAGAGACAAGGTTTCTTGTGATATTTTTCATATGAGTTATTATCATTTGTTACTTGGAAGGCCCTGGTAGTTTGATAGGTTTGCAATTTATGATGGTAGAGAAAATGCCTACACTATTGAGAAAGGTGGGAATACATTCACAATAACTCCATTGGTTGAGAAAACTAAGGAACAAGGTAAGGGAGCTAAGACCATCATGAATCACAAGAAAGATTTTGTGAGCATTAAGGAAGACAAGAGTAAGGGGTTTTTAGCCATTTCAAGGCTTGAGAGTGTTAGAAAAATAGATAGAAGGAATGTAGACAATATGTAGATAGTAGGTGTGAAAGATGCTTCAATGTTGAGGAGAAAAGAAGATAAAATGGTGACAGAGGTAGTTCAAGGATGGATTTGTTGTAGGAGAAAAAAGTGGGTTGAAGAAGCATGGTAAAATCATAGTAGGGATAGTGATTTTTCCTGTGGTGGAAAAGGAGGTCAATAGATAGTCTCATACTATAAAAAGAGGTTTATGGTACTGATAGGATATATATCTTTAGGATAGAGGCTCCTAAGGTTGATGGTGCAGATGTTTTTAAGTTTGATAGCGTAAAAGATGAAGTTAAGAAGAGTATTTAGCAAGGGTTTAAGCTTGAAGAAAAGGTGGAAAAGAGGATAATTGAGAGGGAAGCTGATAAGGACATGTGTACAAATGTCAAAGAAGGTATAATATCATCCTATGATGGTGCAAAGGTTAGAGGACACTCAACAGATCAGTATGTGAAGATGGAGCATTGTTCAAGTGGTACAATTTGAACCAATGGCAACATGTACCTAATAAAAACATTCTAGGAGGTCAAAGGCATGGAATGTTCAATGGTGGAAAAGTTGCAACATCATTTCCAAGAGACTTGGAAAATTTTCAAGGTTGGTTGTAGGGTGCAGGGGCACCAAGTGCGCTTTTGGGAAAATGTTGCCAAGTAGGGTCTTGTGTTAGATTTTAAGTAGTTTTGAATATTTTGTGTTCAAATAAGGTTTACATAGACCATTCCAACCTAATTTGGAGTCTTTGAGTTCAATTTTTCATATTTGTGCAATGCTGTAAAAAGATGTCCCAAAAAAGATGCAAAAATGTAAAATTGCAAAAAGTTGAAAAAGGTAGATTTTAGAAGTTCAATAGTCACCTAGGTTCAAATGGCCGTTTGAGTCAATTTTGGTTTTTTTTTTTGGAGGGAAAATCTTTTATATGTTGTAAAACATTGATGTGAACTGGCTCTTGGTGGATTTTGAAAAAAAAATCAATAAAGCATCCCTATTTTTCTGAATTTCCAGTGCATTCTTACTATTTATAGGCTTTGTATGGTCCTGTATAGAAGGAAATTTCTCTAAAACTGATTGAAGCTTAAGGAAGCATTAATTAACATCATTTCACTTTTAGTTTGCGGGTCTCATATTGACTTTGGTGGAAGATTTAAGCAGTTTCATGTAACTTCCTGTAATACCCAGTTTAAGGGTTTGAAAGCCTTTAAAATATAGTAAAGGTCCATTCCACCGACTGTGACTTCTATAGCTAGGTGGAATGGATCCTATTACGTAGGATTAGGTGTTCATTTTTTGTAGTTTGGAGTAGTATTTGATGGGGTTTAGTCCTAGGGTTTGACAAAATAGTGATGTTAAAGGTTGGATAATGGATTCCTAACCATGTGCAGGTGTAGTCTAGTGTGTTGGAAGCATTGATAAAGAGAAGGTCTGGAAAAATGTTTTCCAATAAACCCTCTTGGAAAGGCCTAAAAATAAGGGTTCGATGGATTGGGTAGATTCGTGGATGTTACCCTGACAAGAATTGAAGATTTTGTTGTTTTGAAACTTGAAAAAGGAATTTCCATTGAAATTTGAGGTTGGAGAAGTGTTTACATAGAGGTTCCTTTGTAAAAGTGGCATAATTGGCCTTGTAGGACAATGTAGTTGCATGTTTTTGAAGGAGTTGGTTTGAAGTAAGCCAATGTGGTTTTGAGATATGTTTTGGAAGGGATTAAAGGGTGTTTGAAATGGTGGTTGTTTTTTGGTTTTGACAATTAACCTACAAGTGATGAACAAGAAATTGAGTCACAAACCTACAAGGGAATGCAAGGTGAAACTGTGAAAAATTGGTGTAATAGGTCTTTGAGAGTTGCAAGGTTGATTAAAAGAGTTTGAATTGTGTTTTGAAACTAGTTGCTTCCCTACTCTGCATCACCCTACAAGATAGCTATCATAAGAATAGTCAGTATACATTATCATAACATATATACATATACATGATCATGACATATATAAATATATAGCATAACAATAAAAATCATCACCTAGGTCTATGGCATGATATGTAGGAATCTCCAATGCCTTGCTACTCTCTTTGAACTCTCAGGCATTGGCACGTGCAGACTATGACCATGTAACCTATGTGGGAACTCTATCTCTCCACTCAGGTCTAGGAGGACTAATCCACCTCTATCATTATCCTCGCTCGTAGGCAGAATCTCCTCATCCTCTGTCTCATTATCCTCCTTACAAACCTCATCCCCCTCTAATAATAGATCTACTACATCTACCCTCCCACTGGACTCTCTATTCTCCTCCCTTGGATCTCATAAAGGTCCTATGAAGCCCTTAGGATAGTCCATAGGAAAGAAAAATCCTAGCCAAACCACCTCCCACCACTCGTCGTGCTCCTGTGTCATGTCAACATAGTCTATGTTGAAGACTAGGGGAACATCTGTATCCTCCACCTCTACATTGCTTGGAATGGCATTGTCTGTTGTCAGCCATTTAAGATCTCCGAGTCTGTGTGCACAATGTACTGAATTTTTGTATGAATCACATAACTGTGAGCATCTTTGTATCTAGCCAAACCATCTCATTGTTGGAATCAAGGAACACTAAGAGGGGGGGTCAATCAATGTTCTACAATTTTTACCTTTATTAATCTGATCTTTAAACTTCTTATAGCATTGAACCAAAAGAAATATGCAATCACATAAAGTAATCAATCACAACACCATAACACAAGGATTTTTATGTGGAAACCCTATTAGGGGAAAAACCATGGTGGAGGTTAATCCAAAATTTGACTACTCAAATATTTAAGTGTTTTAAAAATGGGGAATGCACATGCATTTAGGCACATTGCGTAGAGCTCATTGCTCAAATACAAAGAAAAAAAGACTCGCTATCTTTCAAAAGATTTCAATTACATCTAGAAGATTTGAACTAAGAGAATAGCATTTGCTAATTCCTGATTATAGTTCCGGTTAAGCACATCAGTCGCATTCTTGACCTTATATCTAAATATGCTCTTCTACTCTGTCTACTTTAATTCACATCACAAATCCTTTTATGCACAAGTGAAACTATGCATATTAACATTACAATCCTTCTGACTTGCACAACATACATCAACACACTTCATACATACATTAACACATAAAAATGCTCACTTATATATATCCCCAACTAAATATTTAATCAACCACATGTCGACTTCAATAAAACATAAAATATTTACCATATCTAAGGATTATTTTCCTAATGTTAGATTATCAAATAATAAAGCACAAACCCAAAGAAGCTATCAAGAACGAAGAAAGCTAAAATGAAAAAAGTATACCTGTCACCCATCAAAGCTTCCATTGATTCACCTTCATAGCACCTTCTAACTTGTTGATTGTTGCCCTCAGACTGAGTGTACGAGCAATTTGAAAATAAGAATATGTCCTACACAAGCTTTGAAGGATTTGGAATACGAAAAAATGAAATCTAGATGTCTATGACAAAATGACTCTAATGCCTAAGAAAATTATGCCAAAATCATAAAATGCAAGCATCTATGTGTTGTTATGAGTATGTGTAAGTGTCTAAGTGTAATCAAAATTGTGAGCAAAATTGGCATTTTATAGAAAATGCCATTTTGTACTGACGAACGAGATTGAATTTTGACAAAAGCCTAAAATCAAAGGACGATATTTAATGTGACAAATCCTAATTAGGATTAGGGAAAAATTATTAAATGAGTGCTCAAGATATCATCTGAGAGGATCGAATTGGCAGTTGAGAATAAATGAGATAATTAGTTAGAGAAATAAAGATTTTTGAAAATCAAGAAGATAAAGATTGCCTAATTTGTGAGATTCAAAAAATCAAAAAGATAAGAGTTGAACTAAAAAGCAGATTTAAAAAATCAAGAATCTACTCAATTGCTTGATTTTTGGAAGATTATTACCCTTTAAAATATGGATTTTGTGTGATAATAAATAACTGATTTTCAGATTATTTACTAAAATCAACTGACAGTCAAGAATGTGAGATCATTTAAATAATTTCATTTATTTAAAATGAGGGAAATGTTAATTTTGACAATTAATAATCAAAGATAATTATTTAATTTAGAGGATATGATTAATAATTAAATAAATTAATAAATTCATTTAATTATGAGAATTAGTGACATATTAAATAAATTAAGAAATTTATTTAATTGTAAGAGGATAATAGACCATTAGTGATGTATTGAATAAATAAATATAATTTATTTATTTAATAATCATGAAGAATAAAGAAGCATGAATTAATTAAATAATTATGAATTATTTAATTAATAGTGGAATGTGGACTAGGACATAATTAAATGTCATAATTATGCTATAAAAGTGGTAAAAAATAGAGCTTGTAGGCCTAGGTCATTTTTATGTATATATACAGATTGCCAGTAGTGGGATGATGAGGATGACCACCTGAGCTTTTGTAGACATTATTGCTATATTATTGGTAGGATAGTGCAGAGCTAGATATTATAGAGATGTATTTGCCATAGTGTGTCCTTAGATAGTTTGGAGAGCAGCAGGGTGTACCTCCAGGCACAACTAAGTATGCCCGATCTTCTAGGGAGTTAGGATGGGGGCCACCAATTCCTATAGCCTTTGTCGAGTAGCAGATTGATGATCTAGTAGCCCAGCAGTGGGGATGGAGAGGTGGAGTTGCAGATCTTGGGACTATAGCTGAATATGACCTATGGTGGTAGGCACATCGACCAGTGCCACTAATAGATCTGGATGGGCCAGTGTCGATTGACAGGAAGTCAGTTATACCATGTGTGTCACGAGCCAGGTGAGGGGTTTGAGATGGTGACAGAGGTAGAGGCAGGGATGGAGATAGGGGGAGGGGTGGAGGCGGGGGTGGAGTGCGAGATGGGGGCAAGGATGGAGGTTGGGGCAGAGATGATGGAGATGATGGGGACAATGGAGGAGATGGCCAGAGATGAAGGAGAGATGGCCAAAGGCAGGGTACTAGGGTGCGACCACATGTGGCTAGAGCCACATTGGATGCTATCCTAGAGGTGGCCCGGGAGGGGGAGAGAGAGGAGGAATAGTTGAGGCCAGAAAAGGAGGAGAGATAGGAGGAGTAGGCGAGGCAGGAGGAGGAGGAGAGACAGGAGGA
The DNA here is from genome assembly GCA_007258455.2 of Sequoia sempervirens. NCBI lineage: Eukaryota > Viridiplantae > Streptophyta > Pinopsida > Cupressales > Cupressaceae > Sequoia > Sequoia sempervirens. The sequence continues at coordinate 22,445,438 of VDFB02049217.1, forward strand.
GTAGCCAAGGCAAGAGGAGGAGGAGGAGAGATCAGAGGATCATCTGAGGCTAGAGTAGGAGCTTGAGGTGGATGTGGATGTGGATGTGCCTCTGGATGAGGGAGTTGGTGGCAAGGAGGTCATAGAGGAGGGTGATGATGACAGAGACGATGAGGATACTATGGATGAGGCTAAGAGACTCCTAAGATGGAGGATGGTGGAGGGAGAGGAGATACCATCTACCTCAACATTGCCCCAGGATGCCATGATAGACCAGAGGGTGGCAGATCTACAGAGGAGGCTAGATGAGAGTGTGGCATAGGTTAGGGAATTGTAGGCAGAGGTAGAGGTGGCACGAGTAGAGCGGGATCAAGTAGTGATCTGCCAGTAGAACTCAACATAGTGGTGTGTGGAATTTGCAGCTTTATGTTTAGGACCTTATATGGATATTTCCCATGTGCTTGCCAGGGTGAGCACTCAGTATGGGTAGTACAGGACCTTATATGAGTAGGAAGTTCCTCTCGAGTGATGAGATCCTACACTGTCATGCTCACAAATGAGGACAGGAAATGGTCATAGATTAGGGAGTGGGAGCAGCAGCATGAGTCACACTAGTGCAAGAGAGTCTACCTCATTAGGGCACACATCAGGACACAAGTCCCACCACTCACATAGGCATGCCTCAAGTCATCATTCGAGCCATAGTCATGGGTCCACCGGTTCAGAGTAGAAGTTAGTATAGGGGCAACCGCCAGTGATAGATCCTTCAGTGTCACAGAGTCAAGCCAGAGTGTCATCACATACACCTATTACCGTGGAGATGATGCCATCAGTGTCTATTCCATTGGTTGCATAGACAGAGGTTGCTACAGGTCTACCTATTACCTCAGTGCTAGTGATAGGTCCTTAGCCACCACACTCTTCACCATGAGGGGATGATGAGAGCCTTTCCTAGGGGCATGTTTGCTATATTTTCTTCTATGTTATGACACATTATGTATATACCATTGACCTTGCGAGCTCTATTTTCTCGATATCGCTTGACACTATCCTGTGACATTATATATATATTTTCTTTTGAGATGATGCTATATGATGTAGTTTTGATGTGACCTACATGTGTGTTATGCAATGTTTTTTTTTTTAATGCATTATGATTTATGTGATGTGATGCTTATGTGAATTATGAAGTTATGATGGATGCTGATATTTATTTACTTATATGTCATGTCATGTATGTCTTAAGATGGTTACTTATGATATGATGCCTTGATAATGCAATAATTGTTTATGTGCTATGTCGATGTTGTACAATGGATAATAATGATATGCATGATGTATTTATTTGAGTGGATGCCATGTTTATGATTATATTAATGTGATATGCAATGAAATGTATATGATTTAATGCTATGGATGATGTATGTATGAAATTAATGCAATGTCTATATGATTATGTATGCGCTTATGTTTTTTTATGTCACAAGATATCATCGTGAGATGGATAGGAAAAGATGAAGAGATTGAAGGAGATGCATGCTAGTTCCTAGACCAAATCTTTCAAAAAAATTCTATAGGACTTTAATATTTATTGCTTTTAATCATCATTGGGCAGATTGTCATAATGGCCAACAAACACCATGATATGACATAGATCAAGGTGTACAAAGTCATACCATCACATAAGACAAGAAGTCACAGACAAGGATGGTCATGACTCATACTCAGAGCACAGTTGCCCCAATCTTTTTGTCATAACCAACCACAAACATAAAAGAAAAAAGGGGCAAGTCATGAAACATCATTGCTTCTCTAAATTCTGTTTCTAGGACATCCTTGAGAAACTAACAACATGATTTCCAAAATACAAAATAGAGCCATTATCATGATACCTCATTGTTTTTCTAATTCCTGAAATCAACACCTCGCTGAGAAACTAGTAACATGCCTGTCAAAAGTCAAGGAGAACGTCATGATACATCACTACTTCTCTAAATCGTGTTGTCGAGATCTCGCTGAAAAACTAGTAACATGATGAAAATTCCAAAGATAAGTGCCAAGTGTTTTCCAAGTGTGTCTAGGTACCCAGTGTTTTAATGTCAAGTTGTCAGGTTTGACAATATTCAAATGCCCGGGTGTCAAGGTTTTGACGATGGCAAGATGAGGAATGTCAAAGATTGCCAAATTTAGGAAGGACACATCCTAAATAATGTTGATGTCGAGAGGTTTGATCCCTTAAATGTCAAAAGGATCCTTCAAAATTTTAGATGATAGGGATGGTGACAATGCCTAGGAAGGACACATCCTAAGGCATAAATGATAGAGTTTTTTCTTCAGAAGGGCACATATAAAGAATATTGATGTCGAGAGGAGTGATCCTTAGATGTCAAGAGGATCCCTCAAATGTCGAATGACAGTGACGATGCCTAGGAAGGACACATCCTAAGGCATGAATGATAGAGGTTATCTTTCAAAAGGACACATCTAAAAGCTAACCAAGAGTTGACAGTTTGACAGGTTATGATCATTCGACTTGTTTTGACTGAGTTTGACTTGTGTTGACTATGTCGATTTTCTTGACATGCTGATGTGATTTTCATGTTTGAATAAATGATAACCATACTTTTTTTTTGGAGGTTTCCCATATAGAAAATGATTTTTCTTAACTTGAAGACTTTTTACATGTGTGCCAATGTAATCCCATGAACCCTAATGGACTAACCTAGTGTGGCCTCAGGGGCTCATCGATAGATGACCCTGCTTACGTCATACAGTCAAAGACCTTGTAGTTCGACATGACCAATGACTTTGTCTTGATGACCAAAGATTGCATCATGATTTTATTTTGACAAACCCAAAAGGACTGACCTAATGTCTTGGGGACTCAAAAATGAGTCTTGCCTATGTAGCAAATGCACAGAGACAAAGTAGTTCAGACGAATGAAAAACACTTGACTAATATGACGAACATGATGAAATGTGTCTTTGTTTTGCATTATTCGAGACAATTTGGTATTTGTTGTGGTTTCTTTGGGGTGTTTTTCAGTTTGTAGGTCCTTCTTCAGGACATTTTGTGATGTTTTAGTCTTTCTTTAGGACATTTTATAATGTTTTTTATCTTTTTTTAGGACATTTTATAATGTTTTTGTCTTTTTTCAGGACATTTTATAATGTTTTTGTCTTTTTTCAGGACATTTTATAATGTTTTTGTCTTTTTTTAAGGCATTTATAATGTTTGTCTTTTTTTCAAGACATTTTATAATGTTTTTTGTCTTTTTTGGACATTTTTTGATGTTTTTCTCTTTTTTCAGGACATTTTATGATGTTTTTCTCTTTTTTTTAGGACTTTTTACGATTTCCATGTCATGTACGATACCCACTATAGTCACATGATCAAAATTTTCCCCTAGCTAGGTCCAAGACTTAGCCATTTTTCAAGGGATGTGAAAGAGATATTCATTGGATACTGGATGGAAAGGATACAAAACTTGATGTCAACCATTTGTCAACCATGGGAGGAAGGATATGATGTCATGGTAGATGTTGTGGTGGTGACAAAAAATGTATTTCATCCTAGGCTAAGGTAGACAAAGTAACAGTAGATGGCAGAGAAATGATTGATTACACATGGTGCCTCTTTGCCAGGTTTTCACCATGGTACTTATCCAAAGCGCCTGTTTGCCAGGTTTTCACTATTGGACGAATTATTTTACTTTACTATTTTTGTCATTTTTATTATTTTTTTGGTGTTGCCAAGATGCCTGTTTGTCAGGTTTTCATCAAGGCAACAATTTTTTACCATTTTTCAAATTTTTTGTATTTTTAAAGTTTTTGGCTCAACTTTTTGATGCTTATGCATAGAACTTCTGAAGATGTAGACTATTGATAGGCTATGTCAGTTTTTATCCATTTGGAGTCGCTAGTTGATAAGCTCTAGAACCAAAAGAGGATATAAATATGTAGGGACCTAGAAAATTTGGTTTGAATTTTCCAAGTTTTTCTCTGTCAGCTTGATTCCTAGGGTTCTACATGAGGACTGAGTCACCAATGTTGAACTTCCTGACCATGACTCTCTTGTTGTAACTATGATACAGATGGTTCTAATATGCCTATAGATGGTTTAGGGAATTATTCCTTCTTTCCTCTAACATCTCCAGCTCATGTAGATGTGACTGTCTATACTCCTCATCATCGGTCAGACCCTTCAAGGAAACTCGTAAGGAAGGAATTTCAACCTCGATGGGCAAGATGAACTCAACTCCAAAGACTATGGTAAATGGGGTGGCTCCTATGGGTGTACAAATGCTGGTGTGGTAAGCACACAAAGCAGGGCTAATTTCAATATGCCAGTCATGACCAACGTCATTGACAATATTTTTTCAGGATTTTAATAATGTTTTTATTTAACACCTTAGCTTGATTGTTTCCTTTTGGGTAATACAGAGATGAAAAATGATGTTGGATGTGAAATTGCTTACATAACTCATGATCGTCTTAGTTTTTAAATGGACATCTGTTGTTAGTGATGATGGATTGCAGAAGGCCATAACGGAAAATGATGTAGTTAAGAATGAATTTGGATATTTGTTTTCCAGTTATGTATGTCAAGGGGATGGCTTTGATCCACTTTGTAAAGTACTCAATGGCGGTTATGATGAATTTTTGTCCATTGGACGAGGTAGGATGGATCTTTCCCATGAGGTCAAGTCCCCATTATGTGAAGGGCCAAGGAGAAGTGATTGGCTGAAGTTCGTACGCTAGAGCGTGAATCAAATCACTGTGAATTTGGCATTGGCGACAAGTCCTAACATATTCTAGTGCATCTTTTTTGATGGTCAGCCAATTGTACCCAAGTCTTGTTATCTTCTTGGCCAGAGTAGGACCACTCGAATGAGACTCACATATACCCTCATGTAGTTCATGTAAGGTTGTACGCGATTCATTGGTGTTGAGACATTTAAGGAGGGTGTCATCAAAGCTACAACAGTAAAGGGTGTCACTGATGATGGCATATCTTGCAGCTTTTGGGATAAAAGACTTCCTCTGGTTATTGGAAAAATTAGGTGGAAGGGTTTGGGACTTAAGGTAGTCATAAATATATTGGTACCAGGGAGATTCGGGACCAACAAGTTTGCAGACCATCTCTGACTCTGGAATGTCATAGTCGAGGACCAACAATTTTTCTATTAGGAATTCTAGCTGAGGCATATTGCTTGGAATGTTGAGGAGAGAGCCTATCGTAGACATTGCATCTGCCACTTTGTTCTGTGCTCTCGGAACTTGCTCAAAGTCACCATATGAAAATATGTCTGAAAACTAGTAACCATTCATTTTTAGGGCATGAGTTTCTCATCCTTTGTGTTGTAGTCATCATCAACCTAGTTGATGACCAGCTAAGAATCCCCATAGACATGCAGTGTTCTAATTTTTCATTTTATTGCCATTCTAAGTCTTGTAACCAGTGCCTCGTATTCTGCCAGATTATTTGTGCATGGGAAAGCTATGTGGAAAGACTTAGGGATGGAGTCTACTTGAGGGGTGATGGACATGATCCCTACCCCTGAGCCATGATTAGTGTGTGATCCGTCAAAGTAGAGTCTCCAGGTGACTTAGGTTTCATATGGAATATCAAATCAACTAGAAAATCTCCCACTAACAGGTGATTACTTTGTAAAGGTCCGTCCACCATTTGGTCTGCTATGACTTGTCTTTTTATTCCCTTTCTTTCTATATATTGAATATCATATTCGCTCAAAATCATGACCCATTTTAAGAGACGTCCTATTAATGTTTCCTAACTTAACAGATATTTGAGGGGGTCAATATTTGCTACTAGTTATTTCTGATGGCTTAACATAAAATGTCTAAGCTTATGTTTTGTGAAGACCACTGCTAGACAAGCACGTTCAATTGATGTGTAGTTTAGTTCATACCCGACCAATGTCTGACTGATGTAATATATGGCTCTTTCTTTTTCTTCTTGGTCATTCTGCACTACTAATGCTCCTAGTGCTAAAGTAGTTGCAGAGATGTATAATATAAAAGGCTTTCCTTGAATGAGAGGCATAAGGACTAGTGGCGACAATAGGTAATATTTTATTTGCTGAAAGGCTTCATGGAATTTATTTGTCCACACATAGGGGATACCTTTGTGCAGAAGATATTGGAATGGTTGGCATTTATCGGCTAATTGTGCTATGAAGTGCTGGATAGATTACAGTCTTCCTTGTAGGGTTTTGAGTTCATGTATTCCCCTAGGAGGAGGCATGTCCATTATATCTTTTACTTTTGCTGGATTGACCTCAATTCCTCATTGAGAAACTATGTATCCCAAAAGCTTGCTAGATGTTACACCAAAGACACATTTTTTAGGGTTCAGTCTAACCTTATATTCTTCTAGCCTCTTGAAAATTGTGTCTAACACCTTCAGGTGATATTTTCTTTTCATTGATTTAGAAAAAAGGTTATCCATGTAAACTTCCATTATCTTAGTCATCATATCATGAAATATTGTGGTCATTGCTCTTTGATATGTGGCACTTGCATTCTTAAGGCCAAATGGCATGATATTCCAGTAGTATGCACCCCAAGGGCAAGTGAATGTTGCTTTATATTGGTCTTTAGGGGAAATATGAATCTAAATGTAGGTAGAGAAACCATCCATGAGGGACAACATCTCATATCCTACTGTGAGGTCAACTTTGATATCAATATTAAGCAAAGGAAAGTCATTTTTTGGGAATGCCTTGTTTAGGTCTCTAAAATTTGTGCAGACTCAGATCATCCCATTTGTCTTTTTTACTCGCACCAGGTTAGATATCCATTTAGCATAGTCAATAGACCGTATGAATCCAACATCTAGAAGTTTCATCAACTTAGCTTTGACTAGTAGAGCAACCTAAGGATGCATTTTGCATAGCTTTTTTTAATTGGCTTTGCGTTTGGAAATAATGGTAGATGGTGTAAAACAAGTTCTAGGTCTAGTCTAGGCATGTCGGTATAGAAACATGCGAAGTTGATATTATGTTCAACAAAGAATTTGTGAAATTCCATTTTCTCTTCTTCAGTCAGGGATGTTGCAAAGAGGACCATTTTGGGATCTTCTGTTGATATGTTGTCTTCCATGGTGTCTTCTATGAGCATAGCTGATTTCTCTTGAGTTATGGGAAGAAAGTCTAGTCCTCCATATTTGGGCACCTCAGAGAGGTTTTCACCCATAGATACATCCTTTGTTTTAACTTTTCTCTCATCAAAAGGTGCCTTTCGATTTTCACCTAAAGATGTTTAATTTTTTGTCTTATTTTTATTTTTAATTTTGTGACTGGAGGATGGAACAGTCTCACCAAAATAAGTCACACAATCTAGATTCCTAGTGAATCCTTCCTTGTGATCACCACTGGGTATGCCCTCACATAATCCCATAAACTCTGCAATGGCCTCATCATTCTGAAAGGTGTCTAGGACTGGCGGGCCTGTTGGTCCCATTCGATTAGTTGAGGATAAACTAGGGAAATTCCATCATAAGTGGTGGTGAATTGAGGTGAGGATGCAAAAAGCATGCAGATGGATTCAGTGATATTGTGTAGAAACCCCTATTCTCACTGTTTCTGAAACTGCTTGTTTGTTGCTTGTTTTTGAGTGTTTTGAAGTTTTTAGGGTTTTTTTACATGCAATGATAATAGAATGCGAATTTGAAAGAAATGAAAGCATCAACAATAGAACTAAATTTCATACGCCAGATGAGAAGCTTCTTGTATTTATTTGCAAAGATGGTAATACTAAAGTAGAAAAGATAAGGCATACAATAATGAATCTGTATTTTTTAATAAATTTCTAGAAAGTCCAGAACATGCCTGTAGCCACCTGGAGAAGCTGAGGAATGGTGCGATCTGCCCTTGCCATGTTTTTTCCCACTATGAGATGATATGAAATCAATAAGAAACCCTAGCTGACCCTATAGCAATCATTATTCAGCCAATGAAAGAAGCACTTGGCCCTAGGAAGAAAACACGCCTCTTTGCAGCCCTCTGAGACTTGTACGGCCCAACAACCAGTAGGCAATAAATCCGTACGGCCTTAAAATAAATCTCTAGAGCTTAGGAAATGGGCACCTAAAATAAAGAATCCCTCCTGGAAGAATCCCAAACCACAATACTGAAGATATTCAAAAGTTGAAGCACTGTGATAACTTATGGATGAAGCAATCTGTTCAACAAGCAATAGATCAGCTGATATTTCATAGCCTATGAACTGCAGACACTGAAGATGGCTCGTTCTCCAATGTAAAAAGACAACTAAAACCCTTGGCTCCGTTCTCTGAAGGAAGAAGTGATCAAAGTTGATTTTCATAACATAATAATGTTTCTTGACAATGAAAAACCTTATATTCTCAAGAGGGTCAACTTTTCTCAAAAAAGCATCATTTAAATAAAGTTCAAATTCTTCTTTTAATTTTTCCAAAGTTTTGAACACACTTTTAATTATAAAATATAATTGAAAAGTGGCCCCTTCTTCATGTTGGCCGACCCATTCCTTTAAGTCACTTAAGTTATAATATTAAATTATATTATAACTTTATGATATAAGCCTTTAATTAATTAATATTTATTTTAGAAAACAAATATTAATATCTCTCTCAAAACAGGTTCAAATGACGAACCGTCTCAAGCCAGATGATAAGTGACTGAATCCGCATACAACCAAACCATACTGCTAAAAATAGCAGGGGTGCTCTGTTGAGTGTCTCCACTTATTAAAAATAGTAAGTCAAGCAAATGATGTCCGAATGACCCCGAACAAAAGTGAAATTGAATGATTCTGCCAACAGAAGCCAAGCCAAGCCTCAACCAGACCCTCTATCCACCCTATCAGCCTATGAGGGTCACATAATAGGCTAATCTCAAGCACTAAGAGATGTCAACTAGAAGGGGACATTACAGTCTGCCCCTCTTGAAATTGCTTGTCCTCAAGCAATCTCAACTCTGGATGCTGCAAAATCTCCTCACTCTCCCACGTAGCATCCTTTACTGGTAAATCTCTCCACTCCACCAAATATTCCCTGATAGTCCTGTGAAACTGTCTCTCTCTATATTCCAAGATCAACTTTCCCTCATCATCTAAGGAAGGTAATACTGTTGAAGGTACCACACGATGTCCTAACACCTTCTTGAGACAAGAAACATGAAAAACATTATGGACCTTTCTATCTGTCGAAAGCTCTAGCTCATAAGCCACCTCTCCAACATGCCTCAGAATCCAGAAAGGACAATAATACCGTAGCTTAAGCTTCTCCGAAGCACTCTTCCTAAGAGTAGACTAAGGGTAGGGCTGCAGCATGAGATATACCATGTCTCCCACCTCAAAAGATCTCTCTGTCCTCTTCTGATCTACATACTGCTTCTGCTGATTCTGTGCCTTAGCAATATTTTCCTTGAGAGCCCTCATAGTGTCTTGACTCTCCTATAATAAATCTCCAGCAATAGGCACTCTACTGTCACTCAGTAGCAAATCCAAAAAACTAGGCACCTCATAACCATACAATGCCATGAAGGGGGACATCTGAATGGTCATGTGAAAAGTAGTATTGTAACAATACTCGCACAAATATATCAACTTGACCCACGCCTTTTGCTGCCCTACAATGTAATTCCTGAGGTAGCCTTCCACCCATTTGTTCACTATTTCCGTTTGACCATCGGTCTGCGGGTGGTAACTGGTGCTCGGTGTAAGCTCGGTCCCACAAAGTCTGAACACCTCCTGCCAGAAGTGACTTAGGAATCGACTATCCCTATTGCTAGCTATACTCTGAGGCAACCCATGTAATTTGAAAACCTCACAGAAGAAAACCTCTGCTACCTATGTAGCTATGTAAGTGGTGGTGATCGGAAAGAAGTGGGAATACTTCGTCAGCTGATCCACAACTACATATATGAAATCACATCCCTGGGCTTTGGGCAAGCCCGTGATAAAATCCATCAATAGGAATTCCCACTTCCTATCAGGAATTGGAAGTGGCTACAACAATCCTTCCGGATATGTGTTATTCTACTTGTTATACTAACAAACAGGGCACTCACGCACCTACTAAAGAACATCTTCCTTAAGACCCTTCCATGTAAACCTTTCCCCAACCTGTCGGTATGTTTTGAAGTACCCAGCATGCCTTGCTATGGGTACATCATGAAAGGCTCGCATAATGGTGTTCTTCATCTCATATCCTGGGATCAAGAAAATCCTATTCTTGTAAATGATCAAGTCATTCACAAGTGTGTACCTGGTGTCCACCATAGATCCCTCAACAATACCAGATGCCCAAGTATCCTTGGCATACTCTGCCACAATCAAATGCCTCCAGTCCTCTGCAATATGTACCATAGAACTCAGATAAGGCCAGCGTGAGAGAGTGTCAGCCACAACATTCTGGGTACCTTTGATGTAGGTGATATCAAAGTCGTATGCCTATAACTTACTCAAATCTCACTGCCCTAGGAAATGCCTCAAGCTATTGTGATCATTTTTAATACAAAACTTACTGCCCACGAGATATTGCCTGAATTTGGCCAAGGCATGCATTATGGCCAGCATCTCCTTATCATAAATACTGTATAGTCTCTCTGGTCCTCTGAGTTTTCTGCTCTCATAAACAATCTGGTGCTTGTCATGCATAAGCACCGCTCTAATTCCCTCACCAGAAGCATCACACTGAAGCTCAAAAGGCTTCGTAAAATTTGGCAATGCTAACACTGGACACGTAGTCATCAACTCCTTGAACCTCACAAAACACTCCTGTGCCTCAGGAGTCCAACAGAATGCACCTTTTTTCAAAAAATCCATCATAGGTGCTGCATTGCATGAATAACCATTAATAAATCTATGATAGAAACCGCACAACCCAAGAAATCCTTGCAGCTGTGTAAGTTTCACTGGAGCAGGCCAATCTACGATAGCACGGATCTTCTCAGGATCCATCCGCACTCCCTCTGCACTGATGATATGGCCTAAGTCTAACAAATCAGTCATCCCTAAATCACACTTGGACTCCTTGGTGTACAAGGACTCCCTCTCAAAAATGATGAGCACTGTATCCAGATGAGCCAAATGCTCCTGCCAAGTCCTGCTATAGATTGGAATATCATCAAAGAAGACAAGTACATATCTCCTCATATGTGAGTGGAAGACCCTGTTCATGGTGGACTGGAATGTCGCTGGAGCATTGGTTAGCCCAAATGGAATCACCACAAACTCGAAGTGTCCATAATGACAACGGAAAGTAGTCTTCTCAACATCCTGCTCACAGACTCTAATCTGGTGATATCCTGATCTCAAGTCTATCTTCGAGAAATAACAGGCACCATGGAGCTCGTCAATAAGCTCATCTATATGAGGTATAGGGTACCTATTTTTGATGGTCCTCTTATTCAAGACTCTATAATCAATGCACATACAAAGTGTACCATCTTTCTTCTTCACTAGGACAACTGAAGAAGCAAATGGTGATTTACTTGGTCGAATATGACCCATAGCAAGCAGCTCCTTGATAGTCTTCTCTATCTCATCCTTAAGCCACTTTGGATGCCTGTAAGGAGTAATCATGATGGGCTTAGCACCCTCAAGCTCTATCATGTGCTCAATACCCCTGTCTGGAGGTCTCCCTAGTGGAATGTCACTGAAAGCCTTCTCATGCTTAACTCTCAACTGCTGAATGTCAGGATGATACTCGGTCTTATGCTGTCCCTCTTGTATAGGTGTCAAAGTGCACTCGGCATCCCACTCAACCATGTCATGATGCATAAGTCTTTCCATCTGTCAGAAGGAAATAGTCTTGATGTTACTATCCTGAATGGCCTTCAAGATATGAGTCTTCCCATCCACATCAATTTGAATCTCCATGTCTTTGAGATGAAGTGTGACTTCCTGAAGGGAATGAAGCCACTTCATGACCAAAACTAAATCAATGTCTCCCATATTCGCTACATAATAATCAGCCTTGAATTCATAATTATTCAAGCGTAAGGGAAGATCCTTAATCATACGATCACACCTAAGAGTGTAACCATCAGCCATCTTAACCCGAATGCCCTCAAACTCCTTGGTCATGAGTCCCCATTTCTCCACAAATCGAGCATCAAGAAAATTGTGGGTGGCTCCTGTGTCTAGAAGGCTGATGACCCTTTGACCTGCCAAAACTCCATGAAGTCTAAAAGATCCCTCCTACTGAATGCTAGACAATCGTGCCTCCTGAATTTGGAGCTCTGACTCTGCCTCTGCCTTAGGCTCTGAAGCCTATGATTCTGACTCCTCAGAACTCTCCTGCTGTTTGGAACTCTCAGATTCCAAACCCTTGTAATAAGCCCACATTACTCTATTGGCCTTACCCTTAGGTTGTAAAAGACAATTGTGGTTAGCGTCATAGGGACATTTGTAGTAGAAGCAAAGCTTCTTCCTGTGCAAATCATTAAGAGCCTCATGATCCAAGGGTGCTACTGATTTACCCTTTGAGTCACTCTTAGAATCAGATCTCTCCTTATTCTTATTAAATCCCTTATTGTCCCTGAAGGAAGTAGTATTTCTAGAGTTAAACTTGCTGGATGGTGTTGCAAGTTCCATGCTGCGTGCCTTCATCATAGCTTCCTGTAGTGAAAGAGGATCAAATACCTTGATCCAACCTCTCAAGGGTTCCAACAATCCCTCAATGAAGAGCACAACTAGACGCCTCTCTGATATGTTGGGAACCATCACGGACAACCGCTGGAAGTCTCCTATGTAGGTCTCCAAACTACCAACATGTCTGAAATGTGCCAAGTCCCTGAAGTAAGACTCAGGATCCTTCTTGTCGGAACATTCCACCAATCTCTCTACAAAAACCAAACTGAATCATTCTGCCAACAGAAGCCAAGCCAAGCCTCAACTAGACCCTCTATCCACCCTATCAGCCTACGAGGGTCACATAATAGGCTAATCTCAAGCATTGAGAGATGTCAACTGGAAGGGGACATTACAGTCTGCCCTTCCTGAAATTGCTTGTCCTGAAGCAATCTGAACTCTGGATGCTACAAAATCTCCTCACTCTCCCACATAGCATCCTCTACTGGTAAATCTCTCCACTTCACCAAATATTCCCTGATAGTCCTCCTGCGCAACTGTCTCTCTCTATATTCCAAGATCAACTAAGGAACTAGGATCAACTTTCCCTCATCATCTAAGGGAGGTAATACTGCTGAAGGTACCACATGATGTCCTAACGCCTTCTTAAGATGAGACACATGAAAAACATTGTGGACCTTACTATCCACTGGAAGCTCTAGCTCATAAGCCACCTCTCCAACATGCCTTAGAATCCTGAAAGGACCATAATACCGTAGCTTAAGCTTCTCTGAACCACTCTTCCTAAGAGTAGACTGACGGTAGGGTTGCAGCATGAGATATACCATGTCTCCCACCTTAAAAGATCTATTTGTCCTCTTTTGATCTACATACTGCTTCTGTTGATTCAATGCCTTAGCAATATTTTCCTTGAGAGCCCTCATAGTGACCTGACTCTCCTACAATAAATCTCAAGCACTAGGCACTCTACTATCACTCAGTAGCAAATCCAAAAAGCTAGGCACCTCATAACCATAGAACGCCATGCAGGGGGACATCTGAATGGTCATGTGAAAAGTAGTATTGTAACAATACTCGCACAAATATATCCACTTGACCCACGCCTTTTGTTACCCTGCAATGTAATTCCTGAGGTAGACTTCCACCCATTTGTTCACTATTTCTGTCTGACCATCGGTCTGCGGGTGGTAACTGGTGCTCGGTGTAAGCTCAGTCCCACAAAGTCTAAACACCTCCTACCAGAAGTGACTTAGGAACCGACTATCCCTGTCACTAACTATGCTCTAAGGCAACCCATGTAATTTGAAAACCTCATGGAAGAAAACCTCTGCTACCTATGTAGCTATGTAACCGGTGGTGATTGGAAAGAAGTGGGCATACTTCGTCAGCCGATCCACAACTACATATATGCAATCACATCGCTGGGCTTTGGGCAAGCTCGTGATAAAATCCATTGACAGGAATTTCCACTTCCTATCAGGAATCGGAAGTGGCTGCAACAATCCTCCTAGATACGTGTTCTTCTGCTTGTTATACTGACAAATAGGGCACTCACGCACATACTGAAGAACATCTGCCTTAAGACCCTTCCATGTAAACCTTTCCTAAACCTGTCGGTATGTTTTGAAGTACCCAGGATGCCCTACTGTGGGTACATCATGAAAGGATCACATAATGGTGTTGTTCATCTCAGATCCTGGGATCAAGAAAATATTGTTCTTGTAAATGATCAAGCCATTCACAAGTGTGTACTTGGTGTCCACCATAGATCCCTCAATAATACCAGATGCCCAAGTATCCTTGGCATACTCTGCCACAATCAAATGCCTCCAGTCCTCTGCAATATGTACCATAGAACTCAGATAAGGCCATCGTGAGAGAGCGTCAGCCACAACATTCTGGGTACCTTTTATGTAGGTGATATCAAAGTCATATGCCTGTAACTTACTCAAATCTCACTGCCCTAGGAAATGCCTCAAGCTATTGTGATCAGTTTTAATACAAAACTTACTACCCACAAGATATTGCCTGAATTTGGCAAAGGCATGCATTATGGCCAGCATCTCCTTGTCATAAATACTGTATAGTCTCTCTGGTCCTCTGAGTTTTCTACTCTCATAAACAATCTGGTGCTTGTCCTACATAAGCGCCGCTCTAATTCCCTCACCAGAAGCATCACACTGAAGCTCAAAAGGGTTCATAAAATTTGGTAGTGCTAACACTGGACACGTAGTCATCAACTCCTTGAACCTCACAAAACACTCCTGTGCCTCAAGAGTCCAACAGAATGCACCGTTTTTCAAAAAATCCATCATAGGTGCTGCATGGCATGAATAACCATTAATAAATTTGTGATAGAAACCACACAACCCAAGGAATCCTTGCAAGTATGTAAGTTTCGCTGGAGCAGGCCAATCTACGATAGCACAGATCTTCTCAGGATCCATCTGCACTGCCTCTGCACTGATGATATGGCCTAAGTATAACAACTCAGTCGTCCCTAAATCACACTTAGACTCCTTGGCATACAAGGACTCCCTCTCCAAAATGATGAGCACTGTATCTAGATGAGCCAAATGCTCCTGCCAAGTCCTACTATAGATCAGAATATCATCGAAGAAGACAAGTACATATCTCCTCAGATGTGAGTGGAAGACCCTGTTCATGGTGGATTGGAATGTTGCTGGAGCATTGGTTAGCCCAAATGGCATCACCACAAACTCGAAGTGTCCACAATGACAACGGAAAGCAGTCTTCTCAACATCCTGCTCACAGACTCTAATCTGGTGATATCTCGATCTCAAGTCTATCTTCGAGAAATAATAGGAACCATGGAGCTCGTCAATAAGCTCATCTATATTAGGTATGGGGTACCTATTTTTGATGGTCCTCTTATTCAAGACTCTGTAATCAATGCACATACGAAGTGTACCATCTTTCTTCTTCACTAGGACAACTAAAGAAGAAAATGGTGATTTACTTGGTCGAATATGACCCATAGCAAGCAGCTCCTTGATAGTCTTCTCTATCTCATCCTTAAGCCATGTTGGATGCCTGTAAGGAGTGATCATGATGGGCTTAGCA
This sequence comes from Sequoia sempervirens, assembly GCA_007258455.2. Classification (NCBI taxonomy): domain Eukaryota; kingdom Viridiplantae; phylum Streptophyta; class Pinopsida; order Cupressales; family Cupressaceae; genus Sequoia; species Sequoia sempervirens. Next base: position 22,461,104 of record VDFB02049217.1, read on the forward strand.
CCCTCCTCAAGCTTTATCATGTGCTCAATACCCCTGTCTAGAGGTCTCCCTAGTGGAATGTCACTGAAAACCTTCTCATGCTTAACTCTCAACTGCTGAACATCAGGATGATACTCGGTCTTATGCTATCCTTCCTGTTAAGGTGTCAAAGTGCACTCAGCAGCCCGCTCAACCATGTCATGACACATAAGTCTCTCCATCTATCGGAAGGAAATAGTCTTGATGTTACTATCCTGAATGGCCTTCAGGATATGAGTCTTCCCATCCACATCAAACCAAATCTCCATGTCTTTGAGACAAAGTGTGACTTCCTGAAGGGAATGAAGCCACTTCATGACCAAAAATAATTCAATGTCTCCCATATTCACTACATAATAATCAGCCTTGAATTCATAATTATTCAAGCACAAGGGAAGAACCTTAATCATACGATCACACCTGAGAGTGTAACCATCAACCACCTTAACCCGAATGCCCTCAAACTCCTCGGTCATGAGTCCCCATTTCTCCACAAATCTAGCATCAATAAAATAGTGGGTGGCTTCTGTGTCTAGAAGGCTGTTGACCCTTTGACCTGCCAAAATTCCATGAAGTCTAAAAGATCCCTCCTTCTGAATGCTAGACAACCGTGCCTCCTGAATTTGGATCTCTAACTCTACCTCTGCCTTAGGCTCTGAAGCCTCTGATTCTGACTCCTCAAAACTCTCCTGTTGTTCATAACTCTCAGATTCTAAACCCTCATAATAAGCCCACATTACTCTATTGGCCTTACCCTTAGGCCGCAAAAGACAATCGTGGTTAGCATCGTAGGGACCTTTGCAGTAGAAGCAAAGCTTCTTCCTACACAAATCATTAAGAGCCTCATGATCCAAGGGTGATGCTGATTTACCCTTTGAGTCACTCTTAAAATCAGTTCTCTCCTTATTCTTATTAAATCCCTTATTGTCCCTGAAGGAAGTAGTATTTCTGGAGTTGAACTTACTGGGTGGTGCTGCAAGTTCCATGTTGTGTGCCTTCATCATAGCTTCCTGTAGTGAAAGAGGATCAAATTCCTTTATCCAACCTCTCAAGGGTTCCAACAATCCCTCAATGAAGAGCACAACTAGACGCCTCTCTGATATGTTGGGAACCATCACAGACAACCACTAGAAGTCTCCTATGTAGGTCTCCAAACTACCAACCTGTCTCAACTGTGCCAAGTCCCTGAAGTAAGACTCATGATCCTTTTTGTCGAAACATTCCACCAATCTCTCTACGAACTCCTGGTAAGTGGTGATATGATCATGCTGAAGTGTCGCCATCCCATGATGCCACCAGTCGTAAGATACTCCCTCAAGGTGCAAGGTAGCATATCTGATAGCGTCCTCCTCTGCCATGGGATGCAATGTAAGGAAAGTATCTAGCTTACTGATCCAAGTCTGAGTTGTAACCTTACCACTGCCATCAAACATAGCTAGGGTGAGCTTTTTTGTGGCATGCTTCAGGTCACCATTCTGATGCCTAGGCCTCCTATCTAGCCTATTTTTGTAATGCTCTTGCCTCTGTGTGATAAACCTATCAAAAGTAATCATCTCTCTGACCTCTAGGGTCAATAACACCCACTCGTCGTTCACTGCCATAAGAATATCAGCAAACACTACCTCAGGCTCCTCATCTGCCACAGGCCCATCAGTCTCTTGTCTCACAAAATTCTGATGGGTAGGCCTATCTGCTATCCGTGACACAGTCTTGGGTATCCTCCATGAACCTGCATCACTCCTAGCCTCATCACGTCGTGATGATGGTCTCCTAGGTGAACCAATACTATGGATTGCTATGGTCAATTGCTGCAATACATCAGTTACCTACTGTTGGCCTGTCCAAAGATCTCTAAGAGTATGTAAGACCTCGGCATCATCATTATCCCTAGGATTTTGAGGAATCTCTATTCTGTCAGCCATGGTACCTGGCTGCCTGTTCAATCCCTGTTCCCTATCAATCAAAGCTCTCCTATGAGTATAATATCTATGAGACCTAACCTCCTGTGGCTGCATATGAATCCCAAACCCTCAAGTTGGCAGGAAACTGCTCTGATACCACTGTAGAAACACCTATTCTCATCGTTTTTGAAACTGCTTGTTTTTTACTGTTTTGAGTTTTTAGGGTTTTTTACATGCAATGATAATAGAATGCGAATTTGAAAGAAATGAAAGCATCAACAATAGAACTAAATTTCATACACCAGATGAGAAGCTTCTTTTATTTATTTGCAAAGATGGTAATACTAAAGTAGAAAAGACAAGGCGTACAATAATGAATCTTTATTTTTTAATAAATTTATAGAAAGTCCAAAACATGCCTGTAGCCGCCTGGAGAAGCTGAGGAATGGTGCGATCTGCCCTTGCCATGTTTTTCCCCACTGTGAGATGATAGGAAATCAATAAGAAACCCTAGCTGCCCCTATAGCAATCATTATTCAGCCAATGAAAGAAGCGCTTGGCCCTAAGAAGAAAACACGCCGCTTTGCAGCCCTCTGAGACTTGTACGGCCCATCAACCAGCAGGCAATAAATCTGTACGGCCTTAAAAGAAATGTCCAGAGCTTAGGAAATGGGTGCCTAAAATAAAGAATCCCTCCTGGAAGAATCCCAAACCACAATACTGAAGATATTCAAAAGTTGAAGCACTGTGATAACTTCTGGATGAAGGTATCTCTCTGACAAGCAATAGATCAGCTGATATTTCATAGCCTCTAAACTACAGAAACTGAAGATGGCTCATTCTCCAATGCAAAAAGACAACTAAAACCCTTGGCTCTGTTCTCTGAAGGAAGAAGTGATCAAAGTTGATTTTCATAACATAATAATGTTTCTTGACAATGAAAAACCTTATATTCTCAAGAGGGTCAACTTTTCTCAAAAAAACATCATTTAAATAAAGTTTGAATTCTTCTTTTAATTTTTCTTAAGTTTCAAATGCACTTTTAATTATAAAATATAATTGAAAAGTGGCCCCTTCTTCATGTTGGTCGACCCCTTCCTTTAAGTCACTTAAGTCATAATATTTAATTATATTATAACTTTATAATTTAAGCCTTTAATTAATTAATATTTATTTTAGCAAACAAATATTAATATCTCTCTCAAAACAAGTCCAAATGATGAACCGTCTGAAGCCAGATGATAAGTGACTGAATCCGCATACGACCAAACCATACTACTAAAAATAGCATGGGTGCTCTACTGAGTGTCTCCACTTACTAAAAATAGTAAGTCAAGCAAATGATGTCTGAATGACAACAAACAAAAGCCAAACTGAATGATTCTGCCAACAAAAGCCAAGCCAAGCCTCAACCAGACCCTCTATCCACCCTATCAGCCTACGAGGGTCACATAATGGGATAATCTCAAGTGCTGAGAGATGTCAACTGGAAGGGGACATTACATATTGTAGATGAAATTATCATCATCCAATTCCACATCAGACTCTATCTAATATTCCCCTTCACTTGTCTCATATTTGTTGTCAAAAGAAGGGGTGAAGGAATCAAAGTCATGGTTGTTAGTGTCGTCTTGAAATTTAGATGGATTTTATTAAAGGGATTCAGATGGTGGGGTTTGTGTGTCATGGGGAAGGGAAATGGGACTGTGACTATTCGGTGCTTGATCGATTTTAAATGTTTGCCAAAAATTTTGTTCAAAGGTCAATTCCCGCTCTTCAAGGAATAAATCATCGAGGACACAGTCACTTAAGGATCATTGGGAGACAAATTCTCACTCACGGGAGTCAATTTCAATGAAGGTTTCCTTAGAGGACTCGACACTTTCCCAAGCATACACGTGCTCACTTGAAAGTCCATTGGTATGTCGGTCGTCATTGTCAGGAAATCCATACCCTAATCGAAGATACTTTAATATTTTGAAAGATTCTATGGGCTCTCTTCATCCAATTTTATTTCTGCCTAGGCCACTAGTTCCATCATAGCCCTTAGCCTTCATCATGTCATATCCCTTGCAATATTTCTTAACTTGAAATGTGTGTAGGTCCATTTCTTTATAGAGCCATCATGTAATATTGACTAGGTTCTCGTTACTCATGTTTCCGCATTTGATGAAAACCGTTTTTTGTGGAACTTTGAAAATTTCTTTGGGTTCCATTCTAAAACATGGCCAACCATAGACCTTCAGAGACTTGGGTATTGTTGTGATACAATATGCTATATGCAGTTTGAATTCTCCATAGCCTAGGTCCTGGATCTTGAAAATTGTCTCAACCTTTGGAAGTGTGGAAGATGGTGGTGTAGCAGAAGATGTGGATGGAGTGGACATGGAAGATGATGTGAGTGTGGATGGGTCAATGTATTTAGAATAAGAGGAGCCAAAAGCTTCTCAGTTGATAGGCACTCAGTTTTCAAAAATACCCCTTATGTTGGCGCAATATTGAAAAGGGTAGGGGTCTCCATATATGGTGATTTCTATATCATCAAATGGGAATTTTAAGCATTGCTGATATGTAGAGGGAATGACTTTTAGGGTAGGAATCCATGGGCAGCCGAGCAAGATGTTGTAAGGTAATTCTAGATCCAGGACTTGGTAAGTTGTATCCACAATAACTGGTCCCACTCTAATAGGAAGAGAAATAACACCTCGTGAAGAATGTTCCTCATCATCATATGCTTTTATGACTATACTCTTTGTAGGGTCCACACATGCATCAGAAAATCCTAGAGCCTTGGCTAGTTTTAAGGAGCATATGTTCAATCCTGGTCTGCCATCTACTAAAACTCTTTTGACCTTGTGCTTATGGATGAAAGTTTTGATATGTAATGCATCATTATGGTCAGTCTTGGGTGATGAGTAATCTTGATTAGAAAAAGTGATGTGATGAGGTGTGGTGAGATATCCCGCCATGGTCTCAAATTGGTTGACATCATTATCTTTAGGGACTAATGACTCTTGCAAGGTTTTATCCAAGACAACCTTATGCATGGGAGAAATGAGAAGTATCTCAAGAATTGAAATATGTGCAGGGGTTTTACCTAACTAATCGATAAGGTTAAATTGACTCTCAGGTTTCCATTGCTTTGTAGATGAGTTGAGTTGTGATTGTTTAGGAGATGGACCAAGTATGGTGATTTGAGGTTGCCTAATAGGAGGTGGACTAGCTATGGTGACCTTACCACTTCATGTAGTGGAATTACATTGGGGTGCTCATTTGACTGTGATGGTGTTGACACATTCATTATCAGTTTGGATATTGTTTATAGTAGTTCCACCAGAATAGTCATACTTGGCTCATGCAAAATTGGCTTGATTATTGTTTGTCTTAAGACCTGACATGGAAGCATTATTAGAACCATGGTCTTGTAGTGGGTTCTTATGAATGGTATGATCTAAATTAGAGGAAAATTTTGGTCCACCTACCTCAATGAAATGATTCTCGATAAGGTCTTGTACAATATTTTTTAGTTTTCGATAGGAAGAAGTCCCACCATGCTGGTTTGAATTGTCCTGGGTCATATGGTTTTGGTTCTTCAAGTATGATGACACCATTCTAAAGGAATTTCTTGAGGACTTCCTCAATGGGCTTACCCAAGGGAGTGTATGTGCGAACCTTGGGGAATTGTCTCATCTGACAGTATTTTCCTTGATAATTTTGGTTGTTTTGGTTGTTTAGGGGGACATTGGTACGGGGTGTCAATATCATTGTTGATTTGTTTTGTGGTTGAACCCCTTTTAGAGCCAATACGGGACCCATAGTTGTTACAACCTTGGCATCAACAACACCATCATTTGTAACGTGTTTATTTTTGACCTAGTACTTCTTTTTGTCAGTGGGAGGATTGAAGTTTTTGTTTTTAGGACCATACTTTAGTTCTCCTTTTGCAATAAGGGATTTCTCTATCTGGACACCTTTTTCAACTAGGTTCATGAAGGTTGTACAACAATGCACTTGCAATGCATATTTCAAGGGTACTAGAAGTGTTTGAACGAACATGTCCACCTTTTCCTTTTTGGGTATGTTGATGTAGAAATGACTAGCTAGACTTCTCCATTTTTGAAAGAATGGGATGAATGTTCTACTAGCATCCTCTTGCATGAGATTGCATAAGCTAGTAATAAAGGTGTCCATGTCAATGTTGTGCACGTATTTTTTTATGAATTTGTGTTTAAGTTCATCCCATGTTTGGATATCCTTTTGAGTGGAGAACCATTCAAGGGCAGGACCTGCAAGACTTTTAGAAAATAGTCTCATCAAGTACATTTGTTCATAGGTGACGTCCATACAATTGGTTGAAAATTCTCAAACATGTTTGATAGGGTTTGTCTTTCCTCTATATTTGGTAAAATTAGGAGACACATATCTAGGTGGAAATGATGGCATGTATAAGTTCATGTCGAAGGGATATACAGATGGATCATATGACACTTCTGATTTCTTGCTCGATATTTGTATGTTTTCTATGTTCTTTTCTAGACCTATCAGCTTTGCTTGTAAGGAATCAATTATAGGGTCATTTGTGGCCCCATACATTGGATTGATTGGCACACCATGGGTCCCCATTTTTTGTACGTGGATGTTGGTGTATTGTTGAGGGATGGATTGTTGTGACATGTGTGATGTGTTTCAATATGTGTGTTGGTATTGAAAGTTTAGATTGGGGATGTGTTTATTTGTATGAATATGGGATGAATATGTCAGAATATTTCCCCCAACCATTTGGGTCGATATTTGGGGAATATGGTGACCATGAACATTTTCATGTGCGAATGATACCATCAATTGTGTGCTTTGATGGCCTTGGCCAATTTGTTGTGATTGTACAAGGGGAATGTTCATATTTTGTCCTTGGGAGGTGATGGAATTAGACTATGTTGACATGTTAACTTTTTGTTGTTGTCCTTGAATAAAGATACGTCGTTTGCCTCCACCCAAAGGATTTTGTGAGATACCAATGAGAGGATATGATGAAGATGTACTCAATTTACTAGATGTAGTTGTCAATGGAGGATTTTACGGCTTGATGATGCCCCCATGGAATTTACCATAGTGGTAAAGAGAGGATTGGATTAACTTGCCCACACTACCAGGGACCCAAAGGTGGTTTTAGCCAATTATGACAGTGTTGTGGACAGTGTGGGCATTGTGATGGATTGTGATCCTCCAATGGATGTAGCATTTATTGAATTGAACTTGTTTGGAATGTTGGAGGTTTCACTCATGGTCATTGTGACATTTTGTGAGGTAGTGTCAAAAAAGGTATTTCTCATGGTGTTTGGATGTTGACCACTATTGGGCATGTTATGCATGTTGTTGGCATTAGGGTCAGGAGATGTTGATCTCAACGTTTTAATGTCCAATCCACAAGGTAATTTAGTTCCTTGAATTAAGATTATGGCCAAATATTTGTCTCTATCATATAAGACAATTTGTTCCATGAATTGGGACACCTCTGGATCTTGTGCTGCTACCTATAGGTTTTCCTCAAGTATTTGTCAATATTCATCCTTACATAAGAATGGTTGAAAGGTACTATTTGATGAGGATGGTATGGTCATGAGAGGTTGATTATTTTTGTTGCTAAATGGGTCATCAAAAGTCCAATTTGGTTCATACATGTGATTGTTGACATCGGAAGTGGAGTCTTGTCCAAAGTTTTCCATTTTTTGTTTCTTTCTTTGGAGTATAGTTTCCACCATAAAATGAAATTGCTCAAATGACAATGATGAGAATGACAACCAAATGCAAGGATGATGTTAGTCTATGTTTTTGGATTTTTCATAAAGGATGAAAATACAAGACTATGTTTTCCAAAGAAAATGTCAACTAGGATGACTAGGTGATGATGATGTTTGTCTAAGGAAATGATTGATGTGAGATGACAAGGCTATCAAAGCCAAAATTCCAAATGAGGACTAAGATGATAATGTGTACTAAAGACTTAATATGATTAATCCAAGGTCTAGGTTCAAAATGATGACTAGGATGAATAATATTTTTCTATTTTTGGGAATAAAGTATGCAAGGTACAAATTAGAATGCAATTTGGAGAAAAGGATACCTAAACATTTCTATGCTTATTCTTTGTTTTCAATTTTGGTTACTAAAGGACTTGTTGAAAATGAGGAAGTGACAAGGTCAAGATGACTAGTGATTTCTCCTAACAAGACTATTGAGTTGGAAATTCTCACAAAAGGGACAATGGCCAAAAAAAAAGGAATGATGATTAGGTCCAAGATAACCTAGTTTTGAAAGCAATGATGCAAATTGTGATGAGGTCAACCTAATCCAAAGTATGCAAGGAAACCTAGGGTCAACCTAATGCCTAATTTATGCAACAAAAATTTGAAAGATGAAACCTATGGTCAAGACTACAAACTAATGGTTGAATGATAAAATTTTTGAGCAATTTCAAGGTTGGTTCCTGATAGGATCCTCTTGGAAAATTTTTTGACAATAGGCTGACAGAGTTTAGACACAGATTCGACTTTGTATTAGGGTTTTATTTTTATTAGGAAAATGCGTTGTTTGAGACCATGTATGTGTCACAGAACTTTGAATGCATTACAACTTAAGTGAATGTGGCTCTGGAGTTGACGAATGTGGTATATTTTTGTAGATGTGGTTCTGTGAGTTTCATATGCATTGCGATGCAATCATATGCAGTGTTTATGGGATTAGATGTAGTTTAACAAAGTGATTGCATCTCAGGAGTTTTCAAATATGTTTCAATAGTTGCATCATAGGTTGTAAAAGTTGAGTTTTCTAATGTATTGAGAGAAAATCTAATTTTTCAAAGGTTGAATGTTTTGTTCAAAATCATAAATGTGGTGAATAATGTTTGAAAATATAGCAAGCACTTGATAAGCACAATGTTTTAGTACAGTGATTAATCTCTCACCCCATGTGTGGCCACTTGAACAGATGCCCCTACTAAACACCTATTGTTTTAGAAGCCAACTATTTTCAGTCATTGCTTGGTATAGTGTAGGGTACAATATCATGCCCGAAGATACTCACTACTGATGCCCTTGAGTAGAGATAGTAATTCTTGAGAAGTGACTACCCAAGAATCCAAAGTTGGTGTTCCTATAGAAGTGAGTGTCGTGGAGGGGAGCCTGTGCCACCAAAATTATAAGCTATCCACTCTCAAGAAGGAGAGGTATTCTACACCAATCTGGGGTATATCAGTGTGCTATACCAAGTATACAAACCTTTGGCTTATTAGGATTGTACTCGTCTTATGTTTGCTTGCTTATGTGGTCAATTAGGTGGCACTCCAGCTTGAAGAGGTTACACTCAATAGGTTTTATGGGAGTACTACTCCATCTGTGTGACACATCCACACTCATGGTACTTGAACTTTCCTCAAGAACCCATTTTATATCCCGGCTGGAAGTGGCTTGGCTTTAGCTTATTACCAGTTGAGTCATCCCTTAAGGTGAGTACTAATTCCCTTAAGGCAGGCCCGTTTCTAGAAATAATAACCATTTCTCTTACACCCAGGATCACTTGAAAGTGCAAGGGGAGAGGATACTTCGATTATTAAGTCTTAAGGTTTATAACAAAATAAAAATGGGTCTAGTTTTCTGATCACCAAGTTTTCGCAAGGTGAGAGCATAATCACCTACCATTTTTTTAAACACAATCAAACACATGCAAAAAAAGTTCATTTTAGTGCACCAATGGAAATATTCCTAAACTAAAATTCACAAACAAATGGTTTAAAAGATTAGTCTTTGACAATCGTAGCTGCAAAATCATATGTCAATAGTTTCATCAAATGCCTTTGACCTACAAAGATGCTAATGCCACACATTGCAAACCAATATTAGTAACACGAAAAAATTATGCTAAAGATGAAAAACAAAATTCTAAAATAGAAAAGAATAGAAAATAAAAAATAGAATGCAAAAGAAAAATAAAAAAAATCAGAAAAATATAATGCACAAGGAATAAAGAAATCACCAGGAAGATGCATCACATCCTAACAGGCAGATGCATCACGTTTCTATTGAATGCATCGTTCTGTACTGCCAATGCATCACCTCAAAGCGATTGCATCATTTTATAATTTGAATGCGTCACGATGCATTAGATGCGGCATGGGAAAAATCAAATGCATCGTTTCGTACCTGTACCTACAAAAAAGATAGAAAACACAAAAAAATTGTATGAAATAGAAAAAGAATAGTTGGGTTTACCAATGTATCTAATGGTTATTTTCCAATCAATCCAATGTATGGGGCCACAAATGACTGTATAATCGATTCCTTACAAGCAAAGCTAATATGTATTGAAAAGACCATAGAAAACATATAAATATCTAGCAAGGAATCAGAAGTTTCATATGATCTATCTGTATATCCCTTCACATGAACTTATACATGCCACCATTTCATCTGGGATATCTGTCTCCTAATTTTATCAAATACAGACAAATGAAAAACCCTATCGAACATGTCCGAGAATTTGCAACCAATTATATGGACGTCGCCTATGAACAAACGTACTTGATGAGACTATTTTCTAAAATTCTTGTAGGTCCCGCCCTTGAATGGTTTTCCACTCAAAAGGATATCTAAAAATGGGATGAACTTAAGCACAAATCCATAAAAAATTACGCATACAACATTGACATGGACACCTCTATTACTAGCTTATGCAATCTCATGCAAGAGAATGTTGGTGAAACATTTATCCCATTCATTTAGAAATGGAGAAGTCTAGCTAGTCGTTGTCACATCAACATACTCGAAAAGGAAAAGGTGGACTTTTTCATTAAAACACTTCTAGGACCCTTAAAATATGCATTGCAAGTGCATTGTTACACAACCTTCATGAACCTAGTTGGAAAAGGTGTCCAGATAGAGAAAGCCCTTATTGCAAAAGGAGAACTAAAATATGGTCCTACAAAGACAAACATAAATCCTCCCATTGACAAAAACAAGTACTGGGTCAAAAATAAACATGTTACAAATGATGGTGTTGTTGACGCCAAGGCTGTAAACACTATGGGTCTTGTACTATCTCTAAAAGGGGTTCAACCACAAAAAAATCAACAACGCTATTGACACCCCCTACCAATGTCCCCCCAAACAACCAAAATAATCAAGGACAATACTGTCAGATGAGACAATTCCCCAGGGGTCGCACATACACTCCCTTGGGTGAGCCCATTAAGTAAGTCCTGAAGAAATGCCTTTAGAATGGTGTCATCACACTTCAAGAGCAAAAACCATATGACCCAGGACAATTCAAACTAGTATGGTGGGATGATAATGCATTTTACAATTATCATCAGGCAAGAGAACATAAAACTTCTTCTTGTTGACAATTGAAAAGTCTTGTACAAGACCTTATTGAGAATCCTATCATTAAGGTAGGTGGACCACAATTTTCCTCTAATTTGGATCATACCATTCATAAGAACCCACTGCAAGACCATGGTTCTAATAATGCTTCCATGTCAGGTCTTAAGACAAACAATAATCAAGCCAATTTCGCCTAAGCCAAGTATGACTATTCCGATGGAACTACTTTAAACAATATCTAAACTGATAATGAATGTGTGAACACCATCACAATCAAACAAGTACCCCAATGCAATGCCACTACTTGAAGTGGCAAGGTCACCATAGCTGGTTTGCCTTCTGTTAGGAAACCTAAAATCACCATACCTGGTCCATCTCCTAAACAATCACAACCTGAATCATTTGCAAAGCAGTGGCAACCTAAGAGTCATTTTAACCTTATCAATCAGTTAGGTAAAACCCTTGCACATATTTCCATACTTGAGCTACTTTGCATTTCTCCCACACATAAGGCTATCTTGGATAAAACCCTGCAAGAGTCGTCAGTCCCTAAAGATATTGATGTGAGCCAATTTGAGACCATGGTGGGATATCTCACCACACCTCATCCCATCACTTTTTCTCATCAAGATTACTTTTCACCCAAGACCAATTGTAATGACACATTACACATCGAAACTTTCGTCCATAAAAACAAGGTCAGAAAAGTTTTAGTAGATGGCAGAGCAGGATTGAACATATGCTCCTTAAAAGTGGTTAAGGCTCTAGGATTTTCTGATGCAAGTGTGGACCCTACAAAGAGTATAGTCATAAAAGAATATGATGATGAAGAATGTTCTTCATGAGGTGCTATTTCTCTTCCTATCAGAGTGGGACCAGTTATTATGGATACAACTTACCAGGTCCTGGATCTAGAATTACCTTACAACATCTTGCTCCATTGTTGATGGATTCATGCCCTAAAATTTGTTCCCTCTACATATCACCAATGCTTAAAATTCCCATTTGATGGCATAGAAATCACCATATATGGAGACCCCAACCCTTTTCAATATTGCACCAACCTAAGGGGTATTTCTGAAAATTGAGTACCTATGAACCGAAAAGCTTTTGGATCCTCTTCTTATAAATACATTGACCCATCCACACTTGCATCATCTTCCATGTCCACTCTATCCACATCTTCAACTACACCGCCATATTCTACACTTCCTAAGGCTGAGACCACTGTCAGGATCTAGGACCTAGGCTATGGAGAATTCAAACTACATACAACATATTGTATCTCAACAATACCCATGTCTCTGAAGGTCTATGGTCGGCCATGTTTTAGAATGGAACACAAATAAATTTTCAAAGTTCCACCAAAAATGGTTTTCATCAAATGGGGAGACATGAGTAATGAGGACCTGACCGATATTACAGGATGGCTCTATAAAGAAATGGCAGACCTACACCCATTACCAGTTAAGAAATATGGCAAGGGATATGACATGATGAAGGCTAAGGGCTATGATGCAACAAGTGGCCTAGGAAGGAATAAAACTGGACAAAGAGAGCCCATAGAATATTTCAAAATACCAAAGTATCTTGGATTAGGGTATGGATTTCCCAACAATGATGACCGACGTACCAGTGGACTTTCAAGTGAGCGCATGCATACTTTAGAAAGTGTCGAGATTGCTAAGAAAACCTTCATCGAAACTGACTCCCATGAGTGGGAATTTGGCTCCCAATGATCCTTAAGTGACTGTTGCCTCAATGATTTGTTCCTTGAAGAGGGGGAATTGACCTCTAAAATTTTTTTTTTGGCAAACATTTAAAATCAATCAGGCACCGAATAGTCAGAATCCCATTTCCCTTCCCCATGACATACAAACCCCACCATTTGAATGGCTTCAGTCAAATCCATCTAAATTGCTAGACGACACTGACAACCACAACTCTAAGTCTTGCACCCCTTATTTTGACAACGAATATGAGACAAGTGAAGGGGAATATTGGATAGAGTTTGATGTGGAATTGGATGATGATAATTTCATCTACAGTATCACTGAATCTATCTGCATGCTTTCTGCATCCTCCCCTCAATTCACCACAACTAATGATGGCATTTCCCTAGTTTATCTTCAACTAATTGATTGGGACCAACAAGGCTTGCCAGTCTTGGACACCTTTCAGAATGATGAGGCCATTGCAGAGTTTATGGGATTATGCGATGTCATACCTAGTGGTGATCACAAGGAAAGATTCACTATTGATCTAGATTGTGCAACTTATTTTTGTGACATTGTTCCATCCCCTAGTCGCAAAATTAAAAATAAAAATGAGACAAAAAATGAAACGTCTTTAGGTGAAAACTGATGACAAAAAAATTAAAACAAAGGATGTATCTACGAGTGAAAACCTCTCTAAGGTGCCCAAAGATGGAGGACTATACTTTCTTCCCATAACTCAAGATAAATCAACTATGCTCATAGAAGACATGATGGAAGACAACATATCAACAACAGAAGATCCCAAAATGGTCCTCTTTGTAGCATCCTTGACTGAAGAAGAGAAACTAGAATTTCTCAAATTCTTTGCTAAATGTAAAATCAACTTCGCATGGTCATATGCCGATGTTCCTGGACTAGACCTAGAACTGGTTCTACACCATCTACCATTATTTCCAAATGTAAAGCTAGTTAAACAAAAGCTACGCAAAATGCATCCTCAAGTCATTCTACTAGTCAAAGTTGAGTTCAAGAAACTTTTAGAAGTTGGCTTCATATGGTCTATTGAGTATGCTGAATGGATATCTAACCTAGTGCCAGTAGCAAAGCCAAGTGGGATGATCTAAGTCTATACAAATTTTAGAGAACTAAACTAGGCATGCCCAAAAGATGACTTTCCTTTGCCAAATATTGATATCATAGTTGACCTCACAGCAGGATACGAGATGTTTCCCCTCATGGATGGTTTCTTTGGATACAATCAGATTCATACTGCCCCTGAATACCAACATAAAACAACATTCACTGGCCCTTGGGGTACATATTGCTAGAATGTCATGCCATTTGGCCTTAAGAATGCATGCGCCACATATAAGAGAGAAATGACCACAATCTTTCATGATATGATGCTTAAGATAATGGAAGATTATGTGGATGAAATTTTGGCTAAATTAGTGACAAGAAAAGATCATCTGAAGGTGTTAGACACAATTTTGAAGAGGCTAGAAGAATATAATGTTTGAATGAACCCTAAAAAATGTGTCTTTGGTGTAACATCTAGCCAAATTTTGGGATACAGAGTGTCTCGACGAGGCATTGAGGTCAATCCAACAAAATTAAAAGCCATAATGGACATGCCTCCTCCTAGGGGAATAAGTGAACTCAGAACCCTACAAGGCAGACTACAATCTATTTGGCACTTCATAGTACAATTAGTCGATAAATGCCAACCATTCCAATATCTTCTGCGCAAAGGTATCCCCTTTGTGTGGACAGATAAATGCCAAGAAACATTTTAGTAAATAAAAGACTACCTATTGCCGCCACTAGTCCTTATGCCTCCCATTCAAGGAAATCCTTTGATATTATACATCTCTACCACTACTTCAGCATTGGGGGCATTACTAGCGTAGAACAACCAAGAAGAAAAAGAAAAAGCCATATGTTACATTAGTCCGCCATTGGTCGGGTATGAACTGAATTATACATCAATTGAATGTGCTTGTCGAGCAGTGGTCTTCGTAACAAAGAATCTAAGAAATTATATGTTAAGCCATCATACACAACTAGTAGCAAAGATTGACCCCCTCAAATATCTGTTAAATCGGGCAACATTAATAGGAAGTCTGGCAAAATTGGTCTTGATTCTAAGTGGAAATAAAAGGACAAGTCATAGCAGACCAGTTGGTAGATGCACCTTTACAAAGTAATCACTCGTTAGTGGAAGATTTTCTAGATGAGTTGATATTCCATACAAAACCTAAGTCACCTTGGAGACTCTACTTTGATGGATCACACACTAATCATGGCTCAGGGGTAGGGATCATGTTCATCACCCCTTAAGGAGACTCCATCCCTAAGTGTTTCCGTATAGCTTTCCCATGCACAAATAATGTGGAAAAAAATGAGGCACTGGTTACAAGACTTAGAATGGCAATAAGATGGAAAATCATAACACTACATGTCTATGGGGATTCTCAACTGGTCATCAACCAGGTTGATGATGACTACAACACAAAGGATGAGAAACTCATGCCCTACAAACGAATGGTTACCAATTTTCATATATATTTCCATATGGTGACTTTTGAACAATTTCTGAGAGCACAAAACAAAGTGACAGATGCAATAGCTACAATAGGCTCTCTCCTCGACATTCCAAGCAATATGCCTTAGCTGAAATTCCTAATAGAACAATTTTTGGTCCCCGCCTATGACATTCCGGACTTAGAGATGGTCTGTGAACTTATTGGTCTCAACTCTCCCTAGTATTAAGATATTTATGACAACCTTAAGTCCCAAACCCTTCCACCTAATTTTTCCAATAACCAGAGGAAGTATTTTATCCAAAAAGTTGTAAGATATGCCATCGTCAGTTACACCCTTTACCACCATAGCTTTGACAACACCCTCCTTAGATGTCTCGACAGTAATGAAGCACATACAACCTTACGTGTAGTACATGAGGATATATGCAGGTCTCATTCGAGTGGTCCCACTCTGGCCAAGAAGATAAGGTGACTTGGGTACTATTGACCAACCATCAAAAAAGTTGCACTAGAATATGATAGGACTTGTCACCAATGCCAAATTCACAATGATTTGATTCACGCTCTAGTGCAGGAACTCTGGCTGATCACTTCTTGTTGGCCCTTCACATAATGGGGACTCTACCTCGTGGGCAAGATCCATCCTACCTCATCCAACGACCACAAATTCATCATAACTGCTACTAAGTACTTTACAAAGTGAATCAAAGCCATCCCCTTGACATACATAATTGACAAACAAATATTTAAATTCATTGTTAACTACATCATTTTCCGTTATGGCCTTATGCAATCCATCATCACTGACAACAAATGTCCATTTAAAAACTAAGATGTTCATGAGTTATGTGACCGATTTCACATCCAACATCATTTCTCATCTCCGTATTACCCACAAGGAAATGGTCAGGCCGAGGCGTCAAATAAAACTGTTATTAAAATCCTAAAAAAGACTATCAATGACATTGGCTATGACTGGTATATTCAACTCAACCCTGCTTTGTGGGCTTACTACACCAGCATTCGTACACCCATAGGAGCCACCCCATTTTCCTTAGTCTTTGGAGATGAGGCCATCTTGCCCATCGAGGTTGAAATTCCTTCCTTATAGGTAGTCACACCTACACGAGCTGGATATGTTAGAGGAAAGAAGGAATAATTCCCTGAACCATCTACAGGTATATCAAATCCATCTCTATCGCAGTTACAACAAGAGAGTCATGGTCAAGAAGTTTGACATTGGTGACTTAGTCCTCATGCAGAACCCTAAGAATCAAGCTGATAGAGAAAAACCTAGAAAATTCAAACCAAATTGGCTAGGTCCCTACATCATTATATCCTCTTATGTTTATGGAGCTTATCAGCTAGCGACTCCAGATGGAGAACAACTAACAAAGCCTATCAATAGTCTACATATTCAAAAGTTCTATGCATAAGCATCATAAAGTTAAGCCAAAAACTTTAAAAATACAAAAAAATTGAAAAATGGTAAAAAATTGTTGCCTTGATGAAAACCTGACAAATAGGCGTCTTGATAGCACCAAAAAAAATAAGAAAAATGACAAAAATAGTAAAGAAAAATAATTCATCCAACAATGAAAACTTGGCAAACAGGCGCTTTAGATAAGTACCATGGTGAAAACCTGGCAAACAGGCACCATGCATAATCAATCATTGCTCTGTCATCTACTGTTACTTTGTTTTCCTTGGCCTAGGATGAAATACACTTTTCTTCACCACCAAGACATCTTCCATGACATCATATCTTTCCTCCCATGGTTGAAAAACGGTTGACATCAAGTCTTGTATCTTGTCCATCTGGTATCCCATGAATATCTCTTTAATGTCCCTTAAAAATTAGGTAAGTCTTGGACCTGACTAGGGGAAAATTTTAATCATGTGACTGCAATGGGTATCGTACATGGCATGGAATCGTAAAAAGTCCTAAAAAAAGACAAAAACATTAGAAAATGTCCTAAAAAAGACAAAATATTATAAAATGTCTTGAAAAAAGGACAAAAATATCAAAAAATGCCCTAAAAAAAGACAAAAACATTATAAAATGTCCTAAAAAAAGACAAACATTATAAAATGCCCTAAAAAAAGAGAAAAACATTATAAAATGCCCTGAAAAAAGATAAAAACATTATAAAATGTCTTGAAAAAAGACAAAAAAATTATAAAATGTTCTAAAGAAAGACCAAAACATCACAGAATTTCCTGAAGGACCTACAAACTGAAAAATGCCTGAAGACTCATTTTTGAACTATGTTGTCTCTGTGCATTTGCTATGTAGGAAAGACTCATTTTTGAGTCCCCGAGACATTAGGGCAGTCCTTTTGGGTTTGTCAAAATAAAATCATGATGTAATCTTTGGTCATCAAGACAAAGTCATTGGTCGTGTTGAACTACGGGGTCTCTGAGTG
The DNA here is from genome assembly GCA_007258455.2 of Sequoia sempervirens. Lineage (NCBI taxonomy): Eukaryota > Viridiplantae > Streptophyta > Pinopsida > Cupressales > Cupressaceae > Sequoia > Sequoia sempervirens. The sequence continues at coordinate 22,479,087 of VDFB02049217.1, forward strand.
TATGACGTAGGTAAGGCCATTTGTCGATGAGCCCTCGAGGCCACACTAGGTTAGTCCATTAGGGTTCATGGCATTACACTGGCACACACATCAAAAGTCTTATGTATCTCTAGAAATTTTATGGTGAATAGGTTAGCAACACTAAATCTAAAAATCCAAAGAGATAATGAAGAACAAAGGAGAAAACAAAGAAAACAAAAGAAAACATTTTACCAAACATCTTAAACCTCCATGAACCACCTCCATTATGCCTTCTAACTTGCTGCAAATAATGATTTTCCCTCAGATTCTTCGAGCAACTTAAGACTATGCCATGGCCTACACAAGTGTTGTTGGATTTTTCTATGTACAATGACTCTAAGTACCTAAGAGAAGCTCTAAATGTGAAATAAAATAACTATGAAAATGAAGACCAAAAATTCACGTGAATGCTTGAGAGAGCTTAAATGAATTCAAAATTGCCATTTTTCAAGAAGAATCAATTTCAAATGGATGGATGAGATCAAAAGGCGAACAGACGGACCAGATTGAAAGTTGAGATAGGATGGCTAAAAAAAGGCAGGGGAATCAAATTAATAAAAATCATTTGACCTTTGCATGCAAAAAGGCATCTTTTGAATTAAAAATCATTTTAATTCAAAAAAGGAGAATCAAATGATAGTAGGCAATAAATACCCACCTTCAGCCAAAACAAGGAAATTTGACCATTTTAAATAAGTAATGATTTGTTTATTTATTTAAAATGGGGAAAATGACATGTGGCCATAATTAAATAAATTAAAGAATTTATTTAATTAGAAGAGGAAAATGTAAATTATTGACGTCCTTAAATAAATAAATAAACAAAATTTATTTATTTAAATAATCTAGTGAACTAGTAGACATAAATAATTAAATAAACTAAGAAGTTTATTTAATTATAGGAAAAGATTAGATAATTAGTGACACACTTAAATAAATAAATAAAAATTATTTATTTAAATAATTAGGAAGAATAAAGAGACATGAATTAATTAAATAATTAAAATTATTTAATTAATAGATGGAAATGGACCGAATAACATAATTAAGTACTTTAATTATGCTAGGACAACAATGGCGAGAAATAGAGCTTGCAGGCCTAGGTCAATTTTTAGTGTCTACATCTTCAAGTCAAGACAAATCATTTTTTAAATGGGAAAACTCCTAAAAAAAAGTATGGCAATCATTTAATCAAACATGACAATCACATCGACATGTCAAGAAAATTGGCGTATGGTCAACACAAGTCAAACTTAGTCAAAACAAGTCAAACTCAGTCAAAACAAGTCAAATGATCATAACCTGTCAAACTATCAACTCTTGGTTAGCTTTCAGATGTGTCCTGAAAGATAACCTTTGTCATTCATGCCTTAGGATGTGTCCTTCCTAGGCATCGTCACTATCATTTGACATTTGAGGGATCCTCTTGACATCTAAGGATCACTCCTGTTGACATCAGTATTCTTTAGATGTGTCCTTCTGAAGAACAAACTCTGTTATTTATGCCTTAGGATGTGTCCTTCCTAGGTATTGTCACTATCCCTATCATCTGGCATTTTGAAGGATCCTTTTGACATTTAAAGGATCAAACATCTTGACATAAACATTATTCAAGATGTGTCCTTCCTAAATTTGGCAACCTTCGACATTCGTCATCTTAGCATCGTCAAAACCTTGACACTCGGGCATCTCAACATCGTCAAACCTGACAACTTGAGACTAAAACACTGGGTATCTAGATACATTGGAAAACACTTGGCACTTATCTTTGGATTTTTCATCATGTTACTATTTTTTCAGCAAGATCTCGACAACAGGATTTAGAGAAGCAGTGGTGTATCATGATGTTTATCTTGACTTTTGACATGCATGTTACTAGTTTCTCAGTGAGGTCTTGATTTAAGGATTTAGAAAAACAACGATGTATCATGATAATGGCTCTATTTTTTATTTTGGTAATCATGTTGTTAGTTTCTCAAGGATTTCTTGGAAATAGGATTTAGACAAGTAATGGCATTTCATGACTTGCCCCTTTCTTTTTTTTTTTGTTTGTGGTTGGTTATGAAAAAAAGACTGGGGAAAATACTTTCTTTGTATTAGTCATGATCATCCTTGTCTGTGGCTGCTTGTCTTATGTGATGGGACGACCTTTTACACCTTGATCTATGTCATATCATGGTCTTTGTTGGCCATTACGACAATCTTCCCAATGATGATTAAGAGCAATAAATATTAAAGTCCTACGTAAAGGTTTTGAAGGATTTGGTCTAGGAACTAACATGCATCTCCTTTGGTCTCTTCATATTTTTTTGTCCATCTCACGATGATATCCTATGACATACAAAAATAAAAGCGCATACATAATCATATAAACATTGCATTAAGTCCATACATACATCATCCATAGCATTAAATCATATAAATTTCATTCCATATCATGTTAACATAATCATAAACATGGCATCCATTCAAATAAATACATTATGCATATCATTATCATCCATTGTAGAACATCGAAATAGCACATAAACAAGAATTACATTATCAACCCATCATATCATAAGTAACCATCATAAGGCATACATGACATGACATATAAATTGTAGACACATAAAATATACCGATTGACATCGTGCACATGATCCTGACTTACTAACATCGTTTCTTCCTAAATCATTCCTCGGTCTAACCGTTTAATCAAATTCCTTTATCTGATTAAATTCATCAATATTCATCTCTTAATTAAATAAATCATTTTGTCTAATTAAGTCACTTTCTCTTGTTAATTAGATCAATCCATCTAATCTAATTATCCCTATTTAATTAAATAATCAATTTATTTGATTAAATCTCTAAAGTCTATCCATTAAATTAAATAAATTAAAACCTTATTTGTTTTAATCTAACACCATCCCTTTTAATTAAATAAATCAAAAACTTTATTTAATTAGCCTCTTATCATATTCCTCTCTTATCTGATTTAAATAAATCCATAAATCTAAGTCAAATAAGTCACATCATCAAATCTCTCATTAAATTAATTAACCCTTGATTAATTTAACCTCATTTCATGTCACATCCTCTAGATAATGCAAGTTGCACATGAAAATAGATTTAATTCATTTATTAAACCTCTATTTTCCTCACAAGGCATCTTTTAGAATATTCTTTCAATTTGAATTCAAAAAATTCCAAGTCAACATGTACATCCAACAAGGCAATAAATTCACCTTACATGTCCTTTACCTTGAGCCAAGTGGCATTTTTTGCATTTTCCCTTCCCTCTTGCATGTCATTTCAACAAATTTGAATTTCAAATATTGGCATTTATTGGCACAAACCCCAAATCTTGCACATCCTTCATCCATTTATAGCTTGACAAGTGGCAACATATGATTGGATGAATGTTAGTCCCACATTGCTCAAATTTGGACATTCATCCATCTAAGAATTCTATAAATAAAGAGCTCATATCCTCATTTCATCATCCACAAACATTGCAAAGTTACCATGCTAAAATACTTAGCCATTTCCATCCATCATTGAATTCTTAGCTAGGTTTTTTGAAAATTTGGCTTGGAGTTCTCATCTTTCATCACAGTGGATCAATTTCATCTTCAACATTTGAAGCTTGCATCTTAGGAATTGGGAAAGGGCCAATTTTCACATCAAATTGGCACCAATTCCCCCATGGGATCATGAGTTTGCACATCTAATTAGGATTTAATCTTTGTTTTATCATTTCATTATGTTCTTTGTTATTTTCATTCCTAGTTTGAGGTTGTAAATGGATTTCATGGGGAATCCTTGTTTTAGCTTATAATTCCTTTTTTAACTTGTTTACTCATGTAGTTTTGCAGGTAATAGGAGAGGGGTTCGCACATAAGTAAATGAATATCATCATCCATCATAACTGCATAATTCAAATAAGCACCACATCACATATATCATAATGCATAAAAAAAAAAACATCGCATAACACATATGTAGGCCGCATCAAAACTACATCATATAGCATCATCTCAAAAGAAAATATATATATAATGTTACAGGATAGAGTTAAGGGATATCCAAAAAATAGAGCTTGTAGGCTCAATGGTATATACATAATGTGTCATAACATAGAAGGAAATATAAAAAACATGCCCCTAGGAAAGGCTGTCATCATCCCCTTGTGGTGAAGAGTGTGGTGGCTGAGGACCTGTGATTGGCACTAAGGTAATAGGTGGACCAGTAGAAACCTCTGTCTATGCAACCAATGGAAATGACACTGATGTCATCATCTCCATGGTAATAGGCATCTGTGATGACACCGTGGCCTAACTCTGGGACACTGAAGGATCTATCATTGGTGGTTGCCTCTATACTAACCTATGCTCTGAACCAGTGGAGCCATGACTATGGCTCAAATGATGACTAGAGGCATGCCTATGTGAGTGGTGGGACCTATGCCCTGATGTGTGCCCTGATGAGCTAGACCCTCTTGCATTGGTCTGACTCCTACTGTTGCTCCCACTCCCTGATCTATGAACTAACTAGCCCGAAAGGGAAAACCTTCTTTGCTTCTTACAGGTTGCAATTCAGATGCACAAACAACATAGCAGAATATGAAGCTTTGGCACAGGGACTAATGTTTGCACATAAGAATAAGGCCACTACCTTGATGGTCAAAGGGGATTCAAAAATTGTTATCAAGCAAGTACACAACCAGTACACCTATCACAATAAAGGGCTGGCAACATATAGAAATAGGGTATGGAACCTGATCAAATACTTTGATGCCTTTGGGATTAGTTTAATCCTAAGAGAAGAAAATCAGATAGCTGATTCATTGGCTATTGCTGCAAGTACCCTGAAACCTATGAAAGGCTCCAAGCTCAAGAAATTCTCAGTGGAATTAATTTCCACCCCTGCAATTCCTGATAATATTACGAAATTTCAAGTCTTTGATGATGATCAACATATTCTAGCTTTCTTAGCAAGTTCAGATGTTTTTGAGGGGAAAATTATTGATGAGTCCAACAGAGATCAAGGGGATTGGAACCCTAAAGAATGTGATATAGAAGGAGTCCCTAATCTAAAAGGTAATAACATTCCCAAGAGAATGGTGGCCTTGGAAAGAATCTTTGATTTAGACCCAAGGGCTTGAGAGAAGATACTAGCTGAAGATAAGGGAGGTGAGTATGAGTTGTTTAACCTAGCTGATTCGGGTCCTAAAAGGAATGTCTACATAGGGAAAGCCTACCTTGAAGGAATTAGAAATGATATACTAAAGGCACTAAAGAAGGATATTTCTACGATAGCCTAGGCATATGAAGACCTAAAGACAGTCAATGCTTCTATGATGACTCACACTATCCCTTTGAAGCCCGAAGCCAAGCCATTTTGACAAAAACAACACCCAGTCAATGCCCTGATTGATCCACTAATCCTAAAGGAAGATTAGAAATTTCTTTTGGCAAGGATAATTTTCCCTGTACGCCATTCAACATGGGTAGGCAACTTAGTTCCAGTCTGTAAGAAAAATAGAGAGATCAGGTTATGTGTGGACTTTAGGAATCTGAACAGAGCTTCAGAAAAAGACAACTACCCACTCCCCTCACTGGATGAGGTCTTACAGACTGTCAATGGATCTCAAATGATATCATTCCTTGATGGTTACTCTAGATACAATTAGGTAATGGTTAACTATAAAGATAGAATGAAGAGAACCTTCACTACAAAGTGGGGAACATTTGCATACCGAAGGATTCCATTCGGTCTGATAAACGCCAGGGCGACCTTTTAGCATGCCATGGACGTGGCATTCAAGGATCTGATTGGAAAGTGCATCATTGTCTATATGGACGACCTCACGGTGTTCTCTACGGATCGATTGAACCACACCGCAGAATTGGAAAAATTTCTTGGGAGATGCATCTGATATGGCATCTCCCTGAATCCCAACAAGTGTGTATTCGGGGTTTCAGAAGGAAAGCTCTTGGGACATATAATTTCTAAAAGGGGAATATCAATCGACTTGGATCGAGTTCAATCCATCCTCAAGATAGCTATGCCAGGAAGTAAGAAAGGGATAAGATGTTTCTTTGAAAAGATCAACTTCATGAGAAAATTTATCATGGGCTTTGCAGAGATTGTAAAACCACTGAACAAAATGATGAGGAAAGAAGCTAAAATAGAGTGGACTGAGGAGGCAAAGGCCGCGTTTTCACAAATCAAGCGATCCATTTTAGAAGCACCCGTTCTCACTAGCCCCGATTACATAAAACTATTTTATATCTATTATTTTTCTTCTGAACATTCTTGCACAACAGTATTAACTCAACGAAGAGAGGAGGTAGGGGAGAGACCGATTGCTTTCATGAGCTCTCTATTCAAAAATGTTGAAGTCATGTACCCGCCTCTTGAGAAGCAAGCTTTTGCACTGGTCAGGGTTGTCAAGAAGTTCCGACATTACATTCTCTGGAGCCAAATCATCGCTATAGTCCTTGACACTGCTGTGAAGTCTTTACTTATGTAGAGCAATCTAGGAGAAAGAAGAGGGAAATGGATGGCCATCTTGCAAGAGTTCGATCTGGAGATACACCCTATGAAACTAGTTAGGGGTACAGGCTTGTCTCAGTCCATGGAAAACACTGGTGACAATATCATCTGTCAGCAATCTATGACCCAGTCTTTCTCTAACAACCCTTAGTATGTTGATACCATTTTCTTTATGCTCAATAGTGTCCAAAGGGAATGAATGTAACTCAAAGGAGAGCGCTAAGAATGAAGAGTTCTCATTACATGCTCAAAGGAGGGTTGCTATACAGGAAGAATTTTGAAGGAGTGTACCTATGATGCCTTGATCACTAAGAGGCTAAACATTTGATCTCTGAGTTTCACAGGAAACATGGCACAGGTCATGGGTCTGCAGACTCATTGGCACACCAAATCCTCGGATCTAGTTATTATTGGCCTTGTGTGTTCAAAGATTCCCATCAATTTATAAGAGGAAGGAAATTTAGCTTCTTTTTTTTTCATCATATTCAATGGATTTGGTTGAATCCAATGGTTCGACCGAACCTCACAAGGGGTTTGGCTGAACACATGGGTTCAATCAAACCCATGGTTCAACCAAACCACTAAAGCCTAAATTAAAAAATCATATTTAAATAGGTTCGGTCGAACATGGGTTTGACCGAACCCCTTAAATATGACAAAAACCAAAAATTCTTTCATTTTCAACTGTCACTTTCCCTGGTGTGTGTGGTGAACTGAGAATGTGACGGCGACCAAATATAGGTTTTTCTTTCTGGTGAAAGCAAATTTAAGTTCGTCTCTCCAAAGTTCATCATTCTAGTTTGCATATCGAGCACTAGGTATTTAAAATTCAATTTTTTTAGAGTTCAAAATGCATCTATTTGTTTAATTTTGAAACCCTCAATGCAAATTTTTTCAAATTTGTTGAATTCAAATTGCATTTGTTTGAAAGTTTTTAAAGCATTTTCAACATACAATATTTTGCTCCCCCATTTTGCATACATTTTTGTCTTGCGTAAATGAAATATTCCTTCCCATTTCAATAATCAAAACTATGGATAAATAGATTTACTTTTAGTTACAAGAAAAATGTATAAATTATAAATTTATAACATAATTATGTACATGGGAAATTCCTCTTGGAAGAAAAATCTCACAACGAAAAACATGAACCAATTATATTATTTGATAATAATATCATTTACAATAAAATATTCATGTGCATACCCTTATAGTAGTATCATTTAAACATGTGAATATGGAGTAATTTCTAGTAGCATGATGATACCTACAAAATCATTATGCTTTCTCCATCTCAAGCACCCATAAATAGAAAAAATTTAAACCATAAAGAAAGTGTAGTTTAACCAAAGCCATGAGCCAAAATAATGACCTAAAATTGGCACCAAATTTGGCACAAATTTCAACTTCATATTCCTTGACTTGGTTTATAGGATGTATTTAGCAAATGCTTTACATCTTGTGAAAAAAATTCAAATCCTCCTCCTCATAACCGACACTCAATTTTTGACATATTCAAACCCATTATTTAAGATGATCTTGATGATTTTCGTAATTCTAATCAATATTCTAGTGTAACCCCCATTTTTTATTCTCTTATGTGTCATATAACATTTCATAAGTAATTCCCATCTTATAATTTCATACAATGCTCTTACAACTTTTTAAATATATAAAAAGGAAAACCCTAGTTCAATTAGGATTATTTAATTATTATCACCTACATCCATTCATTACATGTTATTAGTTTGTAGTTGCACACATTATTAGGAAATATGCATTGTCTAAACAATTGGGGTATATTGCATGTTTGAGAGTGTTTTCCTTGATTTTTTATCTAGTTAAATTAATATCCTTTAAAATCTTGTTTTATGGAATTTTCATCTTAACTCTAATATGACTAGCAAATAAAATGACGATTGAATCATTTTTTCATATAATAGCTAATGAAAACCATATAAAGATCCACATTAAAGAAGATGAAAAATAATGATCACTTGAGACTATGATTTAGATACATGTGTTGGTAAACAAGATATTTTCCTAAATTGATAATTATGTATTGATGCACCTCTCCACCCTAAATATCCTCACTCATTGGCTAGTAATTTATATAATGTATTAGGTGGCTATCCTTAGGGAATTAATACTATTTATAATATTACCACTCTAATGGATTTTAATAATGTTGTACCCTCTATGAATCCATCTACCCTTCATCCTCTTCTTATAATGATTCCTCTCCTATCATACTATAGTTACTACTTCCATGGGGAACCCACTCCACCCATGTCCATCATTTCTTCACTAGTATTTTTCTTATCTCCCCATCCTTTATATATATGCTCTGCACACCATTGTTACTACTTAGCACTATCCTGCATGATATGTTCTATGCCATTCCTCCCTTATCCTATGAAAATCTAACCTTATATAGTGTAACTTCTCCTCCATTACCATGTCATTACCTTTATAGACCTTCCCTCTTTATATTCTCCCTTTTATCCTGCTACCTTGCCCACTAATATATCCCTATACCTTGGATATACTATTGAAGAAATTTAACTAACTTTCAATATCACAAAAATTAGACCCATATTTTTAAACGTAAAATGTGTATAATAAAGCACAATCCGTGCTTCCTAATTCAACTTCACTAATATCTATCGAATGAACTTAGGTTCATTACAATAAGATAATCATATAGCCATAATTAGTTGTAAAGATAATGGTAAAGTTTTCAATAGCCATATTTATCCTTCCACATGCCACCATTAGACATACACATAAGATTCATTAGGAAAAGTGGATGTGTGGATATGTGGATCATATGTGTCAAAACAATGCTTTGATAAGATGTGTGTAAGGAAAAAATGGAGTTCAAATGTTTGATTTATGTCTATATAATAGGTCATAAACTCTAGGGGAATTATTACCACTTTGCACAATATTGTGCACCATATATATATATATATATATATATATT
>VDFB02049217.1:22488736-22589397 GCA_007258455.2 Sequoia sempervirens
GTATCTCCCTCCTACCAAAGATTAAATTTGATGGTCAACTTTTCTTGTCAACAAATTTTTTAATGATGGTTATCTATTCAAGGGTGCCCTTAAAACATTATAATATACCTTAGTGTATGTAAAATTATATATAAATCAAACATATATATCATTATAATTCTATATAAATTTTGATAGTCTATCCAAAATATCTCCTTTTATCTGATACAATCTTCTTAAAATTTTGATTGTATTCTACGACAAAAATCTCTAAATACGGTCATATGGCCATCAAATTTAAGCCATGTCGCCTACCTCCACTCCCTCCATTCCTTTCTCTCAAGTCATCATTTAAAAAGAATATAATTAATAATTATATTAATATTAAAAACAAGGTGTTCGACCGAACATCTTTAGAATGTTTAGTGGAACCCATTTAAAATCATTTTTTTATTCTATGGTGTGTGGGTTGAATCGAACATGGGTTTGACTGAACCCATATTCTACCGAAATTTTTTATTTTCTTCGACCGAAGAAATGTTCGACCGAACCCATAATTTTTCACCCTCCCCCTGAGGCACCAAAATTGCTGAGAATTTTGCACTTTGAAGCTCAATTTGAGAATGAAAATGGAGGAGATCTCAAAAACCCAACTAGTATCGGGTTCCCCTCAAAATGAGCTTATATCCAACGAATATAATTTTAATATGTTTTGATTATATTATCTATCTGTTTTTTAAGTTTCATTAAATATAGGTTTTTCACTGAAAACAAAACTCTTTGTTCTACACAAGTGGAAAAATAGAAGATTATAAAAAAAAAAATTAAAAATATGAGTGCACCAAATATTGGAGTCCTTGATCCAACAAAAAAAATAAAAATAATTTTGATACATATAGTAAAATTTATGCGTTATATGGTCGTGTTATCTCTGAATTGTAATTGATTTTACTTTGAAACTTAATTAGAGGAAAAATATTCAATAAAAAACTATCTAACCAAGTGGAAGAACTATATATCGGAGTTACAAATCTAAATTTGAAAGAGATAGAATTTTATCTTTCAAGGAAAAAAATTTATGGGTTATACGATGTGCGTCACTTTTTAAAAATGTTGTTTTTTGAAAAAAACCAATTTTCGTGGGAGATGGAAAAAGAAGTGCAATCTGATTCAAAAAAATTGAAAAAAATATTTTTAGAATCTACAGACAAAATGTGACAAGACTCTAGTTTGCATCATCTTCAAATTCCTCATGGTTTAATCGCTATAGGTGCTCGAATGTGAAGATTTTGTTAAAAAAAATATCAGTGTCTAGTTTGGCCAAAAATTGTAAACCACTATTGTGGGATCACCCATGTGAGAACATGCCACATATGTCAGATTTCTTCATTGAAAGAATGCCATGTAGCTCGTCTAGGAGGTAAGGCCATTTGCCTAATGGGCACTAGATTTCATTGGGGTAATTAACCCAAACTCTTTTCTAGGAAACAAGTTCATTTTGACTGCCACTGATTACTGCGCAAGGTGGATAGAGGCTATACCCTACAAAAATAGCACAACATAGGTAGTGATCAAGTTTCTCACCGAATGCATAACCACTAGGTTTGGGGTACCCTTTGCTTTGGTATGTGACAATGGCCCTACTTTTTCTTGTACTGAGTTTATTTCTTTGGCTTATGACCTCAAAATCATCTTGAATTATTCCTCAAACTATTACCGACAAGGCAATGGAGTTGCTGAATCAACCAATAAGAGTCTCTTAAGGGTAATTAGGAAACTGTTAGAAAACAATCCTAGAGACTGGCATACCCAGCTGAGATTTGCATTATGGGTAGATAGGACTAGGATTAAGGTTGCTTTGAATACCTCACCCTTCAAGCTAGTATATGGCCAAGACCCTGTGTTCCCTATCCATTTGCAAATACCTATCCTTGAGTTCATGTAGAAATTCTACTCCAGTGATGATAAGATAGAAGTAAGATTAGCTGCCTTGTTGCAATTAGAAGAGCAAAGAGATGTCCCCTTGCAACAATTCTTTAGGCATTAGGCTGTTGTCAAATGTTGGTTTGAAAAAAGAGCCAAAAGTAAGGCCTTTAGAATATCTAACCTTGTGCTGCTATGGGACAAAGCTAGTGAAAATAAGGGCAGTCACCATAAATTCAATAAGCTCTGGTTAGGTCCTTATCAGATTGCTAAGATTTTAGGAGAAAATGCTTTCCGATTGAGTAAATTGACTGGGGAACCTATTCCATTACCTATCAATGGACAGTTTCTTAAACACTATTTTGAGTCATGAAGTTGGTATTTTGGCTAGGTGATGCATCTGTGTAAATATTTCTGCTTGTATATAATATCTTTCTTGTTTGTAAATAATTTGTATCTATGTAAGTAGTTTTTTTTTCTATTTGTGAAAAAATTGTTGTTTGTTTGTTTGTCCTTTCTGGTTGTCTTCCTATTTCCTTTGTGCTGTTGGTTTCTGTTTTGTTTTGTTCTTTGAAGTTTATCTATTCTTTTCCATCTTTAAATGGTGGGCGGTTATCTGGAGCATATAATGGTTACTAGGAGAGAAGTGGTTTAGATAATTTTTAGGCTTGCTAACTGGGTGATTTTGTCCTAAATTCTTTTTTTTATGCCCATTGTCAATAAGAGTTGTGGAAAGCATTAAAAAAAAGGTGCAAAGTAAATAACCTTCATTAGCTTCCCCTGAATCTTTTAGAAATTATCAAGATCATCCCCTCTTGTAATAGTATATTTGTCCTAGAATGATAGTGTTGTAAGATTTGAGTGAAAAATCTGATCTCCAAAATGTTGATATAAGGTCCATGGTAGTTTTCAACCCAGTACAGATGTTAAGCATCTGACATATTGAAAATAAATGAATGAAATATTTGAAACTTTGAGAAAACAAAAAAAAGAGAGAACTATTCAAAAGAGAGAAAGGATTCAATATGAATGGGTGATTCCAGTATCTCTACTGGGGCTATGGATGATTGGCTGGCAGTAGAGAAATATTGTGAGAAAACTAGAGGTATCTCTGCTGGGGCTATGGATGCCTGACTGGCAGCGGAGAAATGCCCAGGACTTCATTGCACAATAGCAAAAGGGAATCAACTCATGTAGTTCAAATCTTGCGCATTGTTGTTCGAAAGATCGAGAAAGATTTGTAAAAGGGTGATGCACAATCAAGCACACACATAGAATTAGGGTTGCTATTGTTGATTTACATCTGAGATTCTAGCTTAGCCTTGGTTACTAAAATTGACCCAACTGGAGTTGTGATGTTCATGAACCAGGAGTTTTAGGTAGTGGAATCCTTCAGCTTCTTGAAAATGGTTAAACCATTTTCCCAGCCCAGTCGCCATTTGTTATGTCTTGCATAACCACCCCATTTTGATCTAAAAAAAAATGCCCCCCCTTGTTTTGTTTGTTTTTAATTGCTTTTGGTTATTTTCTCTACTCTCAGGGGTTCTTTTGCTTTATGCCTAGGATTGCCTTCTTGTTTTTGTCAACTTTGATTCTTAGCTTAAATATGGTTTTCTTCTTGTTGTAAATTGGATGAAATAATTATAAGCATTAGTTGATTCTATTGTAATATATATTATGTGCTTCCCAGGACTAATGGGGACTTTGTTTTGCAGGATAAAATCACACATGTGATGACATTTTCCAAGTGAGCTCAATTGGAATGCATTCCTTAGTCTAGTTGGTCACAATTTTCCTCTAAGAAGAAAGTTGGCAAAACCTTGCAGAAGTCTTTCCGACTACCAGTGCATTTGGCTGATAGGTGACTGTGTTGCCACTTGACAAGACCCCAAAGATGTCATAGTGATCATAATTCACATGAAGTTTCCTATCAGCTACACAATAACCATCGTCCCAATGACTAGGAGTTTCCCCATCTGCGTGAAAAGTCTTCTTCGGAAAAAGGTCTTGGCGAGATATTTATATCTCACTGGCTGGTAGTAGTTGGATATTCATAATCAGTAGGAGATTTCCTTCGGGGAAAAGTCTTGGCAACTTCTTCATGTCTCACCGGCTAGTGCATAAGGAGTGGGCACTTCAGCGGGTGGTCTTGCCAAGTGCCTTGAGTCTTGTCGACCACCGAAAATGGGAGGCATCTCAGTGAGACTTTCATAGTAGGGAGATGTCTTGTCGAGCACCTTGAGTCTTGCCAACCACCGACAAGGGGAGGCATGTCGGTGAGACTTTCGCGGCGGGGAGATGTCTTGGCAAGCACATCAGGTCTCGCCGACAAAACACAAGAGGTAGATCAGTATTAATGGAAAAATTATTTTAGAGCATTCAAGGCAGCCCTTCGAGGGAGTTGAAAGATAGACACTGATACTAGGAGTAAATGTTACAGCTACAAAAGATCTAAGGGTTTCTCCTGAGAAAAAAAATCTTTCATCAGCAGGGATTCACATTGAAGGCAACTTTGACTCTCTTTGAAAAAGATCTGAGGCTCAACTCTCCTAGAAGCAAATATTTTGTAAACCCTAATGCAGGGGGACAACACATTCTTTTGGTACACTTTGTATATATATATGGAATTCTTTCCTCTTTGAAAAGGTTAGAACTTCCAAGAAAGAACTTCTAGGGTTAGAAAAGAGTTAGAAATCAGAAAGAAATGCCAGAAAAGGTAGATCTACTTCCTGATTCTTTGTAATAGGAGCTTCTTTTGTCTTCTTAGTTAACAGTTAGATTTAGTAGGAAATAATGATGTATCTTTCTAGTTTTCTTAATATAAATGGAAAAAATTTGGAGCCATAGATTTTTTGTACACTAGTGATTATGCCAGCTTTGTAAATGTTGCTTATCTATTTCACTAACAGTAGAAGCAACCAGATCTTAATCTACTTCAGATTATGTTTCAGAATGGTGTTTTTCTTAAGTTAATCATTTGATTTGTGAAGTCTTCAAGGAATGGAATGTTATTTTGGTGTTTAATTTAAAATGGTAACTAGTACTTTGTTGTAGAAATCAACACTGTGAATGAATGCAACTGTGTGTTAATCACAAGTTGACTTTGTTCTTCAATTTTAGTTTACAATTCCTTGAAGGATAACAAGCCTGGTTAAAGTAGGTGAACTATCATTCTTTTCTGTCCCAAAGCTCTAACCCATCTTTTTATGTTTCTTTTAAAACCCTTGGTTAGAGTAGGTTTAAATTCATGCTTGATCTTAGAATGATCCAGAAGCTCACACCAGCTAGCCCCTTGAATATTACTGTTACATTGGCCACTGAGGGACATTAGCATAGTTGAGAACCAACTACAAAGACCTTGGGAGATAAGATATCCATGTGTTATCTTTCTCTTTCATGAGAAACAAAATAGCAATATTTTGTTTGTATGTTGTGCTAAAAAGACAATCAACAAAAATTGGCGCTAGAAGGAGGGCCTAGAAGGGAAAACTAGATAATACTGAATTTTTCTCTCTAGAAAGGCCCCACAAAGTTCTTCGATGAACTCAAAATCTAACACCTTTCATAGAACTTAAGCTCCCAACTAGACACAAGAGTCACATGACTGAGGCAGCTATCATACCACCTTTATCAACCCCACTCACTCCACCAGGGTTTTCACCAATACCCCAGTGGATACCTATCAATATACCATCACGTCCATCTCAATTGTCATCACAACTGGTTCAACCCATACAACAGCTAGTTCAACCACCACCGCCACCAATGGAATTCTTTCATAATAATCCATCTCCATTGGGGACTATTCCTAGAGGTTTTCACGATATTCCCAAGAACCCTAAGAAATTATGCCCCAAGTACATTCATGGCGAGTCAAGGAGTGCTGAAGAGCACATACAAGCTTTCAAGGATGCTTGTACTAGAGCTTAGATAGCCCACCATGATGTAGTCTGCAGGTTATTCCCTTACTCCTTAGGGGATATGGCATACAATTGGTACCTTAATCTTCCTCAAGGTTCCATTCTAACCTGGACACACTTGGAAAACACTTTCATTAATCAGTTTAGGGTTTATGTGGATCTAGCTCTTTTATACCACCAATTTTTCACTATTAGAAAAGAACTAGGTGAATCCTTGCCCTTATTCAATACCAGGTTCCAATGGATGTATAGGAGATCACAAGATCCCTATTTAGTCACTAAGAATAGTGCCATTCAAGCTTACTTTAGAGTCATAGATCCCTTGCTTGGCTTGTTCTTCTAAAGGACCTATCAACCAACTGATATTGATTCTCTATCCAAAGTCTATCATCTAGCTATCAAGCTGTAGCAACAACTCAGTTCTCAACAAGGAAGCCTGGGGGGAGGTTTCCCTTTAATAGGATATCAGATGTACAACCCAACTCCTCTATTTAATACTATCCCAAGGATGTCTCCTTCCCATTATGGACATGTGTCTGAATTGCAAACCCAACCACCTGTTCCATTATTTGCTATTGGAACTCCTGATCTCTTTCAACAATCTCAGCTTCGTAAAAGCTCCCATGGTCATCATAACCAAATTGCAACACCAAATCATGGTGGCCAACCACCTATTGCTAAGAGTGTGGAAATTGAGAAGACAGTTCAACTTACAAATGAGAAAGAAACCTTGAAGAAAAAATTGTCTCAAGTTACAAATGATATGGCTCAACTGTAGGAGTTTAGGTGAACTCCTCAAACCCCCCAGAACCACCTACAAGACAAAAACTTCCACAAGAGAGAAATGGCAGAAATATCATGCTATGATTAAAATGCAAGGATGCCAAATTGATTATGACATGACATGATTACAAATGTACAAGATGCCTGAATATATAGGCATGAGAGAAAACCTAAAATGCAAGAGATGTTGCCATGTGTCTTGATCTAACAACATGTGACAACATGTGAACCCTATCTAGATAATTATTAAATGTTGAGATAAGTTCTAGAAGGACAACTCATCTTCTAGAAGAAATCTTATCCCACCAAACAAGGAAGGGAATATTATCCCATTTATTAAATGATTGTAACCTAGGACTAAATGATTTATGACCTAAGTTAACTTATGCTAGTGTAATAATTAATTAAATAATTACACCAACACCCCCCCATAAGTGCACCTTAGGGAGGAAAATGCAATGATTATACAAGATGATGATGGGTCCTGGCTATGAGGCCATGTTAGGTACCCATGTACATGAAGATGCAGAAAAATCTCCCACAACTGGAGAAAAGGGGAAAACCCCTCTCCAAAAAGGAGATGAAAAAGAAAATGTGAGATAGGATGGGAAGGATGGAGGACTCCCAAATACCCCCCAAGTACACCATTCGTCACATGGATACAATATATTCGCCCCCCATAGGGAGGAGATAGAGATGCTTCCCATTCTGGATAAGAATTGAAGGAAGGATGTACGCTGATGATGATCTCTTTGAACTCTACTGAAATGTCTCCTTGCTTGAAGATGAAGATTCAATGGTGACAAACCAGGACGATGCAAAAACTGATGTTGAACAATATCCAAAGACAAAGATATAAATGCCTGATTTTTCTGAAACGAAAAATGGCCTGCTTATAAATAAAATTTTCTCAGAGGACAATTGACCAGGATGATTTTTTGCTGCAAATTGTATGGATAGTATGATTGATTTTGCAAACCCTAAAAATACCTCTGAAGCTCCCCGATTGATGTATCTGATTTTGATGAATGAGCAGGCGATCCTAGGGTTTGAAGGCCTTCTGAAGACAATGGTGAGCTTGAATCTGACTCAATCTACATTAGAAATCAGCTTGGTCCCTGGGTGGAAACAAGTACCCTTCAATGGAAACCTCCAAGCCTGTGAAGAATCTCGCACACCAACTTTCTTGATCGAGGGTTGATGTTTATGTTTCACTGGATAAGATCTGATTATGGATGCACAGTCCTTGAAGCTGCAGTCTTCAATGGAGGACCTTTGAGCCAGGAAAGATGATCAACCACAAAGAAAAGTGTTGCAACAATGGAATGCTGATTAAAGATTCTCTTGATATGATGAAAAAGATATGATGGAGACTTGATAGCCCCCCCTGAATGAAGTGTCCTCAAAACCACTAAAATAAATATGAAGCAAATCCAATGGTAGATGCTGAAGAAACCTCAAGTCTTGAATGGAATGACAGGGAAGAAGTCTCAGATATGAAATCTCTAAAAAGAGAAGTGATGCCCCCTCAAGAATGGCCTCCAAACCTATAGAAGTAGCCATGTCAGTGATACCTCAAACGAAGCCATCCTATGATTGCAAGTCTGGAAAAAATGAATGTGTCCTGATGGATGATGATAGTGGAAGCCTCAATCAATGAATTTGGACAAGGAATCATTGAAGGTGAAGGGATATGGTGCAAGAGCACCTAAAAACATGTAATTGCAAAGTGCATTCTATGAGGGTTAGTCTAGGAGTTAGTGATAGTATGAGTAATTTTTATGTTAAATAAGGTCTTTGAAACTATTAATGATGTAATTAGGGGTTTTTGATGTTATTTAGTTCAAAAAATGCAAAAGGTTGCATAAAAATGTACTTGTTGTCAACAAATTGTTAAAAGTGCAAAATTAGGCAATTAGGGGTCTAATTGGTAAAAAGTTGGTTTCCAATGTCCAAATAATTAAAATTCCAATTGGAGGATGTTTGTAAGGGTGGTTAGATGCTAAATAAGCCTCTCATGGTCGAGGTATGGTGGTTGAATTGTTTTTTTGAAGTTATAATGAAAAAAAGGCTGCTTTTTGGAAATTTCTGTGTGTAAATTTGTTGCTAAAACATGTGGTACAACCTTTGTATGACCTGTACGGGATCAACCTTGGTATGGTTGGAAAGAGGAGAGTGTCAGATTTCATTTGAAAGTGGTTTGGTGAATTTTCATTAAGTTTAGAGGGTTTTATTGACGTTTTACTGAAACTGCCCTGTTTTGGTGTAAATTGGTGATTTGAGAGTATTAAAATGAGTTTTTAGGGCATTCCACCTACTGTAGCAATTGTAACTCGGTGGAATGGCCCCATTTTTTGTAAAATAGGTTTCCAAATTATTTGCAAGTCAGAGGAAGTATGTTTGTCGGTTTTGGGTGTTGCCCTAGGTTGAATTTGGGTGATTTTCCTTATGAAAGTGAGGAACTAAATGATGGTTTATGAGTTTTCTGGAAGAAATAACCTATGTGATGAAGTTTAAAGCTTGTGCAGGAATAATTATGCGTGTTTGAATAGGTGGCAGAGTCTGGAAAGGTCTGGAGGTATGATTTACAATAAACCCTCCTTTTGAAGGCCTAGAATCAAGGGTTTTAGGCTGTGCTATGTTGGAAGAGTGATTTCTGGAAACTATTGGTGGATTTAGTAGTTTTTGGGCATTTTAATTGCTGCCCCAAGGTTTCATAAAGTTTGGTGGAGTTTAAAGGGTACTTTCTTTGTAAAAGTGGGCTAATCCACTAGCCTTTTCCATGGCAGGAGTATTGGATCTTTGAGTTTGTCCAAAAGAGTTGATATTGGTTTTCCTGTATGTTTTATAACTTGTAAAAGGGTATCTTAATCATCCTTGAGTTTTGTTAGGTGTTTTGGAAAATGTTGGTGAAAATGCCTAAACTTGGTTTGCACTAAAACTGGGGTTTAGGAGTGAAATTGGGAAATTGTGCTTCTGATGATTGTAGAACTTGGAAGGCTGGTTGAATTACTTTATGTGGTCATTTTAATATTTTTGGATACTTCTTGAAGGTAGGTTTCCAAGTTGATTAAGGTTGAGCCTCTGGACTCTGCATCAGAGTGGTATCAGAGCAAGGAAGTAGATCTCTTAAAGATTGAAGGAGAAAGGACATCATGGCTACCAAAGGTTTGAATGAGAAGGAGAAACAGATGAGGAATGCAATTTTCAAGACTAGGTGCAAGTGCAAAGGTAAGATATGCAAGGTTATGGTTGATTCAAGTAGTTTGGATAACTTGGTAGCTCTTGAAATGGTTGAAAAGTTGAACTTAGAAAGGTTCCCGCATGATTCACCTTATTATGTTTCATTGATTAATGGTGAGAACACATTTTTGGTTAAAGAACAATCATGGGTTGAATTTGAAATAGGTGAATATAAGGACAAAATATTATGTGATATTGTACCATTGCACTCTTGTCATCTAATGTTTGGGAAACCATGGTGTTGGGAAAGATTTGCTGTGTACTATGGCAGGGATAATAGTTACCAGATTAAAAAGGATGGGTGGATTTATATTCTAACTTCATTGGTGGAAAATGGCCAAGACAAGAAAACAAGGGTGCTACTGTAGGAAAGATAAAAGTTCTTAGGATATAAAGAAGACAAAGACAAGGATGAGGAAAAAGGGCATAGCATAATTGCAATGGAGAAAGAAAAACATCATGAAGAAGCATTGGGAAGGATAGTGCAGATTGAAGACATAAGGGAGACAAGGGAAGTGAAGGTCAAACATGAAATGACCTTAAAAGAGCAAGGTAAGCTTGAGGATTGTGTTGAAGATAAAGGACAAAAAGAAGTTTGTTCATTGCAGGTTAATGGTGTTCAAGGGCAGACACCTATGACAAACACAGTGGTACAAGAAGCTGAGATAGGGTATTGTGAGCAGGAGGCACTTGGGGCAGAGATCTCTCAAAGAGAAGAGAATAAGAATGAAGGAGAATTACCAATGGAGAACCAAGGAAGGCCTAGTGAGGTCTATAGAGGAGATGAGCAATGTTTGCTGACTGGACAGGGTATTGGGCAATCACAAAAGTCTGATAACAAAGAAGATGAGCTGCAGCAGGGTAGAACAACTGATGACAGGGAAGTTTTGAAGGCTGAGAATGTTAAAGGGAAAAGAAGAGATGCAGATAAGATAGGTGGAAAAGTTGGGGAAATCCATGAAAGGCTTGAAAATTATGACAAGATCATGATTGGGGCAATAGAGTGTCCCTTGACAGCAAGTGTAAGTGATGAAAAGACAGGGATTGTAAACACAGTGGATTGTGTGACAGAGGGTAAAAAGGTCTTGGAAACTGAGAAAATGAAGAATGAGGAAGTGACTAAAAAGAAAAATGATGAGAGGAATGAAAGAAGTCTTGTAAGGCTTGAAGATAATGAGCAGGTTGTGGAAGTCAGGAAAAAGACAGTCAGCTATGAAGATTGGCAGAAAATAGTGAAGGAGACTATGGAAGAGTTTGGAGAGTTTATAGGAGTTGAGCAGAGGTTGGTCACCATGAGAGGTGAAGGAAATATGGCAAAGGTTTTGAAAAGAGTTGCAATAAGGATAGAGGTTAGAATTGAGATGTTGAAGATGCTAGGTTAGGGAATGGCTAAGAGAAGACAGTGTGTGCGGTTTCCAACTGAGTTGGAGAAGAGAGGAAAATTTGAGATTGGGATAGTGAGTTGTCCTTGGTTGTTGAGTTTAGTAATCAGGCTATTGTATGCTATTGAGACAAGGGATCTAAGCATAATTCATTTGAGTGCAGGTGTGAAGTGGAAGGATAAGGGGCTAAGAGTGAAGGGAATCACTGATTTGTTCATCCTTCTGACAGTGGTCAGACCAAGGGTTAAAATGAAAGTGGAAGGGAAAAATGCAGATTATGTTGCAAATAATAGAATTGAAGGGAAAATCTACATGTATAATTGGCCAAGGCTCATGGAAGAGCATGAAAAAGAGACACTAATGCATGGTTGTTTCAGTTTTTGTATTGAATTTTTGTTTGCAGGTGTTAATAAAGACAAAAGGCAGCAAGCAGATTCATTTGAGCAGGATCAAGCATGGCAAGGTGCAGTCAAAGCAAAGTATGAAGGGTATAAAGTCCCTTGGAGGAAGATTTCCATGTAGGTGACTTGGAGCAGGTTTGAAGGGATTGTGTAGAGAGTTGGAGAAAACCTTTGGAGTAATTTATGGGGCATAAATTTTTTCTACCCGGGGAGTATGGTGCAGGAGCACCTAAAAACATGTAATTGCAAAGTGCATTCTATGAGGGTTAGTCTAGGAGTTAGTGATAGTATGAGTAATTTTTATGTTAAATAAGGTATTTGAGACTATTAATGATGTCATTAGGGGTTTTTGATGTTATTTAGTTCAAAAAATGCAAAAGGTTGCATAAAAATGTACTTATTGTCAACAAATTGTTAAAAGTGCAAAACTAGGCAATTAGGGGTCTAATTGGTAAAAAGTTGGTTTCCAATGTCCAACTAATTAAAATTCCAGTTGGAGGATGTTTTTAAGGGTGGTTATATGTTAAATGAGCCTCTCATGGTCGAGGTATGGTGGTTGAATCATTTTTTTGAAGTTATAATGAAAAAAAGGCTACTTTCTGGAAATTTTTGTGTGTAAATTTGCTGCTAAAACATGTGGTATGACCTTTGTACGACTTGTACATGCTCAACCTTGGCATGGTTGGAAAGAGGAGAGTATTAGATTTCATTTGAAAGTGGTTTGGTGAATTTTCATTAAGTTTAGAGGGTTTTATTGATGTTTTACTGAAACTGCCCTGTTTTGGTGTAAATTGGTGATTTGAGAGTATTAAAATTAGTTTTTAGGGCATTCCACCTACTGTAGCAATTGTAACTTGGTGGAATGGCCCCGTTTTTTGTAAAATAGGTTTCCAAATTATTTGCAAGTCAGAGGAAGTGTGTTTGTGGGTTTTGGGTGTTGCCCTAGGTTGAATTTGGGTGATTTTTCTTATGAAAGTGAGGAACTAAATGATGGTTTATGAGTTTTTTGGAAGAAATAACCTATGTGATGAAGTTTAAAGCTTGTGCAGGAATAATTATGCATGTTTGAACAGGTGGCAGAGTCTGGAAAGGTCTGGAGGTATGATTTACAATAAACCCTCCTTTTGAAGGCCTAGAATCAAGGGTTTTAGGCTGTGCTATGTTGGAAGAGTGATTTTTGGAAACTATTGGTGGATTTAGTAGTTTTTGGGAATTTTAATTGCTTCCCAAAGGTTTCATAAAGTTTGGTGGAGTTTAAAGGGTAATTTCTTTGTAAAAGTGGGCTAATCCACTAGCCTTTTCCATGGCAGGAGTATTGGATCTTTGAATTTGTCCAAAAGAGTTGATATTGGTTTTCCTGTATGTTTTATAACTTGCAAAAGGGTATCTTAATCATCCTTGAGTTTGTTAGGTGTTTTGGAAAATGTTGGTGAAAATGCCTAAACTTGGTTTGCACTAAAACTGGGGTTTAGGAGTGAAATTGGGAAATTGTGCTTCTGATGATTGTAGAACTTGGAAGGCTAGTTGAATTACTTTATGTGGTCATTTTAATATTTCTGGATACTTCTTGAAGGCAGGTTTCCAAGTTGATTAAGGTTGAGCCACCGGACTCTGCATTAGGATACCAACTGTCTCTGATGGAGAAGAAACACCTGAGGGAACCTTGTCAACCTCTTCGGAAAGATCAACCTCCTGTACAATAATATCATCATGGGGTACTTAATCTGAAGCATGAATATCTTCACTCGGATGAGGAACTATACCAAACAAATAAGGCAATAAATGGTGGCAGATCCCATCTCGCCATTGTTGATAGTTAGCCTTGTGCAACATAACCAAAGGAGTATATGCAAGCCCCATAATAAAATTTCTCCAAAAAAAAAAAAGACATTGACCTTCAACAAGAAATAGAATCCTCCAAAGATGATATGCAACTGAAGTGATGCTACTCAGATCAAAAAATATTTTTCCAAGCTTCAGGATGTCCAAGTTATTGAACAAATGCACCAAACTGAAAAAATCAATGCAAAAGTACCTAGAGCTGAAACTGATTAAGGGATATGGACTGATGAAAAAAGCTCTGAAATATCTTCTGAATTCCGCTATATTTTTTGGATTTTGACAATCTGATGTGAAGATATTGGCCGTTGAGTCGAATGTGGAGGATTGACTTCAACTGACTGTAGAATTTTCTAAGCAAAATTTCACAGAATAGATGCCACCACTGGAAAGTAGACAAAATTATCTTTCCAACGGTATCTTGATTGTCAATTTTCAATACCATGGCCAAAAGTTATGATTTTTTCAAAAAAACTGAATTTAGCTTGTAGGAAATAGGTTTTCTAGCCAAAACAAATTCTTTTGATTTGATTTCTGCAAAATTTGTTCACAATGAGTGGACAAAAATAGAAACCCATAAATATTTTGAAGCTAATAACAAAACCCAAAAATAGATTTTTGATCCAACAAGCAAAAAATGAAAAAATATTTTTTTAAACCTTCAGCCAGAGAAAAATGATGCGCACTGATGTTTGTTCAGTGATTTTCTCTAGATCCGTATAAGATATCAAAAATCTAAAAGATACCCAATTCATATTTCGACCTAGTCTACAAAACCTAGAAATTTTTTTTCTTGGAACTGAGTGGAAGCTAGATTTTTGAAACAAAAAATGAAAAACAGCTTTAAAAAAATTGCTTGCATCCAGCAAGATTTTCATGCCAAAAAATAATCTCTCATATCTGAGAAGAATTCTACAACACTGAAGCTCTGATACCATGTAGGAGTTTAGGTGAACTCCTAAAACCCCCCAGAATCACCTGCAAGACAAAAACTTCCACAAGAGAGAAATGGCAGAAATATCATGCTATGATTAAGATGCAAGGATACCAAATGATTATGAGATGACATGATTACAAATGTACAAGATGCCTGAATATATAGGCATGAGAGAAAACCTAAAATGCAAGAGATGTTGCCATGTGTCTTGATCTAACAACATGTGACAACATGTGAACCCTATCTAGATAATTATTAAATGTTGAGATAAGTTCTAGGACAACTCATCTTCTAGAAGGAATCTTATCCCAACAAACAAGGAAGGGAATATTATCCCATTTATTAAATGATTGTAACCTAGGACTAAATGATTTATGACCTAAGTTAACTTATGCTAGTATAATAATTAATTAATTAATTACACCAACATCAACTTTGATTGAACCCCTTCCAAAACCAAGGTAAATACCCTAATCAAAACAACAATAATTATGGTACTTATCAGAATCATAACAATTACAACCAAAGGGGTTATCAAGGCTAGGGTTCCTCTAATCAAGGGTATCAAAATCAAAACAGAGGGTATAACCAAAGGCCAAATAACAACAGACAATGGAATACAGGGAATGGAATACATGGCCCAATAATGGAGTTTCTCATAACTATCAAGAAAATGAGGAGAGATCACATACTGCAAATGTGGCTGACCTCAACTTCATGACCAATTGGTGCAGGCTACATAATACAACCCATTCTGAGGTGAATTTCCCTAAAATGGAGAAAGTTGTCAAGATGGCACAAGAAGATGCCCAAACATTCCAAAGGAATCCTCACAAAGAAGGCAGCTCAGTAGATACAACAATGACTTATGACCTCTTTGAGGAGGAACCTTCATTCCCAAGGCAAGAGCTGAATGAACCAGAGGATGATTCATATGATGCTCAAGCCTTTCAGGTAAAACGAGGACACTTCCTGAGAAATTAGAGTAAGGGGCCATTCACTATATCAGCGCCACCTAATCACAGGGTGCCTTCAAATCAAAGTGTTGATAATAATCCTCCTCCACTAGGAAGCCCGCCCGAATTCCATAGAAAGGGTAATTTCTTTGGTGTTTTCAAAGGTACTGCTAATTATAATACAAAATTTGATATTGTTTCTGAGATGCAGAAACATAAAACTTCTTTGTCATATTTTGACATCTTAAAGTGGTGCCCTGCCCAAAGGGAGATAGTGTTGAAAGCTTTGGAGCAAGCTAACAAATAAAAAGGAAAGAGAAAAGAATCACTTGTTGGGGACATGAATGCAGCCTTGTATAGAAATAAGGTAGGTACTCCACCATTTATTTTAAGTTTAAGAATTTATGGGAAGAACCTACATAACTGTCTGTTAGATTCAAGGGCTTCTGGAAATGTTATGTCATTTTCTGTATGTAAGAAATTGGGATTAAACCCCATTCAAACAAACAAGAAGGTCATTCAACTTGAAAAAATGGAGGTTAATGTGGTGGGGGAATTAAGAAACATACATGTTCAAGTAGGATTAGACCCTAGGATCCTAACCAACATAGATATCCAAGTAGCAGACATTCCCGAGACCTATGGTATGCTGTTGAGCAAAGTTTTGATGAAAATTCTAGGGGGATATCTTTCCCTTGACTTTTCACATATGTGGCTACCATGGAGAGGGATTCCTACTCATATTAGGATTGAAAGTGAGCCTCGTCTCAAGCATATCATCATTGAGTATGATTTCCCCAATGAGGTAGCCTGTTTTGAAATTGGGATAGGGGTTTACAAAAGAGATGAAATTTTATCCTTTTTTGTTCTTGATCCTAAAGAACTGCCAACTTCATAGTTCCCTGATTCTTTAATTAATGAAAATCAGCAGGGCTTGATCATAAAGTTGCAGCATGATCACTTTTTCTTGGGAGAAGATACTGACTTGCAAAGTCTACTACTCCCTAATTGGTGCAGGGTACATTATCAAAACCACTCTGAATTGACCTATCAACCCTACATTGACATTTTAAATCATGTTTCCCAAGTTGAGGAAGCTAGCTCAAGTCACCCTAAGACCATTGCAGACCACTTCTCATTTGAAGCCAAAGAAGCAACCATGTTAACTAGGGATACGATACCTTCAACTGAGGCTCCTTCTCAAATTGAACCTAGCCCAAACATATTTCCAAATCAACATATTGATAATGAACATCCCCAAGGTTTATTTGACATCCCTGCACTGAAAAATACCCCAAAACCTAGGGGGTTAGCCAAAGATACAACCGACCATCAGAAGGATAGCCACTGATTATATGATATATCTGTATCAGAATTAGAAATTACACCTGAGGAACTAGTTGAACACCCATTCCCTATATCTGATGTAAAAGATCAGGTAGTCCCACCCTTGGTTCATTCTACCCAAGTGTCCATAATGACCTCAAAAGGACCAACTCCAGCTCACAATTAGCTATGGACCCTCACATTTGATTGATTCAAATCTAAGACAGGTTGTGGTGTTGGGATTGAACTAACCAACTCGAAAGGGAAAACCTTGTTTGCTTCTTATAGGTTACAATTTGGATGCACAAACAACGTAGTAGAATATGAAGCTCTGGAACAGGGACTAATGTTTGCACATAAGAAGGTCACTGCCTTGATAGTCAAAGGGGATTTAGAAATTGTTATCAAGCAAGAACACAGCCAATACACCTATCACAATAAAAGGCTGGCAGCATATAGAAACAGTGTATGGAACCTAATCAAAGACTTTGATGCCTTTGGGATTAGTTTAATCCCAAGAGAAGAAAATCAGATAGCTGATTCATTGGTTGTTGCTGCAAGTAGCCTCAAACCTATGCAAGGCTCCAAGATCAAGAAATTCTCAGTGGAATTAATTTCCACCCTTGTAGTTCCTGATAATATCATGAACTTTCAAGTCTTTGATGATGACCGACATATTCTAGCTTTCTTATCATGTTTAGATGTTTTTGAGGGGAAAATTATTGATGAGTCCAACAGAGATTAAGGGGATTGGAACTTTGAAGAATTTGATATAGAAGGAGTCCTTAATCTAAAAGGTAATAACATTCCTAAGGGAATGGTGGCCTTGCAAATAATTTTTGATTTAGACCCAAGGGCTCGAGAGAAGATACCAGCTGAAGATAAGGGAGGCAAGTATGAAGTGGTTAACCTAGCTGATTGGGGTCCTGAAAGGAATGTCTACATAGGGAAATCCTGCCCTGAAGAAATCATAAATGATATACTAAAGGCACTAAAGAAGGATATTGCTTTGATAGCCTGGGGATATGAAGACCTAAAGACATTCTATGCTTCTATGATGATTCACTCTATCCCTCTGAAGCCCAAAGCTAAGCCATTTCGACAAAAACAATTCCCTGTCAATGCCCTGATTGAGCCACTAATCCTAAAGGAAGTTCAGAAGTTGCTTTCGGCAAGGATAATTTTCCCTGTATGCCATTCAACATGGGTGGCCAACTTAGTTCCAGTCCATAAGAAAAATAGAGAGATCAGGTTATGTGTGGACTTTAGGAATTTGAACAGAGCTTCAGAAAAAGACAACTACCCACTCCCCTCACTGGATGAGGTCTTACAGACTATCAACGGATCTCAAATGATATCATTCCTTGATTGTTACTTTGGATATAATCAGGTAATGGTTAACTATAAAGACAAAATGAAGACGGGCTTCATTACAAAGTGGGGAACGTTTGCATACCAAAGGATTCCATTCAATCTGATAAATGCCAGGGTGACCTTTCAGCATGCCATGGATGTGGCATTCAAGGATTTGATTGAAAATTGCATCATTGTCTATATGGATGACCTCACTGTGTTCTCTAGGGATCAACTGAACCACGTAGCAGACTTGGCCAAGGTTCTTGGGAGATGCATTTGATATGGCATCTCCTTGAATCCCAACAAGTGCGTATTCAGAGTTTCTGAAGGAAAGCTCTTGGGACATATAATTTCTAAAAGGGGAATATCAATCAACCTAGATCAAGTTAAATCCATCCTCAAGATAGCTATGCCAGGAAGCAAGAAAAGGATAAGATCTTTCTTCAGAAAGATCAACTTCGTGAGAAAATTTATCACAGGCTTTGTAGAGATTATGAAACCACTGAATGAAATGATGAGGAAAGACACTAAAATAGAGTGGACTAAGGAGGAAAAGGCCACATTTTCACAAATCAAGCAATCCATTTCAAAAGCACCCGTTCTCACCAGCCCTGATTACTTAAAACCATTTTATACCTATTCTTTTGCTTCTAAACATTCCTGCATAGCTGTATTAATTCAACGAAGAGAGGAGGCAGATGAGAGATAGATTGCTTTCATGAGCTCTCCATTTAAAAATTCTAAAGTCAAGTACTCACCTCTCGAGAAGCAATCTTTTGTGCTAGTCAGGGCTGTCAAGAAGTTCCGACATTACATTCTCTGGAGCTAAATCATCGTTGTAGTCCCTATCACTACTGTAAGGTCTTTACTTATGCAGAGCGAGCTAGGAGAAAGAAGAGGGAAATGGATGGCCATCTTGCAAGAGTTTGATCTGGAGATACACCCTATGAAACTAGTTAGAGGTATAGGATTTTCTCAATCCATGGCGAACGTTGGCGACAACATCATCTGTCAGCAATATACAACCCAGTCTTTCTCTAATGACCCTTGGTATGCTGATACCATTTGCTTTATGCTCAATAACCGGTGTCCAGAGGGAATGAATGCAACTCAAAGGAGAGGTTAAAAAATGAAGAGTTCTCATTACATGCTCAAAGGAGGGTTGCTATACAGGAAGAATTTTGAAGGAGTGTACCTACGATGCCTTGATCACCAAGAGGCTAAACATGTGATCTCTGAGTTTCATGGGAAACATGGCATAGGTCATGGGTTTGCAAACTCATTGGCACACCAAATCCTTAGATCTAGTTATTACTGGCCTTCTATGTTCAAAGATGCCCATCAGCATGTGAGAACATGCCACATATGTTAGATTTATACATCAAAAGAATTCCATGCAACCATGCCATTGCAACCCATCTAGGAGGTAAGGCCATTTGCCCAATGGGCACTAGATTTCATTGGGGTAATTAACCCAAACTCTTCTACAGGACACAAGTTCATTTTGACTATCACTGATTACTGCAGAAGGTAGATAGAGGCTATACCCTACAAAAATAGCACAATAGAGGTAGTGATGAAGTTCCTCACTGAATGCATCACCACTAGGTTTGGGCTACCCTTCGCTTTGGTATGTGACAATGGCCTTGCCTTTTCTTCTACTGAGTTTATTTCTTGGGCTTATAATCACAAAATCGTCTTGAAGTATTCCTCAAACTATTACCCACAAGGCAATGGAGTTGTTTAATCAACCAATAAGAGTCTCTTAGGGGTAATTAAGAAATTGTTAGAAAACAATCCTAGAGACTGGCATACCCAGCTGAGATTTGCATTATGGGCAGATAGGACTAGGATTGAGGTTGCTTTGAAGACCTCACCCTTCAAGCTAGTATATGGCCAAGACCCTGTGTTCCCTATCCATTTGCAAATACCTATCCTTGAGTTAATGTAGAAATTCTACTCCAGTGATGATAGGATAGAAGATTAGTTGACTTGTTGAAATTAGAAGAGCAGAGAGATGCCACCTTGCAACAATTCTTTAGGCACCAAGCTATTTTCAAACATTGGTTTGACAAAAGAGCTAAAAGTAAGGCCTTCAAAATATTTGACCTTGTGCTGCTATGGGATAAAGCTAGTGAAAAGAAGGGCAGTCACCATAAATTCGATAAGCTCTATCTAGGTCCTTATCAGATTATTGAGATCCTAGGAGAAAATGCTTTTCGATTGAGTAGTTTGAATGGGCAACCTATTCCATTGCCTATCAATGGATAGTTTCTTAAACACTATTTTGAGTCATGAAGTTGATATTATGGCTGGGTGATGCATCTATGTAAATATTTTTTCTTGTATATAATCTATTTCTTGTTTGTAAAAAAATTGTATTTGTGTAAATAGTTTGTTTTTCTGTTTGTGAATAATTTGTTGTTTGTTTGTTTATCCTTTCTAGCTGTCTTTATGTTTCGTTTGTGCTGTTGGTTTCTATTTTGTTTTGTTCTTTGGAGTTTATCTATTCTTTTCCATCTTGAAATGGTGGGTGGTTATTTGGAGCATATCATGGTTACCAGGAGAGAAGTGGTTTAGATAATTTTTAGGTTTGTTGACTGGGTGATTTTGTCCTAAATTCTTTTGTTTTATGCCCATTGTCAATAAGAGTTGTGGAAAGCATTGAAAACAAGGTGTAAAGTAAATAACCTTTATTAGCTTCCCCTGAATCTTTCACAAATTATAAAGATCATCCCCTCTTGTAATAGTATATTTTTCGTAGAATGATAGTGTTGTAAGATTTGAGTGAAAAATCCGATCTCCCAAATGTTGTTATGAGGTCCATGGTAGTTTTCAACCCAGTACAGATGTTAAGCATCTGACATATTGAAAAGAAATGAATGAAATATCTAAAACTTTGAGAAAAAACAAAAAAAAAGAGTGATCTATTCAAAAGAGAAAAAGGATTCAATATGAATGGGTGATTCCAGTATCTCTACCGAGGCTATGGACGCCTTGCTGGCAGTAGAGAAATGTTGTGAGAAAACTAGAGGTATCTCTGTCAGGGCTATGGATCCTTGACTGGTAGCGGAGCAATGCCCAAGACTTCGTTGCACAACAGCAAAAGGGAATCAACTCATGTAGTTCAAATCTTGCACATTGTTGTTTGAAAGATCAAGAAAGCTTTGTAAAGGGGTGATGCACAATCAAGCACACACATAGAATCAGGGTAGCTATGGTTGATTTACATATGAGATTCTAGCTCAGCCTTGGTTACTAAAATTGACCCAACTGGAGTTGTGATGTTCATGAACCAGGAGTTCTGGGTAGTTGAATCCTTCAGCTTCTTGAAAATGGTTAAACCATTTTCCCAGCCCAGTCGCCATTTGTTATGCCTTGCATAACCACCCCATTTTGATTTGGAACAAAATGGGTCCCTCCTTTTGTTTGTTTTTAATATCTTTTGGTTATTTTCTCTGCTCTCAGTGGTTCTTTTTCTTTATGCTTGGGCTTGCCTTCTTGTTTTTGTCAACTTTGATTCTCAGCTTAAATATGGTTTTCTTCTTGCTGGAAATTGGATGAAATAATTATAAAGATTAGTTGATTCTATTGTAATAAATCTTATGTGCTTCTGAGGACTAATGGGGACTCTGTTTTGCAGGATAAAATCACACATGTGATGAAATTTTCCAAGGGAGCTCAGTTGGAATGCATTACTCAGTCTAGTTGGTCACAATTTTCCTCTAAGAAGAAAGTTGACAAGACCTTGTAGAAGTATTTCTGACTACCAGTGCATTTGGCTAATAGGCATCTATGTTGCCGCTCAGAAAGACCCCAGAGATGTCATAGCATTCAGAATTCCCATGCATTTTCCTATCAACAACACATCAACCATCATCCCGGTGACTAGGAGTTTCCCCATCGGCATGAAAAGTCTGCTTCGGAGAAAGGTCTTAGCGAGATCTTTATGTCTCACCGACTGGAAGCAGTGGGATATTCATAATCGATAGGATATTTCCTTCAGGGAGAAGTCTTGGTGACTTCTTCATGTCTCACCGACTAGCGCGTAAGGAACGGGCACTTCGGCGAGAGTTGTTCCTTCGACGGGTGGTCTTTCCAAGTGCCTTGAGTCTTGCCGACCACCAACGAGGGGAGGCATCTCGGTGAGACTTTTGCAGTGGGTAGATGTCTTGCCGAGCGACTTGAGTCTTTCTGACCACTGATGAGGAGAGGTATCTCGGTGAGACTTTCGCGGTGGGGAGATGTCTTGGCGAGCGCATCAGGTCTCATCGACAAAACACGAGAGGAAAATCAATATTAATGGAAAAATGATTTTTGAGCATTCAAGGTAGCCCTTCGAGGGAGTTGAAAGATAGACATGGATACTAGGAGTAAATGCTACAACTACAAAAGATCTAAGGGTTTCTCCCGAGAAAAAAATCTTTCATCAACAGGGATTCACATTGAAGGTAGCTTTGACTCTCTTCAAAAAAAGATCTGAGGGCCGACTCTCCTGGAAGCAGATATTTTGCAAACCCTAATGTAGGGGTACAATGCATTCTTTTGGTACACTCTGTATATATATATGGCATTCTTGCCTCTTTGAAAAGGTTAGAACTTCCAAGAAAGAACTTCTAGGGTTATAAAGAGTTAGAAATGAAAAAGAAAAGTCAGTTAGAAAAGATAGAACTGCTTCCTGATTCTTTGTAGTAGGAGATTCTTTTGTCTTCTTAGTTAATAGTTAGATTCAGTAGGAACGAATAATGTATCTTTTCAGTTTTCTTTATATAAATGGAAACAATTTGGAGTCATGGATTTTATGTACACTGGTGATTATGTTGGCTTTGTAAATGTTGCTTATCTGTTTCACTAACAATAGAAGCAACCAGA
Organism: Sequoia sempervirens; assembly: GCA_007258455.2. Lineage (NCBI taxonomy): Eukaryota > Viridiplantae > Streptophyta > Pinopsida > Cupressales > Cupressaceae > Sequoia > Sequoia sempervirens. Next base: position 22,511,654 of record VDFB02049217.1, read on the forward strand.
TCTTAATCTACTTCGGATTGTGTTTCAGAATGGTGTTTGTCTTAAGTTAATCATTTGATTTGTGAAGTCTTCAAGGAATGGAATGTTATTTTGGTGTTTTATTTAAAATGGTAACTAGTACTCTGTTGTAGAAATCAGCACTGTGAATGAATGCAACTGTGTTAATGACAAGTTGACTTTGTTTTTTAGTTTTAGTTTACAATTCCTTTAAGGATAACAAGCCTAGTTAAAGTAGGTGAACTATCATTCTTTTCTATCCCAAAGCTCTGACCTATCTTTTTATGTTTCTTTAAAAAACCCTAGTTAGAGTAGGTTTAAATTCATGCTTGATCTTAGAATGATCCAGAAGCTCACACTAGCAAGCCCCTTGAATATTACTGTTACATTGGCCACTGAGGGACATTAGCACAATTGAGAACCAAATACAAAGACCTTGGGAGCTAAGATATCCATGTGTTATCTTTCTCTTCCAAGAGAAACAAAATAGCAATATTTTGTTTACATGTTGTGCTAAAAAGACAATCAACAACACTCTCATCTAGCCTCCTCTATGGATTTTCCACCCTCTGCTCTATCATGGCATCCTGAGGCAATGTCGAGGTAGATAGTATCTCCTCTCCCTCCACCATCCTCCATCTTAGGAGTCTCTTGGCCTCATCCATAGTATCCTCATTGTCTCTGTCATCATCCTCTTCCTCTATGACCTCCTTGCCACCAACTCCCTCATCCTGAGGCACATCCACATCCACATCCACCCCAAGCTCCTACTTCAGCCTCAATTGCTCCTCTGATCTCTCCTCCTCCTCCTCCTCCTACCTCAACTGCTCCTCTTGTCTCTCCTCCTCCTCCTAACTTGGTTGCTCCTCTTGTCTGTCCTCCTCCTCTCTCTCCCCCTCCTTGGCCACCTTTGGGATAGCATCTAGTATAGATCTAGCCACAAGTGGTCGCACCCCCTTACCCTGCCTCTGGCCATCTCTCCTCTATCTCCAGCCATCTCCTCCATCATCCCCATCATCTCCATCATCCTTGTCCCGACCTCCATCCCTGCCCCCATCTTTCCCTCCACCCCGACCTCCAACCTTCCCCCTACCTCCATCCTTGCCTCTGCCTTTGTCACCGTCTCGGCCCCCTCACCTGGCTCGTAGCACATGTGGTATAACTAACCACCTATCAACCGGTGCTGGCCCATCCAGATCTGTCAGTGGCATTGGTTGATGTGATAATTATTTAATTTAGAGGATATGATTAATAATTAAATAAATGAATAAATTCATTTAATTATGAGAATTTGTGACATATTATATAAATAAATAAAATTTATTTATTTAATAATCAGGAAGAATAAATGAAGAAAGGTAATTAAATAAATTAAGAAATTTATTTAATTGTAAGAGGATAATAGACTATTAGTGACGTATTAAATAAATAAATATAATTTATTTATTTAATAATCATGAAGAATAAACATACATGAATTAATTTAATAATTATAATTTTTTTAATTAATAGTGGAATGTGGACCAAGACATAATTAAATGTCATAATTATGCTAGGAAGAAAGTGGTAAAAAAATAGAGCTTACAGAAAAAGAATAGTCGGGTTCACCAATGTATCTAAGGGTTATTTTCTTAAGGTTAGATTATCAAATAATAAAGCACAAACCCAAAGAAGCTATGAAGAATGAAGAAAGCTAAAATGAAACAAGTATACCTGTCACTCATCGAAGCTTCCATTGATTTACCTTCATAGCACCTTCTAACTTGTTGATTGTTGCCCTTCGATTGAGTGTACGAGCAATTTGAAAATAAGGCTATGTCCTACACAAGCTTTGAAGGATTTGGAATATGATAAAATGAAATCTAAATTTCTATGACAAAATGACTCAAATGCCTAAGACAATTATGCCAAAATCATAAAATGAAAGCATCTATGTGTTGTTGTGAGTATGTGTAAGTGTCTAAGTGTAATCGAAATTGTGAGAAAAATTGGCATTTTATAGAAAATGCCATTTTGGATGGACGAACGAGATTGAGTTTTGACAGAAGCCTAAAATCAGAGGATGAGATTCAATGTGACAAATCCTAATCAAGATTAGGGAAAAATTATTAAATGAATGGTCGAGATATCATCTAAGAAGATCGAATCAGTGGTCGAGAATAAATGAGATAATTAGTTAGAAAAATAAAGATTTTTGAAAATCAAGAAGATAAAAAATGCTTGATTTGTGAGATTTGAAAAATCAAAAATATAAGAGTTGAACTGAAAAGTGAATTTGGACAATCAAGAATCTACTCGATTGCTTGATTTTTGGAAGATTATTACCTTTTTGAATTAAATTAATTCAAAATATGGATTTTGTGTGATAATAAATAATTGATTTTCAGATTATTTACTAAAATCAACTAACAATCAAGAAAGCGAGATGATTTTAAATAATTTCATTTATTTAAAATGAGGGAAATGTTAATTTTGACAATTGAATAATGAAAGATAATTATTTAATTTAGAGGATATGATTAATAATTAAATAAATTAATAAATTCATTTAATTATGAGAATTAGTGACATCTTAAATAAATAAATAAAATTTATTTATTTAATAATCAGGAAGAATAAATGAAGAAAGGTAATTAAATAAATTAAGAAATTTATTTAATTGTATGAGGATAATAGACCATCAGTGACGTATTGAATAAATAAATATAATTTATTTATATAATAATCATGAAGAATAAATAGACATCAATTAATTAAATAATTATAAATTATTTAATTAATAGTGGAATGTGGATCAGGACATAATTAAATGTCATAATTATGCTAGGAAGAAAGTGGTAAAAAATAGAGCTTGCAGGCCTAGGTCATTTTTATGTGTCTACATTTACAAATCGTCAGATTAATCCATAAATAATTTTTGATGCATACCAACCAAAGTCAGCCACAACATAGCGAGGACCCAAATCAACATTATCAAACACAAAATACCTTAAATAATTACTCCTTGAATATCCACAACATGCTAGATTCACCAACTCGACCTTCTTGCATTGTTAAATAGAAAATCGATCAACCAGATCTTCTAACTTTCACACCAATCAATACGAGGTTGTAAGATTCAAGGGTAACATAGATTATACTTCAAAAAACCTTCTCTAAGATGCATAACTGAAAATGATAGCAAAATGTTGCATATGAATTGATGAACACAATTCTGTCAAATGCTCTATTCTAACTTGACAGTTAATCACTTAGCTTCAATCTGGCTTCTGGTACGAAAAAATACTAACATGCAGATTGAATCGCTGAGTAGGGTTGCTATCAATGACAACACCAAATGACTTGTGTAGTGTCTCTTGCCAAAAATATCCCCCTTTGGCATTGATGCCAACACTTAGTGAAAAATGACTAAGTGTGGAATCAATACCAACATAAATACACTACCAACTTTCAAAAATTCAAAAACATAGCCCCCCCTAAGATAAATAAGGAATTTTTCACTATCCCCTTTGACATCAATGGAAAAGAAGGGAATCTGCATACCAAAAATTAAACAAAATTGCTATGAACAAACTGCATATGTACAAACATGCTTCTACAACTTACATGAACTTGAATATATCTGCAAAATTGCTCTTCAACAGGCTCAAACTAGTGTCCCAACTCTTTTGGAGACTCTCCAAAATAGTCATGTGACCACAAAATAAGTGAGATTGCATCTCTGCTGATTCAAGGTTTGTCGGATCATTGACAGCCATAGCATCTTGTGCTTCCTTTAATGCATTAAGCATTGCCTCCATCTTAGGACCAATCAATCCTCTAAGCTCACATACTCTTTCAATAATTCTACCTTCCTCATGCTTCAAAATTTTGATTTTGTCAAGTAGAGATATGCCTTGACCTTCTTGCTTTCCAAGAAAAATTGTTAGAGGATGAAATTCTTGAGAGATATCTGCTAAATATTTTTCATATTCCTTCATTTTCTTTTCAATGTCCTCAGTGAACTTAGAAAATGATAAACATGACTTGTAAATATTTCCACCTTCAGACAAGGCAACTTGAATATTCTTTACACAGGTAGCTAACAAAGATTTATCATTAACAATCATCCCCTTTAATTGACCGAACCTGCTAGCATCAAATTCCTTTTGAACCTTATCCATAGTTGATTTCTCAAGTGACTTAAAGTGAGTACTTACTGAATTAACAAGTTTATTTAGCTGACCGGATGGAGAATCAAATGAATCCTTAACATATGTAGGCATGATCTTCTCCAAAATACCGGATGCAAGGCTTAATAGCTCATTGTCATCAATGTGAGATTTTAGTATTTCCTCTCTTGCCTTGGCCTAAGCAAATGATGCTACCTTCAATTTCTCAATGGGAGATAGAGTGGCCAAATTGATAGGACCTTTAATCAATCTAGGGTTAAACTCCTCTTGTTGCTCCTCTAGAAACTCCTTTACTGCCTTAGCAGTGTCTTTTGCTTCCACATGAATTTTCTTTTCTTAGGCCTTCTTCTCTTCAGTTACTGATTCTCCCTTTGCTTCAAGAATCTCATCTTCTTCAACCAACACAACTTTAGGAGCTCCAGTCTCCATAGGGTTTTCAGTGTCTTGCACATCCAAATGATTCTTACTATCCTCAAAAATGTCTTCTTTCCCTTCTTCAGTTTCTAGACTAGATGAAACATTTTCAACATGAACTTCTTTAGAAACAAAATTATACCTATTCTTTAATATTATTTCCTTAAGAATTTTCTTAATGTCTTTTTCCACCTCTTCATTTCCCCAATCACCAGCTTATTCACCCTTGTCTTTCTCTTAAAATCCCTTTTTGCATCACTTATAATATTCTTCATCTCCTCCATTGACATCATCGGACACAGATCAACAAGTATCTGTTCTCTCATTTTCTCTTCTTCAGTTCTTGCATTCATTATTCTCATTTCTAAAACTTCATACATGCCTTTAGATAACTCAGACATGATTTCAATGAGAGTCATATTTAAATTATTTAAATAATTTATTGTGGCTTCCTCAAGAACTCTTTGACCAACATTGTCAAAGGTGTCATACCATTCGCTAAGTGGCCTAAGATTACCATCCTTAATCAAGGAATTTTTCACTTCTTCTACTAACATACTTGATTTGTCAGTTTTCATCTTTTTCTTTTCTTTCTCTTCATTAGAGGGCTTGTCCTTTGTGACTTTATATGATTTTGTGCCCTTTTGCTTAATTTATCTTACATCTTCATTATATTCATTTTCTTCATCTTCTAAAACAACATATACTCTTGTGATTTTACCCTTCTTCCTCTTTCCTACTCTCACAAATATTTTGACTTGAGCTTTGACAAGGCTGGACTTCATTGCAGGACCAAATGAGAGTGTAGAGATTCTTGTAGATCTAGATCTGACAAAGGATACTACCAGACTAGTAGACTCAGTTCTAGCTTTCTCTCCTACTTCAACTTGTTCTCTTTCCCTCCTAGCTTCCCTTACAACTTTAGCTGATATACCCATGCTTTCTACAAAATCTTCCACTTCTTTTCTTGCCTTCTAGATTATCATAGGATTCTTCAATTCCACATGCACCTACATATTTTTCTCTTCAAAGGTACCGGACCTCTCTTTTGTTGGATCTTGAGGTTTACTCAACATATGTTGAGCATACAACTCCAAAATGTTTTCATCAACCTCATAGCCCATAGGCATTATCTAGACTATTCTAGGTTATACAACTTCCATCAAGCACTGATCAATATCAACCACGAAGCAAATTGTTTCCTTGTACTTTTCCACAATAGATGTGGGAATACTTTCCATTTCTTGAATTTCATTCTAAAAATTCTTGAAATAACTTCAAAATTAGTTTTTCTAGCTTTGTTGCCACCAATTCCATACAAGATGTCTCTAATATGAACAACTACCAATTTATCACCTTGCCAATGTACTTTTCCAACTCCTGGAACTTCATTCATGAAATAGAAGAATAAACACAATAAAAAATTACCATGTTTGAAGGAATTCTTCTTATCCTTCTTGATTTTTCCAAGATTCTCAATTAACTGGCTTTGGAGTAACTCACATAGGTCATATTTTGTATTTTCTTTGACCATCTAATATGCTACATAGATTGTTGTGTCGGATATAGAATTATCTCAGCTGGAGTGATAGATTTTGTACCGAATAACCATAGAATCAAATCTCACATCTACTTCAATGATATCATCAATTTTCATTGCTCTCTTGTCAAACACTGCACTGGTTGCATCTGTAACTGTTAGATTCTTCACAACTTTCAATGTGGGCAACCCACTGGATGAATTTAAACTAGTAACTATCGTTATAGCTTCCTTTGTAATCTTGAAAGGATGACTTAACCACATGAAATTGACATGCACTCGACTCAATATATATCGAATCCATTCATTTTCTTCGAACACGGGGAATTTCACAATTTGAGTGAACTTATTCTCCTCCAAAGTTTTAAATTCAGGTTTCACATAGAAATATTCTCCCATAATATTATTGGAATACAAATTTAGTAATAGGGAGCTTCCTAATTCTTCAACATTCGCATGAATGTATTCCCTAATATCTTTGATATGCAAAATGCTATATGGTATGGAAGAAAATGCACCTAATGGTTCAATTTTGATGGATTTGAATGAGTGCCACTTGAATTTTGGATAGGTCCTTTACTTAATATCAACCACCAATGGAGTAGCCATTTCTAGAAATTTTCAAGTTCACAAGTTTCCGAAAAATAACCTTTTTTTCATATTAGGTTTTGATCTTCGAATCACCTCCAAACTTGAATTATGCCAAATTTCGCTTGCAGAGCTCTCCAACCTTGTTCTTTTAAAAGTGCAATGTGAAAAATGAGGGATAGAAATGACTTTTTATCATTCACACACCTAACTTTTTCATCACAATAAATACTTTTTCTCTGAGTCTTCTGGATACCCTATTTTCATAGACTGTGAAAGAAAATTCTTCTACAGACCTTCAATTTTGCACAAATCTCCTTCACAAAAGCTCCCAAAACATCTGTATAAAACTAATGAAATCATTCCTATCTGCTACATTTTAGTACCAACCACTAACAAGGAGGCTAAAATATTTTCTTGAGAGCTCTCCCTAGGCCAGAGGCCATAACCTAATTCCTGGAGGAATTACCAGAACCAGATTCTGGTGTAGAAGAATTTCCTATATCATAAGGACTCTTCTTCACCCATGTCTTCTTCCTTTTCTTCCTGATCTCATCTTTAGTGACCTTTCCTTTTCCCTTTTCATCCTTCTGCATTTTTTTTCTCTAATTTACTAGACCTTCCCTACTCCAACAGAATCTAGCAATGTGACTAGATTTGTTACAGTTGTAGCACACAACATTTATCTATCCAAACTAGTTATTCCATTGATTTTCTCTTGATTTGCACTGGTTAGCAATATGACCAAATCTATTGCAGGTATAACATCTGACATCTCTATTAAAAGAATTGTTTGATATATTTCTACATTCAACTTACTTATGACCATACTTATTACAATTGAAACACTGACCAAAGAATGATGGACCACTTTGATTCATTCTATTTCTACATTGAGTGGCCATATGATCAAATTTATTGCAAACTAAACAGTATCCATTGAACCTTTGAGCATTAGGTTGTCTTACCAGATACCTTCCAACTTTGTTCATCTAATTTCCTTGCCTTAAATTCCTTTTTCCAGATCCAAAATTTTCTCCTTTCTCATATCCAAGACCTCACTTGTAACCTTCAATATTCTAACTCTTAATCAATTCATTAAGCTTGGCTGAGCTAGTCTTGAACTTATCCTTGTATTCATTTTTAGTAGCAAGTTAATCTCTTAGGGTAGCAATTTGTATTTTAAGCTCTTCTTCATTGTCTTTAGATTGTTGCAAATCAAGAGCCAATTGAATGAAATTATCATTAATTCTGCTCCATTCCTCATATTTTTATTTCAAGGATTGAGCAAGATTCTCTTCATTCTTATTCCTATCTTCAATCTCCTTGGTCATCCTCATCATAATGGATTCCATCTCATGCTTTAGAACATCATTTTCTCTAGTGAGATTTTCACATTCTTCTATCTTCTCCTTGAAGGCTTGATTCAGGTGTTCATCTTCCATGCTTCTACTTTCTTTCTTCTTGAGCTGATCACAAAGTTTCTTTCTATTTTCTCTTGATTCATTGATTTTGTCTTTCAATGATTGAATGAATTTCTCAGCATTCATGAGACTTTCCTGCAGTTCTCAAAATTTAGATTTGGACTAATCAAGATCATCTAGGGCCACCAAATTTTTTTGTTGAAGACTACTTGAATCCATTGAATCACTTTCTTGGATCTTCCCTGAGATTTTAAACTTCTTTTGAGGAACTAGGCTCTAATACCAATTGTTGGAATCAAGGAACACTGAGAGGGGGTGAATCAGTATTTTGCAATTTTTATCTTTATTTATCTAATCTTTAAACCACTTACAACATTGAACCAAAAGAAAGATACAAGAACATAAAGCAATTGACCACAACAACATAACACAAGGATTTTTACGTGGAAACACTGTTAGGGGAAAAAACATAGTGGAGGTCAATCTACATTTTGAGTACTCAAATATAAGTGTTACAAATGGGGAATGCATATGCATTCAAGCACACTTCCTAGAGCTCACTACTTAGATACAAGAAAAAGACACACTATCTTTCAAAATATTTGGCTTACATCCAGAAGATTTGAACTGAGAGAATAACATCTACTAATACTTGATTACAATTCCAAGTAAGCACATCAATCGCATTCTTGACCTTTTGTGTGATTTTACTCTTTTTCTTTGTCTGCTTTAATTCACATCACAATCCTTTTATGCAAAAGTGAAAATGTGCATAATCACATGAAAAATCCTTCTGACTTTCACAACATACATCAAAAAACTTTTTAAATACATTCACACACAAAAATGATTGCTTATATATATTCATGACTAAAGATTTAATCAACCACATGTCAGCTTCAATAAAACATAAAATATTTACAAACCGTGGACTCAATCCATAAATAATTTTCAATGCGCACCAACCAAAGTCAGCCACAACATAGTGAGGACCCAAAACACCATCCTTGAACACAAAATACCTTAAATAATTACTCGTCAAATATCCACAACATGCTACATTCACCAAGTAGGCCTTCTTGCATTATTAAACAAAAAATCAATCAACCAAATCTATGAACTTGCACACTAATCGATACAAGGCTATAAGATTCAAGGGTAACATAGATCATACATCAAAAAACCTTCCTTGAGATCCACAACTAAAAATGATGATAGAAAATTTCATATGAATCGAAGAATGCAATTCTATCTGATACTCTATTCTAACTTTATAGTTAATCACTTAGCTTCAATCTAGATTCTGGTACGAACAAATACTAATGTGTGGACTGAATCATTGACTAGGGTTGCCAACAATGACAACAATAGATGACTTGTGTAGTGTCTCTTACCAATACTCATGATGTAATCATAGTTGAAGGGTCTCACTACGTGATCGAGTCATCCTAGCAAAACCTAACTCTCTACATCCACCTCGGCTATCCTAGTATTTGGCTAGAATAGCTCCATCAAATAGAGTCTCCATGCAATTTCCTCCTCACTCATTCTATCAAATATAACCCTCTAGAGTAGTACTTCACCATGTTTCCATGCCTACCTAAGGGGATAAGTAAAGGCCTATGGGTATCCCACTATTGTGGCAATTGAGAATCATGTAGGCCTAGTGCAAGTAATGTACGTTAGAATCCAGGTCTATAGTAGGGTGCAATGCAACATGTTGTGCAACTCTTTATAAGTAAATTGAACTAAGGCATAATACACGTGCACCAGTATGCTTCGACCCTATGTGAAGAAAACACGGTAGTGTTCCATGTCTTGAATCATGTGCACTAGGCCCCCTTCCAAATGTGCTCCACATCCATTAGGGACTAGTACTAGTGCTACTATAAAAATCAATATGTGTCTGACTAGTGGTGAATGTCCATGAAGAAGCCATGATAGCTCAATATGCAGTCCCATGATCTTGCAATGAAGAAGTTTTCTTAGGAAATACTCAGTGTCAACCCACATCTCCTTAAAGCTCCCCTCTATGCTAGGAATACTCTCTCTCCTCAGATGGGCACTTGCAGTATATAGTGCCCATCCTCTAGTGTGATTGTTATCTCTCGTGTAGGTAGATGGAAGGTGTAGGTGTTTTTGTCCCATCTCTCTACCAGTGTAATTACCATGCCATCATGAAACTGCATGGCTGGTGAGAGATAGGCCTAGTAGAGACCCATCTCCTAGAGGATTTTCAATCCTCTGTAGGTATCTAATCAACAAACTCTCGAAGATGGCTGAACGTATGGCCACCCAGGTGTTGGTACGACCAAGGTGTTTTCTTCCATAAGCAAAATGTCATTTAAAACATCTTAAAATCTTAAATTTGTGCTTTAATGGTCAAAAGGTGTGCTAAAGTTTCTCTAGAATATCTTAATTAGGGATTCTAGACAATTTATTCCTTAACTAGGATACTTTGCAATAAAGTGGGACACTTTGCAACAATCTAAAATTTGAAAGAAAACCCCTCCCTAGACTATAATTTCATCTAAAATTTGTATAAAACATAAAAAAAATTGATTAAATCGAAGTACATAGAATGTGAAATCCACTCACAGTAGACTGTAGCTCACCCCGTGTGACCACCTCTCATAGAAGCTCAATCTGTGGAGGGGTGGATGGATGTCTGCTCAGCATGGTGGCTCACTCTACTCCAAGCTCACTGTGCAAAAAAGGTAAAAGATAAAATGAATGTAATTTACCTTCTCTTTTATCTTTTTATATATGCAATTTTAGGTTACTTTTTGTTAAAAGGAAAAGAAGTGCTTTCTTATTTAAACTAACATATTTGGAGCTAGTGAACTTTGTTTTTGATGTCCTTTGTTGTGTTGGAATCATGGTTCCATCCTTGTTCTCATCAAATGTATATCATCCAATGGCATGGTACTTGGAAATTCCTTATGATAGACTTGTTCAGTTCGATGTGGTTCAATTGCTACCTTGATTCTACCTCCTTAAATCAAGTAGAATCAAGGGGGGCATACATCTACCCTCAAATGTAATTTTCTAGGAAATTTAGATAAGAGGATTATTTTTGAGCTACTAATGAATCTATGATACAGAAAGTGGTTCCTAACATTGTGGTTTTGTAGGTAACTATAGTGGGGGCTTCATTCTTCCTATCGAATCCATATGAGTATGCTTTTATAAAGTTACTTTTTCAAGTACTTTAGCTTGCCTATGCATGTAGTGTCATATGGGCGCTAAAGAGGGGCTAATGTAGTGTAGAAAAATGCATACCTTTGCATTTTCACACTTAATTTGGACCTATTTTGGCACCCCTTGCATTAAATTACCTTTAGGTCACTTTTTATGGGCCCCTAAGACCCCTTTTTATGTATCCCAAGGCATGTTTTAATCATAAACCTAACCAAAATCCATAAACAACTACTAACTTTGGTAGCCCACCTTTCAAAGATGCAAATTAATCCTTGTGGGACCAAGATGCCACCTAGGCCATGTTAGTCCTAAGTGCTTTATTTTTAGGAATTAAGAGTAGGAAATGAAAATATTTGATTTAAATTATTATTTTGTCAGCCTTTGGGATTTAATAATTGGGTTATTAGATTGGAGTGACTATAAAAGTAAGATTCACAACCCATTTTCATATAATAAGTTGAGATATGTTTTGAAGTATAAGAAAGTTAAGACAAATGAAGCGAGTTTGATGGAGAGTTTCAAGTCTTGAAGCAGCCTTCTATTGTGTTTTGGTAGGTTTTTCAAGTCCATTTTCAAGTCAAGATCTAGCATTTCCAAAGACTAATAATATATGCCTATGGAGGATCATGAGAGATTCTAGGTTGGAGATGCAGTTAGCCATTCTTCCAAGCCTAAGGACTTGTTTATTGATTGATTCCATAATCCATTGTTGTTCTATTTTCTACTTAAGGAAGGTACATATTATTCTTATAGCCTATTAGGGTGATTAGAAGATCTCATTTATAGGTCATTTTCATTTGCATTTTAGGAATTCTATTCTAACACACTTGAATAGGGTTTCTTCATGTTCTAGCTTGCATAATATTATACACACTTAAGATTAGGGCACACACATATTTCCATTCTCAGATCTATACTTTTTCATCAAGGTTTAATTACCAAACAAGGGGTTTGACCAAGGAAAACCCCCATAAACAATCAAATCAATTTCTTTTATTTTGTAGGTCATTTTGTAGGTTCAAATCTAAAGACTTGGTGGAGAAGGAACTACAGACCTTGAACCTTAGGATCACACTCATAAATTTGATAGATTTAGATTGGGACTAAGACAACAATAAGGGAATCTTATTCCTCCAAGTGGAATTTTGCATAGATTCTTTTAGATCCTATTCTGACATCTAAAGATTCTACATCTACCTCAAAAAATAGCAATAGGACTAAGAAAACAATAAGGGCATCTTTTTCTTCCATAGCATATTTTGATAGCTTCTTTGCATTTCTACAATTCTCACAACAATTCTAGAATTCCCACGTACACATATTCTAACTTCTTGTTGCATAATTTCATCATTTGTGTTCTTCATTTAGCTTGCCTTACTAGGTTTTGTAGGTTGAATGATTATTTATCTTTTCCAAGCTTTTTCTTGGTGGTGAACCCCTTAAAGATGAAAAAACCCCTTCCTAGGTCTTCCTTGTTCAGAATTGACTCGCCTTGTAAGGCTGATAATCAATCCAATTATGGCTCCTAGGACATTATTGAGTGACCTAAAGAGAATAAGTAATCCTTTCTCCCACCTTATTTTTCTTTTGGTTTAGTAAGAAAACAATCAAATTTCCATACTGGAATGCATTCTTCTTGCTCTTCTTAATTTCTATCAAGGTTTCCAAAAGATGTATTTGAAGTAGCTCACATAGGTCATAATTTATACCTCTTCCAACCATATCAATAGCGGTGTGTAAAAAAAAGTAGAAACTATGAGGTCATTACTAGGTAGGAAAATTTTGTGACCAATAAGCATTGCAACATACCTAATGATCAGATATTCAATTGTTCTCAAAACAAGCTCTTTCCCTTCGAGGGTCACGCTAGTCACCTCAATTATCTCTTTCTCATTCACATCCTTTCATTTGGGAACTGGTCTGGAAGAAAAAAATACAATTACATCTATGATTTCTTTTATAGTAATAAAATATGCTTCATCAATCCATACTGATTCATCATGAATTTTTCTCAAAACTACTCGAATATACTTCTTATCAAATTGAAATAGAGGGGCTTTCTTCCAAACATCCAACTTCTTCTCAACTAACATTTTGTAAGCATTATGGTTTTCTTCCAATTCATTTTTCAAAAGAATTACTTAACTGAACTAGTGACATTCCATCGATCTTACTATAGAGGAGTGCATAAATATCTTTAGTGGGAAATACTCTAGGAGGAATGCAAGACAGGGAAAACTTTAGTGGCGAATCTTCGCCAATTGGCGAATAATTGAAATTAGGACTTCCAGAAATGGCTAATAGTACAAGTTAAAAAGGATGTTGAATCACTAGGTTTTTACAAAAAAATAATTGTCTCAATTAATTCGCCTCTGTAAACGATGTGTCATTGGAACTGATTCGCCAGTAGTTTATACTATAATTACAAATATTAATTAAATTTTCTAGTAATATTATTGTATACCTTGGAATTTTATCCTACTCTAATGTGCAAAATAACTTAAAAATGCAAGTGATAAAAGACTAAGGACACCTCAAGATTAGCCAAAAGAGTGATATAACAAGAAGGAAAATGGACAAAACAAGACACAAACGATTTCACCTTCCTTGATGTTGATGTCTCCTTGGTTGGCCGTTGATTGGAATGATTTTGTGTGCTCCTTAGATGGTTTGTGATGTAGCTAGATGCAAGATTGAATGTGCAAAATGATCAAAAGGATGGCTAGATGATAGTGAGTGAGAATGCAAATTGGCAGCATGTAGTTATGAAAATCCAAAGTGTTCCCCCAAAATTCCCTTGAGGGAGGGGGTATTTATAGATGAATTTGAATTCTCTAGAGAATTCAACAGTCAAGATTGATCCAACAAGGCCAAGATGAAGGGCTATGGTGGGTTGAGAACCCACAAGCCCTCACATCTTGACATGTGGGTGGTGAAGTGGCCAAGAGAAGATGAGGTGTAAGTGAGGTGTCAAGAAGGTACATGAGGTGGAGGAAGGACAAACACCTTGGGGAGTGAGGAGATCTCCTCAAAAAGGGATTCCTTGTCCCCAAGTGGGAGTGAAAGGGACATTTGAGGAATTTTGGAATTCCTCAAAAATCTACATGGGAAAAGGAAAGGTGGCTGGGGATATAAATGTGAATTAAAAATTCACATTCCTAGGAGGATCTAGAGGATAAAAGGTGGGCTCCAAAAGGTGGGACTTGGTCACATGTGGAGATTGTGACAAGTCCAAGGTTCTAGAAGCCTTGGAAGGATGGAATGTGAATTAAAATTCACATATAAAGAGAGGAATCTAGGATTAATTAATCATTAATTAGAAGATAATTAGGGTTAATTAGGATTAAAAGCCAACTTGCAAAAGTTGGAGGATGTGACACATCCTAATCAAGGATTAGGCATGTGCACATCCTTAATGAAGAGATTAGGAAATGGATTAGGATGAGATGAAAATGACATGTGAGGAATTAAATAAATGTAATATTTATTTAATTTATTTAATGAAAGGAGGATTAAAAGAGGGTAAGGTATTTAATTATTAATTAAATACCTTAGGGATTTGGCAGAATTAAAGATATTAATTAAATAATAGTAATATTACTTAATTAACTCGAATAAAAGGATGTTTAGACAAAAGTGATAAATTTGGATAAATTAAGTGTCCAAATTTGGATGTCTACAATTATATTACTACCATTAATCTTGGGGCAATATTGCCACAATAATAAATTAGCATTTAATTTTAGGGATACTTTAGCCTTGAATAGGGCTTTTATTTATTATCATCGAATCATTGATTATCTTTTTAATAAGATGGGTACAGGTTGATTATGTGCCCTAATATGCGCGTTCCTTTTAAAAGGATTGTTGAGGCCTGAAATTTGTTTTGTTCCACATGATTACACCTAATCGTGTGGCCCAAAACAAATTATGGGCCTCAACAAGCCTTTTAAAAGGCACATGTGTATTAGGTCACAAAATCAACCTGTAAACATTCAATTAAAAAGCTAATCAATTGTCTTCATTGTCGGCCTATCACCCAAAACTTGAACCTTGTAACCTATGTCGTGGGATTCTGGAAGTTTCAAACTGGGCAACAGTGTGTTGGTCGAGGGATCGTTGACTTCTCTAACCTTGGAACCTTGTCGCAGTGTTTAGAAGTTTCTTAACTTCTCGACTAGTTGATATTCTTTGTTGTCGTAGTGTCTTGGTGTTTCCTAACCTCCAACTGGAGGTTGTGAAGTTTGTGGTTTCTCTAACTGGGTGACAAGCCGATGGATGGTGACGACTGCATACAACAATGACTTGGATGCTGACTTGGAAGTTGGGATTTAAATATTTAAGTCTTTTCAAGAGACTTGTTGCGAATATTGTAGATTACCATCTTGATTCTCTAGAATTACACAAGTGGTGTACGCGTATCTTGGTGGAGGCCACAAGGAATGGTTGATAGTTTTGTGTGATAGTGAAAGGCGATGGATGAGTGATGTGTCAACATGTGGCACAATTTCATTTGCTGATTTTACATCACTATTGTAAATCAACAATCATTAGAAAATTTTAAAAGGAGAGATTTGCCATTGTAATTAATCTTTTTAGTGATTCTTCGCTAGGATTAGCCACTATGATTATTATTTTTACCAATTATTTATTAAGATTCACCAAGATTTTATAATTTTTTTTAATAATGAGGATATATTTGCTACGAAAATTAACATTTTTTTCAAATAAAAGGGAAGATTCACTAGGATTTTACACCTTCGCCAACAGGGGGGTTTCTTCAAGTTATCCCTGATGCAAGAGAATGCACCTGTATTAATGGGTAAATTTCAGGGTTAAGGTTGGCAATGATTAGATCAATAATATAAAACCCAAAGAAGTTATGAAGCACAAAGAAAGAAAATAATAATGAAACGATTATACCAGATATTCATGAAGCTTCCATGAATCACCTCCATAACACCTCCTAACTTGTAGCGTATGATTGATGCCCTCAAATTGAGTGTGTGAGCATTACAATTATGACATTGTGCTATGCAAGTTTTGAAGGATTTAGATAAAATTATGCCTATGCCTATGCCAATGATAAATGAATATGATAATAAATGACTATAATGCCTATAATAACAAAGTGGTCCCTAAATTATGAACAAAATTGACATTTTATAGAAAACACAATTTTGATAGGATGGACGAGATCAAACTTTGATAGAAACCTAAAATTAGAGGACAAGATTTAACCTGATAATCCCTAATCAGGGTTAGGGAAAAATCCTTAAGTGACTGGTCAAGATGTCATCTGAGAAAATCAAATCGGCGGAGGAGAAAAGATGAGATAATTAATTAGAAAAATAAAGATTTTCAAAAATCAAGAAGATAAAGACTGCTTGATTTATGAGATTTGAAAAATCAGAAAGATAAGAGGTGGACTAAAAAGAAAATTTGAAAAATCAAGAATCTACTTGCTTTATTTGATTTTTGGAAGAACGCTGCCAATTTGAATTAAATCAACTCAAAATATGGATTTTGTGAGACAATAAATAATCTTTTTCAGATTATTTACCAAAATGAAGTGACAGTTAATAAAACAAAATCATTTTAGATAATAAATTGATTTAAAATGATGGAAATGTTAAATTGAGTTATTAAATAATTAAAGATAATTATTTAATTTTAGAGGATTATGACTGATAATTAAATAAATTCATAAATTCATTTAATTATGGAAATTAGTGACATATTGAATAAATAAATAAAATTTATTTATTTAATAATTAGGAAGAATAAATGGATAAAGGTAATTAAATAAATTAACAAATTTATTTAATTAAAGGAAGGCTTTAGACCATTAAAGACGTATTGAATAAATAAATAAAATTTATTTATTTAATAATCATGAAGAATAAACGATATGTGAATTAATTAAACAATTATGAATTATTTAATTAATAGTCGAATGTGGACCAAGGACATACTTAAATGTCACAATTACACTAGGAAAAAAGTGGTAAAAATAGAGCTTGCAGGCCTAGGTCATTTTTAAGTGTCTACATTTTTTCCCTCTTTGTCATAATGTAGCATGTCGCATTGTAACAAAGAAAATAAGTCAAATCCATGCCCCAATAGAGGTGTAGAGTATCAATGCCCCCTTGGAAAATTTTTCAAATTTTGGGTTGGCAGTAGAAAGATTTGGAAAGGGTCCCGATAAGTCAATTTGATGACTAGAAAAATAATGGCGTAGTCGGTTTTGGATTCTGACATGTTTAAAGCAGCCAATGGGGTGGTCAAAGTTGGTCAATTAAGCCTCCAATAATAACCTAGTTGACAAATGTCATTTTGACTTTATAAATAGGTTGAAAAAGGGGTAAAAGTCAATTCATTTTCACTATTCAATTGGAAATTTTGAGAGCTTAGAGCGAAAAGGACAGTAGCAAGGATGGTGATTCTAGTGACAGAGCACCGCGGTGAGATCGTACTAACCTATAGGCAGCCAGAAGGCTCAAATCCAGCGGTATGTACCCCAAACCTCCTTTGTAATTTTTTTGTTTTGCATGTCAAAATTAGGTTTCTAGGGTCAACAACAAATGTGCCGCGACACATGCGTGTGCGTAAGCCGCATTTGACTTTGTGTTCGACACATTTGATGCGTCACGACACAAGTGCAAAAGATTTTTAAGGTAGTATGGTGGGTTGCAATGCATTTTCCAAAACTGTGATGCATTCGCCTTTTTGAGTCGCATTTAACAATTAGAATGCCACATTTGTTGTTTTGCGACGCAATCACATGTTTGAGCAACGCATTTGAATGCAGTGCCACATGTGTCAGAATTAATGATGCAAGTGACCTGATGAGACACATTTGATTGTTAGAACGATGCAATTGATATGTCATGATGCATTTGATGTACAAAACGATGCAACTATTTTTTCTCGACGCAATTGCAGTCAACGCAATGCATTTGACTTAGACTTTGACCATGGATGATTTTGATGCTTTTCAATTTTTAGATGATTTTTTATGATACCGCTAATTGTCTAGAAGGTACAGATGCATTTTTTGGTATTGTGCAAAGACAACTAGCCCCAATTTACACACGAGAGAGCAGACTGACAACCTTCTGGTTTGCTAACCAGCTGACCCCGCGGGAGCGATGAAATTTGATGTCACTGGGTTTGTACTATGTTGCCTATGTGCCCACTATTTAGGAAAATAGGGGACTATTGATTGTGCTGTGTGAGCATTGGCATTCAAAGACATGTTCTTTCCACCTACAGACAGGAGAGGAGACCATCACACTAGATGATGTGTACTGCATTTTACGAGTGCCGATCTGAGGATAGCGATCATCTACGACCCTTGCCATGGTGAGCAGACCTTCAAAGCATACTATCAAGATTAGGGCATAGGACTCGGTATCCAAGGGTACGAGATCTGCTAGGAGTTCATGGCGGATCATTATGCTTGATTTGATGCTTTCTTAGTGACACTTATTAGTGGAATATTGATTCCTGATCGTCGCGAACATGGGTTCCCTATTGGCTGGGGAGACGTCTTGGTTGGGATGAGATGGGACAGGATATTTTATGCCTGGGGCCCTTGTTTATTAGGCACATTCTACCACCAACTATATGAGGTTGTTTATCGGAGGGTAGAGAGTATCTCTTGCGGGACCACACTGATGATGATTTGGGCTTGGGAGCACATAGCTATATTTCGTCCACTGATTAAAAGACCACAACTGGTCAAGGGGATGCCCTACACCTATTACTATGTCGGTGCTCTATAGAAGACACATAGGGGCAAGAAAAGTTGGTGGCGGCATCGGATCGATATTATGGTGTCATTTATTTGGAGGCCATATCGATACTTGATTGGCAGGACCGTGCAGAGCCGACTGATTATCAAGATGTATCTATCGCAGCATGTCCTTAGATAGTTTGGAGAGCAATAGGGTGTTCCTACAGGCACCACTGAGTATGCTCAGTCCTCTAGAGAGTATGCTTGGGGGCCAGCCATTCCTATAGCATTTGTAGAGCAGTAGATTGATGGCCTAGAAGCCCAACCGTGGGGATGGAGAGGTGGGATTGCAGATCCGGGGACCATAGTAGATTATGACCTATGGTGGTAGGCACATAGACCAATGCCACTAAAAAATACAAATGGGCCAACACCTATGGATAGACGGTTATTTATACCTTGTGTGCCAAGAGCCAGTTGAGGAGGCAGAGGCAGTGATAGAGGCAAAGGCTGGGGGAGGGATGGAGGCAGGGATGGAGGTAGGGGGAGAGATGGAGGCCAGGATGGAGGTAAGGATGGAGGTCAGGGTGGAGATGGTGGGGATGATGGAGATGATAGAGGAGACGGTCAAAGACAGAGATGAGATGGTCAAAGATAGGGCCAGAGGGTGCGCCCATGTGTAGCGAGAGTAGCACTAGATGCTATCCTAGAGGTGGCTAAGGAGGGAGAGAGAGATGAGGAGAGACAAAAGGACGATGTGGTGGAGAAGGAGAGATGAGAGCAAGATGTGGCAGAGGTGGAGAGATAGGAGGAGAAGAGACAGGAGGGGGAGCATCTGAGGCAGGAGGAGGAATCCAAATAGAAGGAGGATGTAGACATGGATGTGGGAGTCGATGGAGAGGATGTGGCAAAGGTTGATGATGATGATGATGATGATGCCATAGACGAGGCCAAGAGATTGCTGTGATTTAGGATGGTGGAGGGAGATGAGGAGATAACATCCAGTTCGACACTGCCCCATGATGCTATGATAGACCAGAGGGTGGTAGACCTTCAGAGGAGACTGAATGAGAGTGTTGCACAGGTCTAAGCACTGCAGTCAGAGATAGAGGTGGTTTAGGTAGAGTGGGATCAGGCAGTGATCCATCAGCAGGACTTAGCTCAGTGGTGCACAGAGTTTGTAGCATTATGTAGAGGGCCTTTTGGGGATATTGCTCATGAGCTGGCCAGGGTGAGCACAAGGTTGGGGCAGTATAGGATGCTATATGAGCAGGCAGTGCCTTCTAAGTGATGAGATCCTACATTATCACGGTCACAAATGAGGACAGGTAGTTATCACCGATCAGGGAGTGGGAGTAGCAACAGGAGTCACACGAGTGCAAGAGGGTCTACCTTGTTAGGGCACGCATCAGGGCACAGGTCCCACCACTCTCATAGGCATGCCTCGAGTCATCATTCTAGCCACAGTCATGAGTCTACTAGTTCACTGTAGAGGTCAGTATAGAGGCAACCACCAGTGGCAGATCCTTCAGTCTCTCAGAGTCAGGCTGCAGTGACATCAGAGGTGTCTATTACCATGGAGATGATGTCGTTAGTGGTTGCACAGATAGTGACTACTACAGGTCCACCCATTGTCTCAGCGCCATTCATAGATCCTCAGCCGTCATACTCTTTGCCATGAGGGGATGATGAGAGCCTATCCTAGGGGCATGCTTGCTACATTTGGTTCTTTGTTGTGACACTTTATGTATAGATCATTGAGCCTACAAGCTCCATTTTTGGGATATCTATTGACTCTATCCTATGACATTGTATATTTTTGAGATGATATTATATGATGATGCAATTTTGATGCAACCTACATGTGTGTTGTGCAATGTTGTTTGAGTTATGCAGTATGATATATGTGATGTGTTGCCTTATGTATGATATTGATTTATGATGGATGATGGTACCATTTATATGTCTTGTCATGTATGTCCTATGATCATTATTTATTTGATGATGCCAATGCTTATTTATATGTTATGTTGATTTTGTGATGATGACGATAATGATATGCATAATGTATTTATTTAAATGGATGCCATGTTTATGATAATGCAAATGTGAATGTAATATGCAATGAAATTTTATATGATTTAATGCTAGGGATGATGTATGTATGGACCTAATGGAATGTTTTATGTGATCATGTATGCACTTATATTTTTGTATGTCACAGGATATCATCGTGAGATGAACAAGAGAAGATGACCAAACTGATGAGAGAAGATGACCAGACTGAAGGAGATGCATGTTAGTTCCTAGACCAAATCCTTCAAAACTTTACCATAGAACTTTTAATATTTATTACTCTTAATCATGATTGGGAAGACTGTTGTAATGGCCCACAAACACCATGATATGACATAGATCAAGGTGTGCAAGGTCGTACCATCACATAAGGCAAGCACTCACAAACAAGGATGATCATGACTCATACTAAGAGCACAATTGCCCAAGTCTTTTTGTCATAATCAACCACAAGCAAAAAAAGACAAGAAGGGAAATTCATGAAATGTCGTTGCTTCTCTAAATCTTGTTTCTAGGAAATCCTTGAGAAACTAGTAGCATGATTGCCAAAATACAAAATAAAGCCCTTATTATGATATGTTGTTGTTTTTCTAAATCCCGAAATTAGGACCTCGCTAAGAAACTAGTAATTATGCATGTCAAAAGTTAAGACAAATGTCATGGTACGTTGCTACTTCTCTAAATCCTGTTGTTGGGATCTCACTGAAAAACTAGTAACATGATAAAAAGCCCAAAATACAAGTGCCAAGTGTTTTCCAAGTGCATCTGGATACCCATTGTTCTAATGTCAAGATGTTAGGTTTGATGACGATGAGATATTGGGATGCCAAAGTTTTTATGATGCCAAGATGACGAAATGTTGAAGATTGCCAAATTTAGGTAGGACACATCTGGAGAATACCAATTTCAAGAAGAGTGATCCTTAGATGTCAAGAGGATCGCTCAAAATGTCAAATGACAGTGACGATTCCTAGGAAGGACACATCCTAAGGCATAAATGATAGAGTTTGTTCTTCAGAAGGACACATCTGAAGAATACTGATGTTGCGAGGAGTGATCCTTAGATGTCAAGAGGATCCCTCAAAATTTTGAATGACAGTGACGATGCCTAGGAAGGACACATCCTAAGGCATAAATAACAGGGGTTGTTTTTCAGAAGGACACATCTAAAAGTGAACCAAGAGTTGATAGTTTGATTGGTTATGATAATGTGACTTGTTTTGACCAAGTTTGACTAAAGTTTGGATAATTTTGACTTGTGTTGACTATATGTTGATTTTTTCATTATGATATGATTGATGTGTTGATGAGATTGTCATGCTGAATAAATGATTGTTTCACTTTGTTTTAAGAGTTTTCCCATTTGGAAAATGATTTGTCTTGACTTGAAGATTTTTGACGTGAGTGCCAGTGTAGTGCCATGAACCCTAATGGATTGACCTAGTACGGCCTCAGGGGCTCATCGACTGATGGCCTTGCCTACGTCATGCACTCAGAGACCTCATAGTTTGACATGACTAATGACTTTGTCTTGATGACCAAAGATTGCGTCATGATTTAATTTTGACAAACCTAAAAGGACCGGCCTTATGTCTTGGGGACTCGAATATGATTCTTTCCTATGTAGCAAATGCACAGAGACAATGTAGTTTAGACGAATGATGAAGACTGATTGACTGGCATGATAGACTTGACAAGAGATGACTTTGTGTTTGTGTTCTTTGAGCAGTTTGACATTTGTTGTGGTTTTCTTCAAGACATTTTTCAATTTTTAGGTCTTTCTTCAGGACATTTTATGATGTTTTTTGTCTTTCTTTAGGACTTTTTGCAATGTTTTGGTCTTTCTTCAGGATATTTTATAATGTTTTTATCTTTTTTTATGACTTTTGGAGTGTTTTTGTCTTTTTTCAAGACTTTTTGCAATGTTTTGGTCTTTCTTCAGGATATTTTATAATGTTTTTGTCTTTTTTTAGGACTTTTGGAGTGTTTTTGTCTTTTTTCAGGACTTTTTGCAATGTTTTGGTCTTTCTTCAGGATATTTTATAATGTTTTTGTCTTTTTTCAAAACTTTTCGCGATTGTCAAAACCATGCATGATAACCATTGCAGTTATATGATAAAATTTTTGCACCTAGTTAGGTCCAAGACTTAGCCAATTTTAAGGGACATGAAAGGGATGTTGCTAGGGTACCATATGGACAGTCGTCAAGACTTGATGTCAACCATTTATCAACCATGAAAGGAAGGGTATAATGTGGTGGTGACAGAAAATGTATTTCATCCTAGGCCACGACATACAAAGTAAGAATAGATGGCAGAGCAATGATTGATTACTCATGATGCCTATTTGCTAGGTTTTCATAGTGGTACCTATCCAAAGCGCCTATTTGCTAGGTCTTCACTATTGGACGAATCATTTTTCTTTACTATTTTTGTCATTTTTCTTATTTTTTTGTGTTGCCAAGATGCCTGTTTGCTAGGTTTTCATCAAGGAAATGATTTTTTTATCATTTTTCAAATTTTTTGTATTTTACAGTATTCAACTCAATCTCCTAATGCTATGCGGAGAACTTTCAGATATGTAAACTATTGATAGGCTTTGTTAGTTGTTCCCCATCTGGAGTCGCCAACTGATAGGCTCTAGAACCAAAAGAAGATATGATGACATAAGGACCCAACTAGTTTGGTTCAAAATTTCTTAGTTTTTCTCTGTCAGCCTAGTTCTTAGGGTTCTACATGAGGACTAAGTCAAAAATGTTAAACTTCTTGACCATAACCTTCTTGTTGTAACTGCAACATAGACAGTTCTGATATGCTTATAGATGGTTCAGGGAATTTTTGCTTCTTTCTTCTAGCATCTCCAACTCGTGCAGGCACAATTGTCTATACTCCTCATTAGTTAAACCCTTCAGGGAGACTCGTAATGAAGGAATTTTAGCCTCAATGGGCAAGATGGCCTCAGCTCTAAAGACTACGATGAAAGGAGTGGCTCCTGTAGGCATACAAATTCTAGTGCAGTAAGCCCATAGAGTAGGGTTGAGTTGTATATGCTAGTCATGACCAGTGTCATTGACAGTATTTTTGAGGATTTTAACAATGGTTTTATTTGACTCCTCCACTTGACTATTTCCTTGTGGGTAATATGGAGATGAAAAATTATGTTGAATATGGAATCACTCACATAACTCACGAACATCTTGGTTTTTAAACACACGTCAGTTGTAGTGATGATGGATTGCAAAAGGCCATACTGGAAAATGATGTAGTTAAGAATGAACTTGGATATTTATTTGTTGGTTATATATGTCAACGGGATCGCTTCAATCCACTTCCTAAAATACTCAGTGGCGGTGATGATGAATTTGTGGACATTGGGTGAGGTAGGATGGATCTTACCCACGAGGTCAAGTCCCCATTGTGTGAAGGGCCAAGGAGAAGTGATCGATCGAAGTTCCTGTACTGGAGCATGGATCAAATCACTATGAATCTAGCATTTGCGACAATTCCATACATATTCTATTGCATCCTTTTCAATAGTCAGCCAATAGTACCCAACTCTCATTACTTTCTTGGCTAGAGTAGGACCACTCAAATGAGACCCGCATATACCATCATGTACTTTATGTAAGGTTGTGCATGCTTCGTTGGTGTTGAGACATCTAAGGAGGGTGTCATCAAAGCTATGACAGTAAAGGGTGTCATTGACGATGGAATACCTTGTGGATTTTCATATATAGGACTTCCTTTGGTTATTAGACAGGTTAGGTGGAAGGTTTTGAGACTTAAGGTAGTCATAAATATCTTGGTACTAGGGAGAGTTGGGACCAACAAGTTCATAGACCATCTCTAACTCTGAAATGTCATAGGCAGGGACCAACAATTGTTTTATTAGGAATTCCAGCTGAGGCATATTACTTGGGATATCGAGGAGAGAGCCTATTGTAGCCATTGTATCTACCACTTTTTTCTGTGCTCTCAGAACTTATTCAAAAGTTACCATGTGGAAATACTTTTGGAAACTATCAACCATTCATTTGTAGGGCATCAACTTCTCATCTTTTCTGTCATATTCATCATTAATTCGGTTGATGACTAACTGAGAATCTCCATAGACATGTACTGCTCTAATTTTCCATTTTATTGCCATTCTAAGTCCTGTAACTAGTGCCTCGTATTCCACCACATTGTTTGTGCATGGAAAATCTATGCAGAAAGACTTAGGAATGGAGTCTCCTTGAGGGGTGATGAACATGATTCCTACCTCCAAGCCATGATTTGTGTGTGATCCATCAAAGTAGAGTTGCCAAGGTGACTTAGGTTCTGTATGGAATATTGGCTCATCTAGAAAATCTATCACTAATGGATGATCACTTTGTAAAGGTGCATCTGCCAGCTGGTTTGCAATGACTTGTCCTTTTATTTCCTTTCTTTCTACATACTGAATATCATATTCACTCAGAATCATGACCCATTTTTCCAAACGTCCTATTAATGCTGCTCTACTTAAAAAATATTTGAGGGGGTCAATCTTTGCTACTAGTTGTGTCTGATGGCTTAACATATAATGTCTTAGCTTTTGTGCTCCAAAGACTATGGCTAGACAAGCCCATTCAATTGATGTGTAGTTTAGTTCATACCCGACCAATGTCCGACTGATATAATATATAGCTCTTTCTTTTTCCTCTTGGTCGTTATTCGCTAGTAATGCTCCCAGTGTTGAATTAGTGGTAGAAATGTATAATGTAGATAGGAATATAATCAAATAGGTTTAAATGCATTAAAGACAATAAACAAATTAAATCCTATCAAGCACAATAGAGTACGAAATAACAAGGAAATCACAATACGAAGCACAAATGCAAACCGATCTCTATGCTAAACTCGATTTATCTCTATTGCTCTTCTCCACCTGCACAAGGATGCAAGATTTAGAAGGTTGATAATAAAGGGAATGTTGGTTGCTCAATTCTACAGCATAACGAAGTGATGAAGATGATAGATGGCGATTGAAGACTAATTTTGACAGAGTGAAGATGCTAGAAGAAGATTCGATTCAAATGGCTTGTGAAAGGTTAGATTTATAGATTTTTGAAGGCAAAAGCTTAGTTGGCAAAGATCAACGATTGAGATTCAGTCTGGTAAGATGAACGGTAAGAGATTTTTTTGAGAGTTGAGAGAGAGATAGAAGGTTTCCTTTTCTTCATTTTTTTCATTTAGAATTGAAGGAAGGTTCCCGTTTGAAGAATGAGTTGAGAATGAATTTCATAATTAATTAAATTAATTTATTTAATTACATGTGAAGATGAGATTAGAAGTTTACATGATTAAATAAGTAATATTTAATTATATGTGAAGATGAGATTAGAAGTTTGCATAATTAAATAAGTAATGTTTAATTATGTGTGAAGATGAGATTAGAAGTTTGCATAATTAAATAAGTAATATTTAATTATGTGTGAAGATGAGATTAGAAGGTAATTAAATATTTAAAATATTTAATTATTTGTGGAGTGAGAAAATATATTAAATTAAATATTTAATATATTTAATTTAACTATGAGATGAAGGGGGTGTTTCAGAGAATATTCCATTATTTGAATTCAAATATTCAAATTTAGAATAAAATGATAATTAATATAAATAAATTATAAAATTTATTTAATTTAATTAAGAGGAATATGGAGATGTAAATAATTAATTAAAATTATTTATTTAATTGAGGTAGAAGAATTAGAAAATGAACAGTATAAATAAATAATTAAATTTATTTATATGTAGATTGAATTAGAGATTTAACTAAATAACTTGTATTTAATTAATTACCATACTTATTATAATGTGACCATTTTTAGGTGCATACATTTTGCCCCTCTTTGAGATGATGTTCGAAATGATGAGAATTGTGTTGAGTAACATCATTTCAAAGAAGTTAAAGTATGGATAGAGGAGAATGGATAATGATATAAAGATAGGATGATGGAATGATGATTCCCCCTCGAGAGGATAGGCAGGTTGAACAAACACAGGTAGGCTCTCGAAATGAAATGATAAAGGGAGGAATAAGACGAATGATGCAAGATAGGAATTGGATGAAGGAGATGAATGATATGTTATGTTGCAATGAAGGTGAGCAACCATGATGTTTGATATAGCACTAGACGTTATGCACCAAGATATAAGGACCAAGGTGACGATGTGTCTCATGCCCCAGCATAATACAACCTTGTCTAGACGTATGAGGAAGTAGACTTAGAGCATTAAAGTCCTAATGCACAAAAGGTATGATATGACCTTAGATGCAAAGGATAGTGGAAAAAGCTACTTCAACATACACAAGATATGAATATTAGCTAGAATGATATGGATTTGAAACAAATGCAAGATAAAATGATAACACACACAAGCAAGCAAGCAAGCATGCACAAATGATGCAAAAAAAAAACAAGAAATTGCCCCTGTCTAGTTGTAAACCATTGATTGATTGATTGATTGATGATGATGATAGTGTTGTCATTGTTAGGAAGTGATATATCCCTAGAGCAACACAAGGATGAATGATAATTGATTGATTGGTGGATTGATTTGGTTTACGACAAGATTAGGATCAAGACCAAAGGATGTGATTGGATAATTTGACAACATTGATTGACTCGATTGGTATGGATTAAGGATTGACTTGCATTTGGATTATTTCCTAGATTGATTTGATTGAGTTGATTGGATGCAATGGTTTTGATGAAGATGATTGATTTGGTTGAATGGTTGAATGATTGGATTGAGATGGTGGATTAAGTAGATGAAACTGGAAGAATTAATTGGATGGATTGATTTTATTGCTTGGATTTATGTTGGATATTTGATTTTTTTGTATTTTTGGGGATATTTTGATTTTTTTTATTTTGAAATGTTTTGATTTTTTGATTTTTTTAAATTTTTTGAAATGTTTTGATTTTTTGGATTTTGAAATGTTTTGATTTTTGGATTTTGAAATGTTTTGACTTTTTTGGACTTTTGAAATGTTTGACTTTTGGACTTTTTTTTCATTTTTTTTTGAAATGTTTTGATTTTTTGGATTTTGAAATGTTTTGATTTTTTTGTATTTTTGAAATGTTTTGATTTTTTTGTATTTTTTGAAATGTTTTGATTTTTTTTTAACTTTTTGAAATGTTTTGAGGTGTCAAAGGATGAAAATTTTAGTAGCCTTTGTGCTAGATACTAGTGACAAGGGGAAAACCAAGTCTAGGTGCAAGGAGACAGATGGGAAAAAGTCTCATGATATATGGATGGATGGAAAGGATAGGTCATAGTGAATGGAATGGATGTATGCATCATAAGAGAGAAAGGATGTGATTTCTAAAGACTATGTCACATAGGAATAACATGCCCCATTCAAGTTACAAGACTTAGGATTTTTCATGACAAAACTTATGACAATAGGATAATGATATGATTGTTTGGAAGGATGAGGTATATCAAGAGATACCCAAAAAACATGTTTCAACATTTTTCCCCTATGTCTTCATCAAGATCAAAAGGAGAATGGTGGATGAATGGACTCAATATGATGGCTAAAGATGGTAGGTAGGATGGAAATGATATGATATGAAAATGATAGGTTGGATACATAAGACATTGTGCCCCCAAGTGTAAGTGGCATAGAAGATCAACCTACACATGATGCCTATTTGCTAGGTTTTCATCGTGGTACTTATCCAGGGTGCTTGTTTACCAGGTTTTCGCTGTTGGACAAAGGGATTTCTCTTTATTTTTTTCTTCTTTTTTTCATTTTTTTTTTTCATTTTTTTTTGTTTTGGATAGGAGAAGGGGAATATGGATAGGAGGGACTCAAGTGTCTAGTTGCATGAAAGTTGGTAGTCCCACTAGATATGGATGTCATTGCATGGACCATGTCAAGTGTCATTATGCTCATAGATGTTGGTAAGGGATGAAATGAAAGGGAAATTGAGTATGTAGATGGTGGATTATGAAAGTCTTATGTAAGAATGGATGGGGAATAGTGGATAATGATGTGGATTGAATAGGACTTGTGCAAAAGGATGGATGAAAGGTTTATGCAAAAGCATGGACCATAGGAAGGGGATTGGGAAGATATGTAGGAGGTGGTGGATGAAGTGTTTTAGGTACCCACATAGACTTAGTATTTTGATGATTTTTGTTTGGCTTGTGGGTTTTAGGAATTTGACTCTTGAATAGAGTTGGAATGTGAGCTGGAAGTGGATGATTGGGACTTTTGTTAAGTAGATGCCTCATTTGACTTGATTTATTTTTGCTTAGGTACCCAAACCATTTTAGTTTTGGCCTTTTCTTTTAGAGGTATGGGCCTATATAGCTTTTTGGATGTATTTTTCTTTGAATTTTTGTATTGATGTCCTAAGGCATGAGAACCCTTATAATTTTTGACTTTATAGGTAGAGGCATTGAAATTATTGCTTTTGAATCCCATGGGTATGGTGGAATGGGTAAAAGCTTCATGTTTATACAATGTGTGCATTTGTTGGTCATGATTAGGAATGTTAGGGTATTTATGGATGGAGGGATAAGGGGATTGGATAATGGGGATATTAGGTGTTGGGAGAAGTGGAGGTAGATTAGATGGAGGGATATTAGGATTTGGAATCAATGGTGGTAGATTTGATGGTGGAAGGTGTATGGTCGCATGATTTTGACATTTTTAGGATGATGGAGGTGGAATGGCAACATATGTTTTGGGTGTACAATAAGGATTATGATGGAAAGTGGAATTAGGATGCATGGAGGAAGTACCAATATCTTTAGGTTGTTTTCCTTGGGGTGTAGGTCCAAGGCCATAAGAGCGTGGAGGGACTTTGACATGGATGGGCTCCAAAATACCTTGTTCATGAAGGTCTAGACCTTTACCTTGGTGGTTCATATTTTGGAGTGTTCAATGGATAATGGGACTAGGTGTAGGTGAAACACTAGACACGAGTTCCTTAGTGGATGGAGAAGATAATGCTTGTTGTTTTTCTAAGGAGGAACATTAATGAATGAGGGTGGAGAGACCAATAGGATAGGATGGAGGACTTGCAATGGGGTCCATAGTGGGCGATGGAGGATCATTAGGATCTTGATGAGCATTGTGTTTGCTTAGATCCAAGGTATTTTTTTGATCTTGTATGTGTGTTGGGGAGGGATATGTCTCATCATGGGGAGTGGATGCTTGTGTATCATGGATGGGTGAGGTGGCAAGCTCTTGACCATGGAATGCATAAAGTTGGATAAGAGGATCATCATGGTCTTCTTGATCATAAAAGGGGTCTTGATCAAAGATGGAATATTGATCTTGAATAGTATTAGGTATGTTATGAATTGAATCATTGGGGGGGTGTTGATCTTTATGTGGATGAGGGGGTAATGTTTTCGCATGTTTAGGATTGTGCTCTTGACATACCTCATGAATTATTTGAATGGAGGTGGAATGGGATGACTCTTGAATAGGATCGACATGTTCTTGATGGTAAACAACATAGGAGCATGATAAAGGGTGACTTGGACTTATGAGGGGAGACTCTTGAATTGGATTAAGTGGTTGTGGATGACATGGTTGGCTTGAAGGACATGGCATGATGTTTGATGAAGTTTTTGTATGTTCAAGAATATGAGTTGGATGACATGGTGATGTTTGATTCCTTGCTAGTAACCCTTGGGTCACATCCTTTGTAGGTGTATGGGTGGAAGGTGTTGGCTTAGGGTTTTGGTTTTGATTGGATGATGGTATGATAAAGTTATAGAGTGCATGTGATAGATTGGTATTCCCATTGTCGAAGGTGGCATTAATACTTGAGGAAGTTTGGCCTTGTTGCAAGGTAGAACTTAAGTTCACATGTGTTTGTTGTGATGTGGCCTGATAGGTTGATGTGGCATTGAAAAATGAAGAAGTGGATGGATTAGATTGGTATGAGGTGGAAGGAGATGGCATATTAGGTTGAGGTGGCATTGGTTGATAGTAAATGGATAGGGGATGGTGTTGTGGGTGTTGGGTTTGAAAAGTGGAAATGAATTGATTGGCTTGAGCTAGGCGGTGTTGGATTTGAGGTGATTTAATTTGTTGAAAGTTTTGGAAGAGGGTTTGAAGGCTTTGTATGGTTTGATGGTCTAGGGGTTTGGGTATTTGGTGAAGTGTTTGAAAGAGGTTTTGAAGTTGGGATGCTAGGGCTTTGTGTTCAAATGTGGGCATGGTGTCACACGTGTGTAGGCTCTTGCACATTGATTTGTTCTTCAAAGTATGCAACGTAGTTCATGTCATCATTAGAGGTGGTAGTAGGAGTCCCTCGAAGCCTGATTTTATGTTTTGGTTTTGTTTCATGATTTGAACTAGAGAAAGAGACTCCTTGAATTATGAGCTTGGGCTTAGGTTTTGTCTCATGATTTTTCCTAGAGGGATAGCCCCCATGGTTATGATTTTGGGCTTATGATTAGGATTGGGCTTGTTTATGATTATGACCATTTTGACAAGTGGTAATGATGATGATGTGGAATGATTAGATTGGATGACTTGGATTGATTAAGATGAAATGGATAGGATGTAACTAGGAAGAATGATTAGGATGAAAGTGATTGGATATTAATGTGTTGGAAGAAGGTGTAGAGTGAATTATCTTTATGTTTTTGGTGTTTAGCTTGATTTGGAAATGTTTAAATGGATGATCACACATGTACACGCATAAATCACTCACACAAGACACATAAGCAAGTTTGAATTTTGAAATATGAAGAATATAATGATGATTATTAAACAAGCACACATGGAAGACACATCAACAAGCCCTATGACTAGTCAAGTGGGGTATGGCCAATTAGGTCTCAAGCTAGTCTAAGGATAATTTGGAAGAAAAATCCTACCAATAAGCTAGGAGAAAGGGGTAACCCACCCTTCACCTTCACTTCCCAAAGGTATAATGTTCTTTGGGGCTCAGCTCAAAGTGACAAGATTTCAACTCCCAAACAAGTGTGTCTTTCGATTCACACTTTGATTGAAGTCATCCCCAGGGGTGATGAAATCCCCTAGCAGGCCTCCTAGAAAGGGTTTGACAAAAAAAAACCAAGTGAGGTGTTTGTGATCACACACACACTTGATTCACACTCACAATTATTAATTGACCCTTAGACAATTGCAATGTGTGCAAGAAAGCAACGAAGCACTCATTATTTTTAGATCCCAAATCAAATGTGTAGGAAGACAGTGGTGAATTTTAGACCCGATTTTCAATATGTGATTGAAGACAACATTCTTTTTAAGAGCCCAAATTTAAAATGTGGTTGCAAACAATGATTGATTTTATGCCCTAAATTGAAATGTGTGACAAGCAATGATTAATGAGAAATGAAAGATTAGAATGTATGCACCTGGTGATTTTCTCTTTCCAATTTGATGTGTGTGACTAATGTCAACATTGTTCCCACTCCTAGATACCCTGAAAGTCACTAAGACAAGAAAAAAAAACACAAACTTGCAAGCCAATGTGAGGTTAGGTCAAAAACATGCAATATGTTAAAAATTAAAACTGTGAAAGGTGCGCAGATGGAAGCACAGATGATGCCAAAAACTGTGAAGTATAAATGCAGGTTACCACCAATAAGGTCTTGGGCGTCATTGATAGTGATGATGTAGGCAATGTGGAAGAACTTGTACCCACTAGCAATGAATGCAAGGACAGTGACAGATCTTGTGAGATGACAAGCAGGCGATGTGAAAGGTTGGAAGAGTAAATGGCCAATGGTGGTGGACGAGCTGAAAGATTAGCAAGTAGTGGTGAGCTCACTAGGTGGTGATCGGGCAACGAACACCAAGATTGTGAGGCCTATGATCAAGGTATGGATAATATAAAAAGAATCAACAAAGAATGTAGAATATCCAAAGGTCAACAAAGGTTAGTCACTACAACGATTCACTCTCAGAAGTGGACAAAACGAGCGTTAGCAATTTTTTTTAAAAAAAAGAAAAAAATGCAATTTTTTGCAACAAAAATTTGCAAAGCTAATGATTAGATCCTTGGAGCATGTTCACATCGGGTTCACCAAATGTAGATAGGGAGATAATCAATTAGATTTAATGTTGAAACAATAAATTAACTAATTCCTATCAAGCACAATAGAGTACGAAATAACAAGGAAATCACAATACGAAGCACAAATGCAAACTGATCTCCATGCTAAACTTGATTTATCTCCATTGCTCTTCTCCACCTGCACAAGGATGCAAGATTTCGAAGGTTGATAATAGAGGGAATGTTGGTTGCTCAATTCTGCAGCATAATGAAGTGATGAAGATGATAGATGGCGATTGAAGACTGATTTTGACAGAGTGAAGATGCTAGAAGAAGATTCAATTCAAATGGCTTGTGAAAGGTTAGATTTATAGATTTTCAAAGGAAAAAGCTTAGTTGGCAAAGATCAACGGTTGAGATTCAGTCTGGTAAGATGAACGGTAAGAGATTTTTTTGAGAGTTGAGAGAGAGATAGAAGGTTTCCTTTTCTTCAATTTTTTTCATTCAGAACTGAAGGAAGGTTGCCATTTGAAGAATGAGTTGACAATGAATTTCATAATTAAATAAATTTATTTATTCAATTACATGTGAAGATGAGATTAGAAGTTTGCATGATTAAATAAGTAATATTTAATTATATGTGAAGATGAGATTAGAAGTTTGCATAATTAAATAAGTAATATTTAATTATGTGTGCAAATGAGATTAGAAGTTTGCATAATTAAATAAGTAATATTTAATTATGTGTGAAGATGAGATTAGAAGGTAATTAAATATTTAAAATATTTAATTATTTATGGAGTGAGAAAATATATTAAATTAAATATTTAATATATTTAATTTAACTACGAGATGAAGGGGGTGTTTCGGAGAATATTCCATTATTTGAATTCAAATATTCAAATTTAGAATAAAATAATAATTAATATAAATAAATTATAAAATTTATTTAATTTAATTAAGAGGAATATGGAGATGTAAATAATTAAATAAAATTATTTATTTAATTAAGGTAGAAGAATTAGAAAATGAACAATATAAATAAATAATTAAATGTATTTATATGTAGATTGAATTAGAGATTTAACTAAATAACTTGTATTTAATTAATTACCAGACTTATTATAAGGTGACCATTTTTAGGCGCATACATATAATATCGAAGGTTTTCTGTGAATGGGTAGCATGAGGACTGGTGGTGACAGTACGTAGTCTTTTATCTGTTGGAAGGCATCTTGGCATTTATTTGTCCACACAAAGGGGATACCTTTGCGCAGAGGATATTGGAATGGGTGGCACTTGTCAACCAATTGTGCTATAAAGCGGTGAATAGATTATACCCTGCCCTATAATGTCCTGAGTTCACTTATTCCTCTAGGAGGAGGCATGTCCATGATGGATTTGAATTTGGAGAGATCAACTTCAATGCCTCTTTGAGAAACTATGTATCCCAAGATTTTACCTAATGTCACACCGAAGGCACATTTCTTAGGATTTAGTCAGACTTTGTATTCTTCTAGTCTCTTAAAAATTGTGTCTAACACCTTTAGATGATCCTTTCTTGTAATTGATTTTGACAAAAGGTCATCCACGTAATCTTCCATTATTTTATGCATCATGTCATGAAAGATTGTAGTCATAGCCCAATGATATGTGGTGCCTGCATTTTTGAGACCGAATGGCATGACATTCCAATAGTATGTACCCCAAGG
This sequence comes from Sequoia sempervirens, assembly GCA_007258455.2. NCBI lineage: Eukaryota > Viridiplantae > Streptophyta > Pinopsida > Cupressales > Cupressaceae > Sequoia > Sequoia sempervirens. The sequence continues at coordinate 22,546,541 of VDFB02049217.1, forward strand.
GCAAGTGAATTTTGTTTTATACTGGTCTTCTAGGGAAATACGAATTTGATTATAGCTAGAGAAACCATCCATGAGGGACAACATCTCATATCCTACTGTGAGGTCGACTATGATATCAATATTTGGTAGAGGAAAGTCATCTTTTGGGCATGCTTTGGTGAGGTCTCTGAAATTTGTACAGGCTCTGATCATTCCATTTGGCTTCATTATTGGCACAAGGTTAGATATCCATTTGGCATATTCAATAGACCTTATGAATCTAGCATCTAGAAGTTTCTTCAATTTGGCCTTGACCAATAGAGCGGCCTGAGGATGCATTTTGCATAACTTTTGATTTACTGGTTTGGCATTGGGCAATAGTGGTAGATGATGCAAAACTAGTTCTGGATCTAGTCCTGGCATGTCAACATAGGACCATGTGAAGTTTATTTTACGTTCTGCAAAGAATTTATGAAATTCCGGTCTCTCTTCCTCAATCAATGATGCAACAAAGAGGACCATTTTGGGATCCTCTATTGTTGATATGTTGTCTTCAATGGTTTCCTCTATAAGAATAGTTGATTTCTCCTGTGTTATAGGAAGAAATTCCAGTCCTCCATCTTTGGGCACCTCAAATAGGTTTTCACCCTTAGATAAGTCCTTTATTTTTACTTTTTTGTCATCAGAAGTGCCTTTTAGTTTTCACCTAAAGATGTTTCATTTTTCATTTTATTTTTATTTTTACTTTTGCAACTGGAGGATGGAGTAGTCTCACCGAAGTAGGCTGCACAATCTAGGTCAATAGAGAATCTTTCCTTGTGATCACCATTGGGTATACCCTCATGTAATCCCATAAATTTTGCAATTGTCTCATCATTCTAAAAGGTGTCTAGGACTAGCGGGCCTTGTTGGTCCCAATCGATTAGTTGAGGATAGACTAGGGAAATGCCATTGTTAGTGTTGGTGAATTGAGGGGAGGATGCAAAAATCATGCAAATGAATTCAGAGATATTGTAGATGAAATTATCATCATCCAATTCTACATTAAACTCTATCCAATATTCCCCTTCACTAGTCTCATATTCATTGTCAAAATAAGGTGTGAAGGACTTAGAGTCAAGATTGTCAGTGTTATCTAGAAATTCAGATGGAGTTGATTGATGGTTATGAGGTTCAGGTGGTGGGTCTTGTATGCCATGGGGGAGAGAAATGGAACTGTGACTATTTGGTGCCTGATCAATTTTAAATGTTTTCCATAATTTTTGTTCGTAGGTGAATTCCCCCATTTCAACAAACAAATCATTGAGGCTACAGTCATTTAAGGATCTTTCAGAGCCAAATTCCCACTCTTGGGAGTCAGTTTTGGTGAAGGTTTCCTTAGCGATCTCGACACTTTCCAAAGCATGCACTCGCTCACTAGAAAGTCCACTAGTACGTCGATTGTCATTGTCAGGAAATTTGTACCCTAGTCCAAGATACTTTGGTATTTTAAAGGATTCTATGGGTTCCCTTTGTCCAGTTTTATTTCTTCCTAGGACACTAGTTCCATCGTAGCCTTTAGCTTTCATCATGTCATATCCCTTGCCATATTTCTTGATTAGTAATGGTGGTAGGTTTTCCATTTCCTTATAAAGCCATCCTGTAATATTGGAAAGGTATTCATTACTCATGTCTCCCCATTTTATGAAAACTATTTTAGGTGGAACTCTGAAAATTTCCTTGGGTTCCATTTTGAAACATGGTCGTCCATAGACTTTTGGAGACTTGGGTATTGTTGTGATGCTATATGTCGTATGTAGTTTAAATTCTCCATAGCCTAGGTCTTGGATCATGACATTGGATTCATCCTTAGGAAGTTTGGAAGATGGTGGCGTGGTGGAGGACGTGGATGGAGTGAACGTGGAAGATGGTGCAAGTGTGGATGGGTCAATGTACATAGAAGAAGAGGAGCTAGGAGCTTCTTGGTTGATGGGCACTCAGTTTTTGAAAATACCCCTTAGGTTGGTGCAATATTGGAAAGGTTCAAGGTCTCCATATATAGTGATTTATGTGTCGTGAAAATGGAACTTTAAGCATTGGTCATATGTGGAGGGCATGACTTTTAGGGCATGAATCCATGGACAGTCGAGGAAGATGTTGTAGGGTAATTCCAGATCTAGGACCTATCAAGTTGTATCCACAATGACCAGTCCCACTCTTATAGGAAGAGAAATAACGCCTCATGAAGAGTGTTCTTCGTCATCATATGCTTTGATCACTATAATCTTTGTAGGGTCTATGCATGCATCAAAAAATCCTAGGGCCTTAACTAGTTTCAAGGAGTATATATTCTCTCCTGCTCCGCCATCTATTAAAACTCTTCTAACCTTGTGCTTATGGATGAAAGTTTCAATGTGTAATGCATCATTATGGTTAGTCTTAGGTGACAAGTAGTCTTGATCAAAGAAGGTGATGTGGTGAGGCGTTGTGAGATATCCCACCATGGTCTCAAATTGGTTGACATCAATATCCTTAGGGACTAATGACTCTTGCAAGGTTTTATCTAGTATAGCCTTATGCTTAGGAGATATGCGAAGCAGATCGATTATAGAAATTTGTGTGGGAGTTTTTCCAAGTTGGTCGATAAGGTTAAACTGACTCTTAGGTTGCCCTTTCTTTGTGGTTGAGGCAGGTTGTGACTGTTTAGGAGATGGGCCAGCTATGGTGATTTTGGGTTGCCTAGTGGGAGGTGAACTAGCTATGGTGACCTTGCCACTTCGAGTAGTAGCATTGCATTGGGGTGCTCTCTTGATTGTAATGGTATTGATGTATTCTTCATCAGTTCAAACATTATTTATAATAGGTCCACCAGAATAGTTGTACTTGGCGCAAGAAAAGTTAGCTTGATTATTGTTTATATGTGGACCTGACGTGGAAGCCTTATTAGAACCATGGTCTTGTAGTGGGTTCTTATGAATAGTATGATCTGAATTGGAGGCAAATTGTGATCCACCTACCTCAATGATACGACTATTGATAAGGTCTTGTATTTGGTTTTTTAGTTGTTGACAAGTAGAATTTTTGTGTCCTTTTGCCCGATGATAATCAAAAAATGCATTATCATCCCACCATGCTGGTTTGAATTCTCCTAGGTCATATGGTTTTGGTTCTTGAAGCATGATGACACCATTATGAAGGAATTTCTTGAAGACTTCTTCAATGGGCTCACCCAAGGGAGTGTATGTGTGACCCCTAGAGAATTGTCTCATTTGGCGATATTGTCCTTGATTATTTTGGCTACTTTGGTCGTTTGAAGGGAAATTGGTAGGGGGTGTCAATATCGTTGTTGGTTTTTTTTGTAGTTGAACCCCTTTTAGGGCTAGTACAGGACCCATAATGCTTGTAGCCTTGGTGTCAACAACACCATCATTTGTAACATGTTTATTTTTGACCCAGTATTTATTTTTGTCGGCGAAGGGATTTACATTTGTGTTTTTGGGACCGTATCTTAGCTCTCCCTTTGCGATAAGGTCTTTCTTAATCTAGACACCTTTTTTGAATAGGTTCGTGAAGGTTGTGCAACAATTCATATTTTAAGGGGGCTAGAAGTGTTTGAACAAACATGTCCACCTTTTCCCTTTCGGGTATGTCAATGTGACACCGACTAGCTAGACTCCATTTTTGAATGAATGTCTCACTGGCATCCTCTTGTGTGAGATTGCACAAGCTAGTTAGAGGTGTCCATGTCAATGTTGTATGTGTAATTTTTTATGATTTTTTTTTTAAGCTCATCCCATGTTTGGATATCCCTTTGTGTGGAAAACCATTCAAGGGCAGGACTAGCCAAACTTTTAGAGAAAAGTCTCATCAAGTATGTTTGTTCATAGCCGATGTCCATACAATTGGTTGAAAAATCATGAACATGTTTGATGGGGTTTGTCTTGCCTCTGTATTTTGTAAAATTGGGTGACACATATCCTGGAGGAAATAGTGGCATGTATGCTCATGTTGAATGGGTAGACATGTAGATCATATGACACTTCTGATTTCTTGCCGGATATATGTATGTTTTCTATAGTCTTCTCTAGACCCATTATTCTTTCTTGTACGACATCCATTATAGGGTCATTGGTGGTTCCATACATAGGATTGATCAGTATGCCATAAGTACCCATTTTTTGTGAGTGAATGTTGACATGTTGTTGAGGGATGGGTTGTTGTGATATGTATGATGTATTCAGATTTGTGTGTTGTTGGTATTGAAAGTTTGGATTGGAGGTATGTTGGTGAGTATGAATATGGGATGAGTATGTTGGGATGTGTCCCCCAGCCATTTGGGTAGATATTTGGGGAATATGGTGACCATGAATATTTTGATGCATGAGTGATGCCATGGGCTATGTGTTTTGACTACCTTGTCCAAATTGCTGGGTTGGTACAAGGGTAATGTTAGTATTGTGTCCTTGGGAGATGAGACATTTGACTGTGTTGATGTGTTAATATTTTGTTGTTGTCCTTTTATAAAGATACATCGTTTACCTCCACCTAAAGGATTTTGTGAGATACCAATGAGAGGATATGACGAAGTTGTACTCATGGTATTACATGTAGTTGTCAAGGGGCGATTAATATGACTTGATGATGCCCATGTGGCATTTACCATAGTGGTAAAGAGAGGATTGGAGTAACTTTCCCACATTGCTGAGGAGTCAAAAGTGGTTCTAGCTGATTGTGACGGTGTTGTGGATATTATGGGCACTGTGACAGATTGTGATCCTCCAATGGATGAAGTGTTGATTGAATTGGAGTTATTAGGAATGTTGGAGGTAGCAGTCACGGTTGGTGTAGCGTCAAAAAAGGTATTGCTTGTGGAGTTTGGAGGTTGACTAGTATTGGCATTATTGGCAGGAGATGTCGATCTCAAGGTATCAATGTCAAAACCTTAAGGTAATTTGGCTCCTTGACCCAAATATCTGTCTCTATCATATAGGACCATTTGTTCCACAAATTGAGAGGCCTTTGGATCTTGTGCTGCTATGTTTAGGTTTTCCTCAAGTATTTTTCCGTTTTCATCCGTACATAAGAATGGTTCAAAGGGACTATTTGACGAGAATGGTATGGTCATGAGAGGTTGATTATTCATATTGGAAAATGGATCGTCAAATGTCCAATTTGGGTCATACTTGGGATTTTTAACATTGGAAGTGGAGTTTTGTCTAGAATTTTCCATTTGTCATTTTTGTTTTTGGAGTCTAGTTTCCACCATAAAATGAGATTGCTCAAACGAAACTAATGAGAATGACAACTAAATGTGAGGATGATGCTAGCCTATTTTTTTTATTTTCGATAAAGAATGTCAATGCAAGACTATGTTTTCTAAAGAAAATGCCAACTAGGATGACTAGGTGATGATGACTAGGATGATAATGTTGACTAAGGATTTAATATGATAAATGCAAGGTCTAGGTTCAAAATGGCGACTAGGATAAATATTTTTTTTGGATTTCTTGGAATAAAGTATGCAAGGTATAACCTAGAATGAAATTTGGAGAAATGATACCTTAACACTTCTAAACTCAATCTTTGTTTTCAATTTTGGTTACTAAAGGACTTGTTGATAATGACAAAATGATGAGGTCAAGATGACTAGTGATTTTTCCTAACTAGACTATTGAGTTGGAAAATCTCACAAAAAGGGACAATGACTAAAAAAGGGAATGATGATAAAGTCCAAGATAACCTAGTTTCAAAAGCAATGACATTGAAAGTCCTGTTGAGATTCACCTAATCCAAACTATGCAAGGATGAAAACCTAGGGTCAAGCTAATGCCTAATGTATGCAACTAAAATTTGAAAGATGAAGCCTATGGTCAAACTAATGATTGAAAAATTTGAGCAATTTCAAAGTTGGTTTCTTACAGAATCCCCTTGGAAACAATGTTTGACAAAAGATCAATAGAGTTTAGACTCAGATTTGACTTTGTATCAGGGTTTTACTTCTGACAAGAAAATGCATCATTTTAAGCTTCGAATGCATCACAGTATTATAAATGTAGTTTGGTTTTAGTGAATGAAGCTTTGAGACTAACAAATGTGACTTAGTTTTGCAGATGTGGCTCTTGTGAAGTTTAGATGTGTCGTGACGCATACAGATGCAGTGTTTGAAAGATCAAATGCGGTTTAACATAGTGATTGCGTCTCAGAAACTCGAATGTTATTCAACAGATTGCGACACAGTTTGTTTTCATGATGTATTGTGAGCAAATTTAATCTGTCTAAAGGGGAATGTTTTGTCCAAAAATGTAAATGTGGTGAATAATGTTTGAGAAATCTAGCAAAAACTTGACAAACACAATGTTTTGAGAAGTAAGCAAGCGCACATAAGACAAGTATAGTCCTAAAAGTCCAATAGGTCAAGGGTTTGTATACTTGATATAGCCCATTGATATACCCTGGATTGGTGATAAACACCTTTCCTTCTTGAGAGAAGATAGCTTAGAATTTTGGTGGCATTGGCTCCCCTCCATGGCTCATTAACATCATTCGAGCACACCAAATTCAAATTCTTTTGGTAATGACTTCCCAAGAATTGCTATCTCTACTTAGGGGGATTAGTAGTGAGTGTCTTCGGGCATGATACTGTACCCTACACTATATCAAGCAAGGACCAAAAAAGGTTGGACTCTAAACAAGAGGTGTTTAATATGGGCATTCTTTTCGTAGGGCATGATCCATGCGGCAAGAGTCCCCTTTTAGATCCATCTTGTTGGAACCATATGCATGATTCTTGGGCTTTCCCCAAGAATCCACTTTTGTATACCGGCTAGAAGTCCCTCAGGTTTAGGGTGCTACCGGTCTGAGTCATCCTGGGGTGAGTACTTTTTCCCACCAGAATAGGCCCAAGTTCTAGAATTAGTAACTGTTTCTCTTACACCCAGGATCGCTCAAAAGCACAAGGGGAGAGGATACTTCGATTACTAAATTGTGAGGGTGACACAAAAAAATAAGGTGGGTCTAGTTTTCTGATCACCTAGTTTTCACAAGGTGAGAGCATAATCACCTACCACCTTCAAGCACAGTCAGACAAAATCAAGCACAAATTCATTTTAATGTGCCAAAGCAAGTGTTTTCTCCACTAGAAATCGCAAACACGTTGTTTGAGAAACGAGTCTTCGACTAACAGAGCTGCAAAACCATAAGTTAGTAGTTTCTTCCACTAGTCTTGGAACCACAAAACATAACCACCACACGCTGCAAACCTTGATTAGTAGCACGAAAACCTATACTGGGAAAAATGTAGAAAATAAAACTAGAATGCTAAAGAAAACATAAAGAACATAAAAACATCAAAAACCTGAATGTAAATGAGAAGAAAACATTACCAAGCGAATGTGTCACATCAAAGCGAATGTATCGCTCTGTGTTGTGAATGCGGCTCGATCTTGTGTTTTGGTTTGATAGGAAGATACGGTTTAGGAATACAAATGCGTCATTTGAAGAATCATATGCGACTCGATTGTGCAAATGCAATGTTTTTGACTGCAAGTGCGGTGCATTATATCAGTTGAGGCATTTTGGCTTGCAAATGCATCATGACACAGTAGATGTGTCATGATAAAAGATGAATGTGTCACACCGTACCTATACCTACAAAAAAAACATAGAAAACTGAAACCGTACGAAAACTACAAAAAAAAAAAATGCGTCGGGTTCATTAATGTATCAATGGGTAAATTTTAGGATTAAGGTTGGCAATGATTAGATCAATAATATAAAACCCAAAGTTATGAAGCACAAAGAAAGAAAATAATAATGAAACGATTATACCACATATTCATGAAGCTTCCATGAATCACCTCGATAACACTTCCTAGCTTGCAACGTATGATTAATGCCCTCAGATCGAGTGTGTGAGCATTACGATTATGACATTGTCCTATGCAAGTTGTGAAGGATTTAAATAAAATTATGCCTATGCCTATGCCAATGATAAATGACTATAATGCCTATAATAACGAAGTGGTCCCTAAATTATGAACAAAATTGACATTTTATAGAAAACACAAGTTTGATTGGATGGACAAGATCAACCTTTAACAAAAACCTAAAATCAGAGGACAAGATTTAACCTGATAATCCCTAATCAGGGTTAGGGAAAAATCCTTAAGTGAGTGGTCAAGATGTCATATGAGAAAATCAAATTGACAGTTGAGAAAAAATGAGATAATTAATTAGAAAAATAAAGATTTTCAAAAATCAAGATAAAGACTACCTGATTTATGAGATTTGAAATATCAGAAAGATAAGAGGTAGATTGAAAAGAAAATTTGAAAAATCAAGAATCTACTTGCTTTATTTGATTTTTGGAAGAAATCTCCCAATTTGAATTAAATCAACTCAAAATATGGATTTTTTGAAACAATAAATAATCTTTTTTAGATGGTTTACCAAAATGAATTGACAGTTAATAAAATGAAATCATTTTAAATAATAAATTGATTTAAAATGATGGAAATGTTAAATTGAGTAATTAAATAATTAAAGATAATTATTTAATTTTAGAGGATTATGACTGATAATTAAATAAATTCATAAATTCATTTAATTATGGAAATTAGTGACATATCGAATAAATAAATAAAATTTATTTATTTAATAATCAAGAAGAATAAATGGATAAAGGAAATTAAATAAATTAACAAATTTATTTAATTAAAGGAAGACTTTAGACCATTAAAGACGTATTGAATAAATAAATAGAATTTATTTATTTAATAATCATGAAGAATAAACGAGATGTGAATTAATTAAACAATTATGAATTATTTAATTAATAGTCGAATGTGGACCAAGGACATAATTAAATGTCACAATTACGCTAGGATGAAAGTGGTAAAAATAGAGCTTGCAAGCCTAGGTCATTTTTAAGTGTCTACAACACCAACTAAATCTTCTAATTGATTTTTCAAATATTTCCTCAAATTGACTTGCAATCTCTTTGAATTATCCATAGCAAAAAGAGTGAAAGATTGTGCAACTAGGAATACCTTTGTAATTTCCAATGAAGAATAGGATACATATCTAGCTTCCAGAGCACACTTTGAATCCAATTTGATCTTTTTTCCTTCAAACCCTAAATTATTGAATTACATAGGTTTCTCCAAAATTCCTTTGCACGCTTCTCCAAAAATACATATGCCTTTTGAATATGATTTCCTTGATACATCTAAATTTATTTCTTTCATTTTGAATGCTTTTGCTAAAAATTCTTCAAATTGTAGGTAGATCACCTCAAAAATTGTGTACTACTCCATCCTTTCAAATTTTGCAAATTTCATTCTTCACACATGCAATTGAAGAATTCTTTGAGTTCATTACCATATTAAATATACTTATGTCATAATGTGAGAGTATCGATGAGAGGGTTTATTAATTTTGTTGATGATTTCTCCCCCTTAGTCATTGTTGTACTAAAAAATTGATGGGTGTATTTGCACTAGAAGTCAACACAAATAAGGTAGATGATTTTGATCAACTTGCTTGAATTCTCATTCCTTTCTCCAAATTCTTTTCATCTCTCATCTTACTTCTTCTCGATCAATGATTGGTTCATGCTTCTTTGTTAGATAGTTATCTTTTCTCCTTCTGTAGGTATTAGCAAGATGTTCCAGATTGCTACAATCAGAGCAACCAACATTCTTCCTTCGATACCTTCTTTTATTCAATTTATTTTCACACTGATTAACCTTATGAGAAAACTTCTTGCGCTTGAAACATTTGTCTGATAATGATAGAGTATCATTCATTTTACTTTTGCAGTCCTTTTCCCTATGACCAAATTTCTTGTAGGAATGAAAAACACCATTGAAAGAAAAATAACTTTGAGAATTAGGTTATTAGATGAGAGTTCTTCTGGAATTTCTTTTTAATTTCTTGATTTTTCCATCTTTGCACTGAGTCTTCTTGTTAGGATATTGCTTTTCTTTTGAACTCTAACCTTCTTCAAACTCTAAACCAGTTTTATCCATTTTCGGTCTTTGAGAAATAATCAACTTATCAAGCATTGAAGAACTTTCCTTAAACTTATCCCAAAATATTCTTTCCTTTTCTAGATCTAATTTCAATATTTTTGTTTCTTTCTCAAGCTTGACACATTCATCTATTTCACTTGAATTTCAACTTGCTGATAGAATCCAATTATTTTCACTTCTTCCAATTGTTGTAATAGTCTAATGATCACACCATGTTCTCTTCTTGATTGATCACATGAATCTTCATATCTTCTCCTTAGATCTTTGTTACAATCATTTGCTTCCATCATCTTATTCTTCAAATATTCAATTTCTTTTGAATATCTAGCAGAGATCACTTCTGGAGTAAAAAATTTCTTATATTCAAATTTTGGGACCTTCCTCAAGTTGTTAGGCTCCATTAGAGGAACCAAGCTCTGATACCAATTTTTGAATATCTGAAATACTGAGAGGGGGGTGAATCAATATTGCATAAAACCATTCAAATAAAATCAATCCAAACATTATCACAATTATGATTGAATCAACAAGAGATAACACATAAACAAATCAATGCATCAACACATATGAATATGATTTTTACATGGAAAACCCAAAATGGGAAAAACTATGGTGAGGATTAACTCACAATATATTATATCTGGATACAAGATATTACAAGGGTCACTACTAGGACTCACTGTCCTTGAAATGCTCACATCCTAAATACAAAAGATGGATAACCACCAAGATACAAAGATTGTGGCTCACTACCAAAAGTATGAACTAATAGAATACACCTTATGTGTGTGGGGTTCAGTCCCAATGAAGCTTTGAATAAGAATTACTACCTCTCATATTAGTTGCTCAATAGTTCTATTATGATCCTCAACTAATAAAGCATTTAGGCTCGCATCTTTACTGATCCCTTCATCTTCTTCACACTTTTCCATAATTATCTTTCTTCTCATTTCATATTCACAGTTTCACACTTCTTCTCCACACACCACACAGTCTATCTCTCTCATTTTCCTCTTCAAAGAATCATATATATATGCAAGTATATCTCACTCGTCAATTAGGTTGGCCTATATAGATGAAATAAAAATAATAAAAAACACTCTTTTTGGCACCATATATGATTTAAAACATTTTTGTCCATGTAGTGCATTATATCAAGTCAACAAACATCTATAAAGTATAACTAGTCTCCTTAGTGTTTTTCATGCGTTGGGTCAACCAAGACTAGGACTTAATCCATAGGAACTCCAAACCAACATACAATCCCTAAAGTAGACATCTTCTTAATATGATATTACATCAATTTCTCATTATACTACCATCATAGAGACTACCATTAGAACTGCAACATAAGAATGTTCTCCTTAAGAAAATGCAAAGTTTCCCACACTAGTATGCTGAGTAGAGAAACAACAATGGAATATAGAGTTAAACTCTGTCAATGATAAATTTCTTCTCATAATACAAAACTTCTCAAGATCCAAGTAATAGTTATCTAATTGAGACATAATAATATGGTTAATAGATTAGAGTCATATCTTTTCTTGTGGTGAATTCTAGACTAAAAAACCAACACATTTGTTCATCACAAAAGAACACTACCGGCTAACTAAGCAAGCATTCTATATAGTTGTCACCATGTTGACATCAATGATAACACATGAACATGCAACACAATCCATCTACAATTCATGCTCATGTTGCAAGGCTCCATAATTCCAACATTCTTGATGGGAAAAATTATCTTAGCCTCAGTCAATTTGGTCAACTCTTTTCTCATTAAAGTCTCAATCCTAGGATTTATAGGCCTTTGATTTTTCCTTAGAGGTTTGGCATTGGGATTTAATTCAATAGTATTTTGGGAAAGGTATGGGTCAAAACACCTTAGGTCTTCATAAGTCCAAGAAACTACATCATTGTATCTATTCCAAAGATCAATGAAAACATCATGTTCAACAATAGAGCACACCTTTCCCAAGTTTAGAGACTTTCCCTCTGAAATTTCTATGGGATTGAAGTCACCCTTATTTGTAGCTAAGTTCATCCTTTTCTACTTTAACTGATCATCATGGTTGAAAATACCTTCAAGTGTGATAAGGACATTTGGTAGCTTGTTGCTACTTAGCTACACAATTTGATCACTGTACTGATTTTATAGCTTGGACTGATTTCTTTTAGAAAATTTTGCCTCCTCTTGCAAAAAAAATACTATTTGTTGGTCATTGTCAAAGACTTGCTAGTGATCTTGATTATCTGGAATAGCAAGCCTCACAACAAATCTAATATGCTGCTCCTTTTTAGTTGCAATATTTTTGGTATGTCAAATTGAGCAGCAACTGTTACAAGTCTATCAACATATTTATTTTGATTTCTTGGAGTTGTTTGGATGTTAGAACCCTCAAATTCCTCAATTAAATCCAAAATCCTATTCTTGTAGGATTTGAGAATATTATTCTTGGTTGAGCTTTGAGTTCTAACTAGATGCACAAACAATTCACTTTCACCAAAAACTTGAAAAACTTTGATGTCCCTTTTTTGGGCAAGTTGGAGACCCTAGATGAGTCCTTCATACTCAGCCACATTGTTTGTGTAACTAAATTGAGGCCTGAAAAAGGAATAATATTTCTCCTTCCTTGGAGATACTATCACTATGCCAACACCAAAACCATTTCTATTTATAGCACCATCAAAAAATATCTACCACAATCCCCCTAAGTCTTCTAGAGTTTTTATGAGGTTGGGGATGGTAGCATTCTCTTCATGAATGCAATAGGTGCAAAGACCAGTCTCCTTTATTTCAGCTTTGGTAAGTGGTTCATGTTAGAACTATAAAAATTTGGTGCTTTTACATAAGTTTTCATTCATAAACTTCCAGTTTTGGTCCGACCATATGCATTTTTCATCTATAGTTTGCCATATTGTCCCATTGAATCTATTAAGTCATGCATTTTTTACATTCTGGTTCCTATCGGAATGAGAAAACCATTGTCTCCCTGACCCATTATGCTTTTTCTACTTGCAATAAGTCTGTGTTGCCTATCGGCAAGACTTATTATTTGTCATAGTGAATGGATTTTCCTGCAGGTGGTTTTCGACATGACATATGCTGTGTTTCGGCAACAGATAAGTTACATATCGGCATAGGTTTCATATTCAGGTGGAGGTCATGGCGAGATATAAATGTCTTGTTAAGTGGTGTATGCTCGGGTTCTATCGACCAAGGTTTGGGGAATCAATATATATCATAGTGAACCTGTTGAGTCTTGCCGACAGTTTCTTGTGTTGTGCTTTCGGCAGTATGGGGTCAACTTGCTATAGAGTCTCACTGATGTTGTGTGGTCACAACGAGACTTAAAGAATATGAAGAATATCCTCTGACCTCGGTGTAACAAACAAGGTGCTATGGCGACCTACGAGTGGTGGTGACCATTTGATATAGCTTGGAGAAATCTGTGTAACCTCTCCCCGACACCTATGTGTTGTAGCGAAGCAGAATAAGAACAAATGAGTACTATGTCTTTAGAATAACATTTGGGTGGTCACAACAACTTGAGGCTATATAAGAATCTTCGGCTTGACATAGTGATCTCGGTATATGGTCTCCTCGAGAGCAATAGGCTATAGTGACACTTCTTGTTTTCAGCATGGCATTAACCTGGTTACAATGACACGAAATTAGGGGGAGCCTTCGGTGGAGCATTGTGTAGTCTATGTGATATCTCCTCGACCCAGATTGTCATGGCGAAAGCATAACACATGCACAATGAACATGGGATGATAACGTTTGAATTGCCTTCGGCAGGACGATATGGATGTCTCGCCGACTGTCTCACAAGTGAATAACAGAATTTCAAAATCTTGTGGCCAACATGTTGAATGCTTGGAGACCATTGCTAACCGACTTGCATTGAGCCTGAATCTTGTGGTGGGCTGACATGGAGTTTCATTTCGATATTTTTCTCATGCTGGCATATAAATAAGCATGTTGTAATTGTTAATTAATACCAAAAATTAGATTTTTGAGATACTACAAGTAGATACAGTAGAATAAAATTATCAAACCAGAGGCTATTGTTGCATGATTTTCACAATGGAGGTATTTATGAGATTTAGTTGATGTTGCGGCTTTTCTCTGGTGTCAATTATTTGTTGAATTAAAATGAAAAGTACTGCTAAGTTGTCTCCATGATTTATTTTTCTGGTTGTTTAAATTAACATAACAAGTTTATGTTTGATTTATCGATACACATTTGTTGTATTTGTGTGATCAATCAACTGGTTCTTTCAAGCAAAGATTAAATCCTTTTATTGATCATAGTAATAAGAGAAACTCATTTTGGATTATTGAAGTAGAACTTAGTAGTCACATTCTTGCATGTTCATACAAGTTGTAAACAAAACATATGCCAGATAATTTGTGTCTTCTCCAAAAAGTGTTGCTTATCTTGATCTCATTTGACTCTGCATACCCAACAAGGCACTAGTCTCTGCATTTCACAATTTGAATTTATTTAGTTTTCCTTACATCTATTAATTGAGCATTTATTTTAGGATGCAGATTAGAATATTGTGTTGTTTTCAAGTTGGATTTCATTTGTTCACCTCCCATTGCCATTGTGAACAAACTGTTTTAAGAAAATAATCACAAGTTAAGCCTGCATTGTTCAAGAGAGGTACACCCACCTAGGTTTTGCAACACCTAAAGAGTAGAAGGTTGAATTCTTTCAACCTTGTTTGTTACCCTAAAATGTATCAAGAGATTGGCAGCCTATTGAGGCATTCAACCTACATTTTTGAGAGCTAACAAATTGGTGACTCTGCTGGGGAACAATCAGAATCAAAGCCTTAATCATAGAGTCAGAAATCTTGCACAGACTCTGCTGGGAATAAAAGGTATCAAACTGTTTTCTCATTTTTGATAAAAGTGAGTGGCGACTCTGATAGAAATAATTGCATCTGTTCATCATGAATGGAAGAAGGTCTCGGTATAGGGGAGGTCATAATGGAGCTCCTGCTGACAATAGTAGGTGGACTCATAAGGATGACAACGTTGATAAAGGAAAAGGGAAATGTGAGGACATGTATCTGATAGGTAAAGACAAAGCAGATCGCTATGATACATGGAGAGATGATTCAAGTGCACAACTTTATACCCCTGAAGATTGAAGAAATCCCTTTCCTTCTATTGATCCTCAGAAATAGGCTGAGTTCGGAGTAGCAGTTGAAGCCAAACAAATTAAAACTCAACATGAATATGATCAGAGGATGGAGGGTAATCACCAAATTCCTAAAGGAAACCATGAGCTCTTGATTCCTAATAAAGTAAAAGTACAGCTGGAACTGAAAGAGAAGAAGATAAAAGAATTAGAAGCAAAATTGCAGAAAGCCCAAATTGCTGATCAGATAGGTGGTGGCCCAAAGTATGTCCCACCTCACAAGCAGGGTGATCATGGCGCAGGGTCCTCTAATCAATAGAATGCTCCTCACAATCAGATAGGTAATCACCACAAGCAGCCAAATCGTCCATCTCACATTCCTACACAGCATACAGGTATGTATCCACCTCCTAGTTAGAATCATATCCCACATTATAATGCATAGTACAATAATCACATGCCTCAGTATTAGCATCCGCCTATCCCTCCCCCTCACCAGCATGCAACCATGATCAAATAGTTTGATTTAGCTATTTTTCAGTCGTATCCTTACCCTATGGATGGCAGTTGGAGGAATATGGTGCCCAAATTTATAGGATTAATGCAATCACAAATGAAGAACATTTAAGGAGTTTTAATATTTTCATTCAAGACATAGACATGCCTTATAAAGATTTACACATGAATCTGTTCATGATGTCACTTCTTGAAGATGTGAGTGATTGGTTCAACAGCCTGCCTGCATTGTCAATTAATTCTCTCCAAGAATTTCAAGAATTTTTTTTAGAACAATATGGGAATCAAAATACTCCAGATGCAGCTCTTCATGAATTAATGAGAATTCAGAAAAATTAGAATGATTCAATTTATGATTTCAACCGAAAATTCAACAAGTTACATACTAAAGTACCTTCTTGATCAAGGTTTCCAGATTCAGTTGCATTGAGTGTTTATTTAAATGCATTTGACCCTAATATAGGCTATGAATTGAGAAGTAGATCTCCAAGAGATTTGGCTGAAGTACAAAAAATTGCATTGATAATTGAAAACAATAGGAAGGCTGCTGGTATGATTAATAAAAGAGACATCCCGAGGCCTCCTCAGCAAAGTAATAATTATTAGTACAGACAAGAGAATACATACAGAAATGAGAATAGGAATGAAAGGCCAAGGTTGCATGATATGCCTTACAATACAGACTGGAAAGATGGGAAACCTATATCAGCCAGGCCCAGAAACAAAGAGACCCCTGATCCATTGAGCAAGAAAGGAACTTACATGGTGAGTAATAATTATTTTTGTGAAGTTTGTAATCAGCCACATTCTCTAGACTATTGTGTTGTAGCTCAAAGGATGCAAGAAGAAGGAATGCTAATGGAAAATAATGGAGAAGATCACACGGTGTAGTTGACTTCAAATGTTTTTCACCGTGTTGAGGAAAGAAATTCATCTTCAGAAGATGAAGGCTACGAATATGATGTTTCCAATCAGAAGTACAATGTCCATATGGCTAAACAACAGATCTTTTATGATTCTGATGAAGATTACACAGAGCCACATCTTGTTGAGGCGCCTGCTCAGTGTAATGTAAGGAGACTTACTAAAGATGAAATAGAAAGAATAACTGTTGCTACAGTTGAGAAAGCCAAGAGTCAGTACTGGTTGAGAAACAGAAAAGTAAATGAGCTAGATGGAGTTCCTAGGGGAATTTTTATAAAATATCAAAAGACAACATAGGAAATTGCGAAAAAGCCAGGAAACAAGCAGCATGATAGAATTGAACAGAAACCAGGCCAAAAAGAGGAAGTAAAGGAATTAAATAAAGAAATACAGATGCCCGTCCAGTCTAGTAAAAAAGAAAAAGAAGAAAACAAAAGACAAGCGCTAGAATTAAAGAAGACTATGAAGGTCGAGAGCTCCTCTTTTGATTTCACCCAAGCGCTATCCCAGGTAAAAATGTCTGTTCCACTACTTGAATTGATGAAAATTAAGGAGTACAGAGATAATGTTTAATTGATTACAAATGGGAATGAAAAACACATGGATTCTGAAGTAGTCAATAGGCAGGATAAGATAAATAATTCAGAAGTCTATTTAGGTGATGTTCTAGCAACCTCCCCACAAGTGGATCCATTCTTTACCACATTGCTTATAAATAATAAATTGCTGAGGAATTGCATGATAGATTCTAGTGCAGCTATAAATATTATGCTAGTGGGTGTTATGAAGCAGTTAGGCATGTGGGTTGATACATATGAGGGGAAGTGTTATGCAATGGATAATAGACCTGTTCCTGTGGTTGGTATTATGAAAGATGTTGAAGTCAAATTGGCTACTTATCCACAAGTGGCTTATAATATAGATACAATGGTTATTGATACTCCTCCTCAATTTGGGATGCTTTTGTCAAGGCAATGGACTGCAATTGTAGGTGGAAATGTTTAATTTGATTTATCTTATGCTACAATACCAATAAATGGGCAAGAAGTAAAGTTGTATAGAGAGCCAAGAATGAACAAGCTTGTTGATTATGTGCCTCAAGATCAAATCAATTGTTTCTGTGATGTTGATCTTGGAATTTTTAAGATTGAACCAGCTCAGTTAGAATTAACTAATAGTGATCCAATTGAAAAACATGCTGCACAAAATTGCAATGGTGTCTGGAAGATGTATTTTGATGGAGCCTGCAGTCAAGAAGGTAATGGAGCTGGTATTGTATTTTTTTTCGCTTGGAGGTATTACTTTTAAATATTCTTTTCTGTTAGCATTTGAATGTACAAATAATGTGACAGAGTATGAAGCTTTATTGACAGGCTTAAACATAGCTTGGAAACACAAGATTAAGTTGCTAGTTGTTTTGGGCGATTTTGAGCTGGTTGTTTCACAAATTAAATCAAAATATGCAGCAAAACACAAAAGATTAAAATAGTATAGGAATGTTGTATGGGATACAATTGAATTATTCAATGCATTTTCAATTGAGTGGATTGACAGATCAAAGAAAATAATGGTTGATTTCTTAGCAAATGTGGCACTAAAAAGAGATGATATCACATTGGCTGGGGTATCACAGATTGAGTTTAAGACAAGGCTTGTTGTTCCTGATAATGTTTATAATTGGCAAGTCTTCAATGATGATACTGACCTTTTGAAATTTCTCAATTGTATAGATCAATATGAGGCTCAGGAAATTGATTTCAATGCCTTTGTTGAGGAAGTAGATGGGAAACAAACTGTGTTTGGCAAGGAGATCTTATAGCTCAAAACAAATAAGTTTCCTAAAGGATTAGTGGCACTAGAAAGGGTGTATGACGGAAGTGATCGGTTCCTTATGAAGAAAACACCAGTCAGAAAGAAAGATGTTGAAGAGAATAATTTGGGGACTGAAATAGCACCAAGAAAGGTATACATTGGAAAGAAAATCAGCCCTACAATTAGAAGAATGTTGATAGAGTTGCTAAGAAAGTAAAAGCATGTTTTTGCTTGGTCTTATGAAGACCTAAAAGCATACATGGAAGATTTATTTCAGCATGAAATACCATTGAAGCCAGATGCCAAGCCTTTTAGACAGAAGCAAAGACCTATAAATCCAACATTGGAGCCTAAAATGAAAGAAGAACTAACAAATTTCAGAGATGGAGGAATTATCAAACCAATCAGACATTCAACATGGGTTTCAAATCTGGTTCCTATGAGAAAGAAGAATGGTGATATCAGATTATGTGTGGACTTTAGAAATCTGAACATGGCATCTCTCAAGGATAATTATCCTCTACCCAACATGGAAGCAATATTGCATAAGGTGATAGGCTGTGAGCTGTTATCTATGATGGATGGGTTTTCTGGATATAATCAGGTCAAAGTCAAGGAATCTAAGCAATACAAGACAACATTCACTACTCCTTGGGGAACATATGTATACATAAGAATGCCATTTGGTCTCACTAATGCTGGAGTGACTTTCCAAAGAGCCACGGATGTAGCATTTTCTGATTTGATTAATATTATCATGGTGGTGTACCAAGATGATTTGACTGCTTATTCGAAAAAGGCTGAAGATCATGTGCAACATCTTGAAAAGGTATTTATTAAATCTCTTGAATATGGTATAAGTTTAAATCCAAAGAAATGTCATTTTGTAGTCACAGAGGGTAAGCTCTTGGGGCATATTGTTTCAAAAGAGGGAATTAGAATAGATCCTGAGAGGGTGGAAGCTATTGATAAGATTCTTGTTCCCAAAACTATTAAGGCTATACAATCGTTCTTTGGACAAATCAATTTTGTTAGGAGATTTGTTTCTAATTTTGCTGAGATCATTAAGCCCATATCAAAAATGCTGAAGAAAGGACAAAAAATGGACTGGACTACTGAAGCTTTGGATGCCTTTATGTCTATCAAAAGGGCTATCAAAGAAGCTTTTGTTCTTAAATCTCTAGATTTTAAAAATCCCTTTCAGATTTTTTCATTTGCCTCAATGCATATTATTGCTACTGTTATGTTACAGAAGAATGATGATGGTTATGAATAGCTTGTGTCTTTCTTTAGTAAATCATTGCAAGGGTCTGAATTGAAGTATAACATAATGGAAAAATAGGATTTTGCATTGGTAAAAGCCACAAAAGCATTTAGACCATATCTTGTTGGAGAAAAGGTGATTTCTTATATCTCTCACATAGTTGTCAAAGACATTCTAACACAATATGAAGTTATAGGAAAAAGATGCAGATGGATCAACAAGATTCAAGAATTTGAGATGGAGATACAGATTACTAAGCTAGTAAGAGGTCAAGGCTTGGCTAAGCTAATGACATAAACTAATATTGAGGCAAATCAGATTTCCAATGTTGAGGAAGAGGCTGCAATTGCAAGTATTGAACACACTCCTTGGTATACTAATGTTATGCATCATCTAAAACATATGAAGTGTCTAGATGGATTGAGTGATAGCCAAAGGAGAACTTTGAAGTTGTAGGAATCCAAATATGTTTTTATGGATGGTGATCTATTTTGGAAAAATAGGGATGGCATATTGTTGTTATGTTTGGATGAGTCACAGGCCAAGCATGCTTTGAAGCAAATGCATGAAGGAGTTTGTGGAGGTCATTATTCAGCAAAGATAATTGCGCACAAAATTCTAAGGGCAGGTTATTATTGGCCAAAGGTTTTTAATGATTCTTTTACACATGTGAGAAAATGTGAAGCTTGCCAAAAGTTTTCTGGAAGATTGAAGTATCAGGGTGCTTTGCCACTTCGACCCTTGCAAGCTGATGCCCATTTTCATCAATGGGGAATTGATTTCATTGGAGAGATACAAGAGAAGTCGAGTGGAGGACATAGATGGATACTAGTTGCCACTGATTATTTTACAAAATGGGTGGAGGCAATCTCAACCAAGCAGGCTACAAGTAAGGTTGTAACAAATTTCTCGATGGACAATATTATCACCAGATTCGGTACACCATTGAGGATAATCATAGATAATGGGATGTGCTTCAGGTCAAATGAATTCAAAAGCTTTTGTGATAAGTATGGCATTAATATTTCTTATGCAGCTCCTTATCATCCACAAGCCAATGGTCAAGCAGAGTCCAACAATAAGAGTCTCTTGAAGATTATAAAGAGGATGCTGGGACAGAATAAGAAGGCTTGGGATTCAAAGTTAAAACTAGCTATGTGGGCTGATAAAATCACTGTGAAGAAGGCAATTGGAAAGTCCCCATTTCAATTAGTGTATGGAGTGCAGGCCAAAATGCCTTTGCAGAATTTGTTACCAGTCTACAATTTTTTCTTACAGGAAGATTTGGAAATTCTTGAACCCATGGAAGATAGAATAGAGCAACTTGCTAAACTAGACGAAGTAAGGAGAGAGGCCCAAAGTCAAAACATGAAGTTACAGGAACAGATGAAGTATTTATTTGACAAGAAGGCAAAGAATAGAAAATTTGAGGAAAGTGACTTGGTGTTGATGTGGAATGCAAGGTGTCAGGAGAAAGGCAAGCATGGTAAATTTGAAGCTCTTTGGCTGGGACCTTTTGTTGTTACTGGTAAGAGGGGTGAAGACTCATATTATCTATAGAACATGGCTAGTGAAGATTAGGAATTTCCTGATAATGGGAAATTCTTGAGGCTTTTCTTCTCTTGATCAACACAGAGGGTTGAGGGTTACCAGTGCATGGACAACTCTTATGTATCCTCTTTAAAATTATTTTCCATGTACAGTAGTTTAGGTTCTCATTCATCTCCATTTCACTCTCATTTTCCATTTTCCTCCATTCTGCATTCATTTTGCATCCATTCCACTTTCCATTCATTTCCATTGCTTCATCCCATTGCTTCTCACTGGTTCATCATTTTGTATCTGGTCTGCTCACCCAAAGATTTGGATCCTTGCAATGATCTGACTATCATTCATCCCCAGACAGAGCCACTATTAGAACTATAAAAATCTGGTGCTTTTACATAAGTTTTCATTCATAAACTTCCATTTTTGGTCTGACCATATGCATTTTTCATCTATAGTTTTCCATATTGTCCCATTGAATCTATTGAGTCATGCATTTTTTACATTCTGGTTCCTATCGGCGTGAGAACACCATTGTCTCCCCAACCCATTGTGCTTTTTTTTCTTGAAATAAGTATGTGTTGCCTATCGGAAAGACTTATTATTTGTCATAGCGAATGGATTTTCCAGCAGGTGGTTTTCGGCATGACATATCCTGTGTTTCAGTGAAAGATAAGTTACATATCTATATAGGTTTCATATTCGAGTGGAGGTCATTGTGAGATATAAATTTCTTGTCGAGTGGCGTATGCTCGGGTTCTATCAGCAAAGGTTTGGGGCATCGATATATATCATAGTGAACCTGTTGAGTCTTGCAGATAGTTTCTTGTGTTGTGCTTTCGGCAGTATGGGGTCAACTTGCTATAGAGTCTCACCGATGTTGTGTGGTCACAGTGAAACTTAAAGAATCTAAATAATATCCTCTGACCTCGGTGTAACAAGCGAGGTGCAATGGCAACCTACGAGTGGTGGGGGCCATTCGATATAGCTTGTAGAAATCTGTGTAACCTCTCCCCGACACCTATGTGTTGTAGCGAAGCAAAGTGAGAAAAAATGAGTACTATATGTCTTTAGAATAACATTTGGGTGGTCACAACGACTTGAGGCTATATGAGGATCTTTGGCTTGACATAGTGATCTTGGTATATGGTCTCCCTAAGAGCAATAGGCTATATCGACACTTCTTGTTTTCAGCATGGCATTAGCCTGGTTATAGTGACACGAAATTAGGGGGAGCCTTCGGTGGAGCATTGTGTAGTATATGTGATATCTCCTCAACCCGGATTGTCAAGGCGAAAGCATAACACGCACATAGTGAACACGGGATGATAATGTTTGAATTGCCTTCGGCAGGACGATATGGATGTCTCGCCGACTGTCTCACAGGTGAATAATAGAATTTCAAAATCTTGTGGCTGACATGTTGAATGCTTGGAGGCCATTGATGATTGACTTTAATTGAGCTTGAATCTTGTGGTGGGCCAACATGGAGTTTCATTTCGATATTTTTCTCATGCTGGTTTATAAATAAGCATGTTGTAATTGTTAATTAAGACCAAAAATAAGATTTTTGAGATACTACAAGTAGATACAGTAGAATAAAATTATCAAAACCAGAGGCTATTGTTGCATGATTTTCACAATGGAGGTATTTATGAGATTCAGTTGATGTTTTTGCATTTCTCTGGTGTCAATTATTTGTTGAATTAAAATGAAAAATACTACTAAGTTGTCTCCATGATTGATTTTTCCGGTTGTTTAAATTAACATAACAAGTTTATGTTTGATTTATCGATACACATTTGTTGTATTTGTGTGATCAATCAACTGGTTCTTTCAAGCAAAGATTAAATCCTTTTATTGATCACAGTAATTAGAGAAACTCATTTTGGATTATTGAAGTAGAACTTAGTAGTCACATTCTTGCATGTTCATACAAGTTGTAAACAAAACATATGCCAGATAATTTGTGTCTTCTCCAGAAAGTGTTGCTTATCTTGATCTCATCTGACTCCACATACCCAACAAGGCACTAGTCTCTGCATTTCACCATTTGAATTTATTCAGTTTTCCTTACATTTGTTAATTGAGCATTTATTTTAGGATTCAGATCAGAATATTATGTTGTTTTCAAGCTAGATTTCATTTGTTAACCTCCCATTGCCATTGTGAACAAACTGTTCTAAGAAAATAATCACAAGTTAAGCCTGCATTGTTCAAGAGAGGTACACCCACCTAGGTTTTGCAGCACCTAAAGAGTAGAAGGTTGAATTCTTTCAACCTTGTCTATTACCCTAAAACATATCAAGAGATTGGTAGCCTCTTGAGGCATTCAGCCTACATTTTTGAGAGCTAATAGGTCAAATTGTAAAGCATTACTCCATTCATCCAATAAATAATTAGGGACCTCCTCTATAAGATTTGCAATCTCATGAACATAACATTCTTCCTTTTGATCATGCAATGTATAGTTAATGCTTATTGGACTAGGAGTGTGAGTTTTTATATGATCTTTTGCTATGGGCTTAGATTTGATGGTTGCTTTAGTGCCATATCTAGTCCTAAATAGCATGTGATACCAATTAGCAGATAATTACCCACCTATCTTAGTAGTGAAATCTCTAGATAAGCATATGGAAAAGTGTGTAGGGAGGTCTATGACTAAAATGTCTTGCAAGAAATCAAATCTAGGAAATGCATGAAAGGACAAATTTAAATTTTTAATTAACCCCATGGCATTGATAGTAATGCCATCCAATTGTAAAAAAATTATAGCAACTGGTTCATATTATTTAATAGGACAACTGAGGGGGGTGTGAATCATTTTTCATAGAATTAAACCTTTAAATCAATCACCGAAACTGATTCATAATAATACTTAAATGATTAATCATCAAATGCCAATGCAAAAACTCAAATCCAACACATAAACACAATAACACTAGGTTTACATGGAAAAAACAATAAGGGAAGAACCACAGTGAGGATTAACTCACACTATAGAGAATATCAAAACCAATAATAAGAGGGTCACTGCCTGAAATAAGGCTCACTGCTTGAAACAAGGACTCACTGTCTAACAGGGCTAACAACTCAGAAGGCCCCCTACTAGAGATACAAATAAGACTTGTTACATAGAGACTACAATCCCAATGCAATAGAGGATTCCACCACAATCAGCCATAAGCATGCATGAATGATAGAGTCAACCTTCTACTCACTGCATCTAGAAACTCACCATTAAGCTTCATGTTGATATTCCACACTTGCATCACACACACTTGCTGAATATAATTAATGTCGCACCAAACTACCTCTTTTCTCTTATCACTCTTCTTCTTCACTCTTGTATATTTCTTCACCACTAACTCATCTTGTATTTATACCATCTCCAACTTTCAAAAATATCCAAATTCAACCATCCAAATCCAAATTCAAATTAGGTTAGTGCCAAAAGATCCTATGGTGGAATTAGAATGAGGGAAACCAAAACACAGGCTTGAAGAAATCCAAAAAGAATCAACACACTTCATCAACCTTGAAAGTAGTATTTCACACAAGGTCAACCAAACCAATGTAAAAAACATAGAACCATTAAGCACAAATCTTCCAATTGCTAAAACTATCTTCAACATAATCAAGGCAACTCAACTTTAGAACTAAAATTCATAAGAATTCATCAAAGATAAATCCATACCAACAACATTTCTCTCGGACCTCAACCAAAAACACAAAAAACCTTAGCTCACAACTAGTGAACACAACTTGCACTATACATTGAATCAACAACCAAAGATCTAGATCTAATATCTTTTAAAAACCATTAACATGTTTGAACCACACAAACGTAGGATAAAATATAGACCAAAACTCAAAGAAACCACTAAACATCTGCAACATATCTTTATTACAATTTTCTTAATATCCTTGACATATATAGCCAACAAAAACTAGTAGATAACCAATTCACTAGGTGACATCAATGAAAACACCTTCAATATTTCCATTCTTGAAACAATCTCACTCTTTGTCATTGATGGAAACACATGATGTGGAAAACCATCAAGGAAAACATACTAGCTATGAATATACTTTTCTATTTCTCCCCATTAGTAGATAATTTCTTATATACTTCTTCTCCCTTTCTTCCTCTCCTTTTTTTTTTTTCATGCTTCTTCTCCTTTTTAATTTCTTTTTATTTGTTCACATGCATCTTCTCCCCCTTTTACATCAATGGAAAAGGTAAAATAATATTTTACATTGATTTCTCCTTTGACATGAAAAACAAAATACTCATAATGACAACACCTGATACTACCTACTCCCCCTGAGAGGTAGCCACCAAAACATCAGCCTAGAAGAAAGATAGATCCATAGATCCACCAAATAATGCATCTCCACATGCATCTAGCTCAAGAAAAGAGGGGAAATAACCCCTAACTTCTCCCAGAGATACTCAAAATTATCTTTAGGAAAATCCTTCATGAAAATACTAGTAACTTGATCCTTCATCGGAACATACTCAAGATTTAACTCATTCTCCATGACCTTCTCTCTCAAGAAATGATATTTGATATATGTATGCTTCATCGTCAAGCACATTACTAGATTCTTTGAAATGTTAATTACACTTGTATTATCACAAAAAATAGAAATGAGATCATCATATACCACTACGATGTCTTTCAATGTTTGTTTCATCTATATAAATTGTGTTTAGCAAGATGTAGTAGCAATATACTTAGTTTCAACAACAGACAAAGAGATTAAATCTTTCCTTTTACCTGACCACTCCACCAATCTACATCCAAGAACGAATGCACCACCACTTGTAATTTTTCTATCATCTACACATCCAATTCAATTTTCATTTGTATAGGCACTAAGTGTGAAATAAATATCTTGAGGATACTATAATCCATAATATAGAGTGCCATTCAAATATCTAAATATTCTTTTAACAGTAGCAACATGTGATTCCTTAGGATCTTCTTGAAATCTAGCCACAAGATAGATAACATGCATGATATATGGTCTAGTAGCAGTCAAATATAATAGTCCTCCATTCATAGATCTATACTTGCTCTGTCAACCTTAGGTGAATCATCATCTTTACCTAGTTTGCAACCAATCACCATAGGAGTACTTATCAGTTTGGAACCATTTGTCCCAAAATTCTTCAACATCTCTCTAACATACTTAGACTGTGAAACAAAAATTTCTCTCTATTTGATTAATCTATAACCCAAGAAAGAAATTCATCTCCCGAAACATAGACATTTCAAATTATTTCTACATCACTTCCACAAACATCTTGCACATATTTTCATTTCCTCCAAAGATAATGCCATCAACATACACAGCTACAATCAATATTTTTTTATTTTTAATTTTAAAGTATAGATTACTATATGACATACCTGTTGTGTAGTCTTTGCACATACGCCCTGTTGAAAGCAGGGACCCTCTTTTTCTTGCATTCTTGGTGTCTTGGCATGTGCGTAAATATTTATTTTGCTTTCCTAGGTGATTCCCTTGAGTTACATGTTGAAAATATTGAGTTCTGGGAAAAATTTGGGTTTTTACCTGAGTTTGGGATTTTCCACCCCAGTCAGATTTTCCTAGATCCTACTCGAACTTCGGCTAAACACTGTGGTTCGGGAATGTTTGGTCTTCACAGAATTCTGCGTGGACCATATTTTTTTGAAGTCCGTCCTCTCATCAGGTTCCCAAATTTTTCTTCAACTTGTCTTGTTGGTGGCATTAATGGCATTCGTACTATTGTAAGGGGTATATTTGGTCAATTTCTTGGAATCTTGTGCCATTCTTCTTTATTGTTTATGTTCTATTGAGCTATGGAGTGCATTCTTGGAGTGTTGGATTTGATTTGGAGTATTGGGTTTGTGAATTGTGGGTTTTGGTGGTGATTTCTTGTGCATTTCTATTGTTGTCTTTGCGGAGCACCATTAAAATCGCATTTGTTGTTTCTGAGATTTATTTCCACTTCTTAATGGTATGTGTATGATAGCCTTGCTTTTGATTGATAAATGTAAATGGTGCTTTGACATTTTTGTTGTTTGGGGTTCATATTTTCGTGGTTTTGAAAGTTTGATGCTAGGGTTGCATGATATGATTTGATTCCTAGTCTCCCAAATAGTTTCTGACACTGTTCGTTTTCTTGCATTATGAGATAACTTTCTTGTGAGCCATTAATACCCCTAGTAACGATTTAATGGTTGGACTAATTGAATCTTGAGCTTTCCTATGTGTTAATGGTGGAATTGAGGGTCTGATATCTAGGGTATCACCACTTCACCTTATCTTGCTTTTAAACCGGCCTAGAGTGCAAAGAAAATCTATAGAGGGCCCATATCAAACTTGTCTCAGGCTTAGATTCTTGAAATTTATGATCAATCCATCAATCTAGGTGAAATTGTGATTAGAGACCGATGTTCATGTTTTTCATCTATCTTGGGATTTTTTTGGCTCTTGCAGATTTTCCTGATCTACTTTGTTTTCCTGAAATTCGCCATTGTTTTTAGAGTTTCATCTTCCTCGCAGATTTCCTTTGACTCCAGTTTTTCCTGATATCCCTTGTTCCTTGATTTTTCTAGAATTTGGCAGAGTGTCTCCTCCTTCGCGGAAATCCATCCCATGTGGATTTTCCTAGAATTTGTTGAAAATGAAGAAATATGAAATAGTATAACTTGTTAGGGGATTATTATGCACTTTATGATTAATTCATGCTATCTTAAGATATCACATGTTGTTGATAATTGATAATGATCAGATTTAATTTCTTGTAGGAATTTTCATGTTCATTCCACTGGAATCCATCTGGCCTGGAATTTCCCAAAAAATCCTCCTTGGCTTGGATTCTGCGGGTGGACCTAGAACCCAAATTTTGATATGATCATTCTATATGAGATCTAATCACACAATGCTAATTTGGGGGTTTGTTTTAAGGATGAACATGTTGTTTATGATTTATTTATGTGTGATACTTACTATGCTTCCCTTTGTTGAGTACGCAACTCTTCCACTCCAGCCAGTCTTTGAGGCTGAGTCTAGTAAGATGGTGGCTGGATCTTTAATATCTGAAGCAGAAAGAATTAAAATAGATATCAAGAGCAAGATTCTAGAGAGTAAAATTACATCAATCTGGTTGGAGGTGACATACATGAATGTTGAGCTATGGGATTACGAAGAGTTCAAGGCTAGGATGGCAACAGATGATCTTCCTGTGGTGGCCAAAAGAGTGATGGAGTTAGGCCTGGCACATGTAGCTAGTTTTCCCTCCACGGTATAGTGTTATGAGTTTGTCCTTGAGTGCACCAAACATTATGACCAAGATAGACAAAGAATGATTGGTCCTCAAGGAAGAGTTGTGGTAGATCTGAATCTAGTTTCCATAGCCTAGACCTTTGATATGTCGAATAGATCCCATGTGGTGGACTTCAACATGGAGGCAACTAAGAAGTATTATGAAGAGAAGACTGTGAAATCACAATAGCTTATCAATTCTTGGCTAGAGAAGCCCAAGTCCCATTATTCTAAACTACCTAAGCAATTGTTCAGAGCAAAGTTCAAGAAGGAATACTATGATGCCATCACATTGCTTAGCACGGTGGTTGGATTAAGGAATGTAGGTATGTTTGAAAATTGGATGTGCCATGTCATTGTAAGGATGGAACAAGAAAATATCAACTATCACTGGGCAGGTATGATTAGTAGAGTGATTCATGAACAATTGTCCAATGTGTTGCAAACCAAGACCTTCACAATGACCTTGTACTTAGTCTATGCACTTGCAAGATTTCATCCCTACAAAGGATTAAGCATGAAGGGGATCTTTGGACAAGATGTTATTTATGAGGTCTACCCTCAATTGCATTTAGGAAGCTCAAGCTATAGGAGGGTGAATGATGCATTCACCATGCATATTACCAAATTGCTTCAAGGTGCAGAGCATGTAAGGATTTCAGACCAAGATAAGGAGCTCATCAAGAAATATGGGGCTTGGTTTATTCATTTCCCAACTTTCTCATACATCTGGATTGATGGTTGCCAAAGGGCTCCTTACTGACTTCCAAGGTATCCTACTGATCGCATCCTACTTTTGGAGGTAACTAGATAGATTTGTGATTTTGATGCCATTGTCAAGAGGGATAAGTACAAAACTAGTTTTGGTGGATATTTCCCTTTAAGGATTGGCACTAGAGAGGCTTGCCCTTCCATCAGCTCTGCCTAGGCTTCTAAAGAGGAGATGGGTGTTCTTGGTTTATCCTTCCACTCCAAGAGATCAAGGTTTGACATCACAAGTGAAGCTCAAAAGAGGGCCAACAAAGAATACAACCATAAGGTTGAGTTAGAAGATTATAGGGCTAATTGTAATGATGAGTATGAGGTTAGGAAGAAGACATTCTCTCGGCTTCTAGTTGAATCAGTCATATTGTTCAATCTGAAAGTAGTCCTAGATCAACTCAAGGATGATGGGGACCTAATTTAGGGCCATGCTTATGAAGTAGTTAAAGATAGGCCAATTGGTGATGTGGACTGGTTGGAAGAAGAAAAAATAGAATTAGGACATATAATGGATCATGTCACCAAGTACACCAAGATGTTGCTAAAACATAAAATATGGGAGTTAGAAAATGAGGGTGTACAATGCACATTTGAATTAATGGGGGACTTGGATCCTCACTCTACTTTAGAAGAATCATCAGAGCTAGATCCTAAAGGCAAAGGCAAGGTGGGCTCCCCCTTCAAAATCAAGATTAAGGATATTCAAATGGAAAAGGCTGAAAAAGTAGAAAAGAAGAGGAGGCAGATTGAGGATATACTAACTGGTTTTTATAATGGCTACATTGCCTTCTTTGAGATAATGACAGGGAGAAGGAAGATTGCACCTAAGTATTTGAGTTTGGAATGGTTGAAGAAATGGTGGCAAGAAGTTTATGTTCTAGTCAGTAATGATCTTGTTACTGAGCACCAATTGGATGATGCGGCCACTTACATTGTTGTCATTGATAAATATCTAACATATAAGGTTGAATGGGATAAATTGGTGGAATTTTCAAAGTAAAATATTGCATCAATTGAGAGCCGACTTAGGATTTTTCCTTTGCCACCCACGGTCGACCTGGATAAAGTACTTTTGAAAGTTCATGAGATGGTTGATTGAAATAAGGATAGAGGGAAAAGCAATTAATGTTGAGCTACATCGAGATTTGTGCTTCCCTATTAATTTTGCATGCATTGGTCTGAGCTACCTTGGAGATCCCAGGCCGACCTGTATGAAGTTCAATCATTTAATGTAAAGATTATTTTATTTTGAATATCTCTTGGCCAACTTGTCTTGTGGCCAATTATTATTATAAAACCTTGGCTAGGCCGACATGTTTTGCGGCCTCTATTAATATGGTGCTCTGCCCTATTTGTAGGAGATAGATAAGAAATAGAGACATAGAGATAGCTATTATTGAAGAAAATTAAGTAGAGTAGAAGTTAGAAAATTATAATAGAAAGACATAATTGTTGCTACAGTGGATAATTTGATGCAAGTAATGACATTGTGATTTGGTGCCATACTTGTGTTCTTATCTTGCATGGTTCTTGTTATTCTATCCTTAAGATTGCTTTTAGGAAGATTGATATTTAGTATTTAGGATTAGAATCAATTTAATGGTGTTTATGGTTTGATATTTGAAGTGTTGTAGCGATCCCTGGTCCATACTTTTTGTAGCTAGCTGACTTTTAGTTGCTTTGTAAAGTTAGCTTGGACTATATATTTATCGTGCTTAGTTCAATTGTGAAGATTTCTTCATTTCAATTTTCTTAGGATTGTCTTGGATGAATATTCATGATCTGAAAATCTTATTACCTTAGAAGATTACACTATTCTTGTGAAATTGCAGATCCATCTGGGTTAAGCAAGAATTGGTTTATAAGGGATTGGTCCATTTCAAGTATTTCATCATTTGCATTGTTAATCTTAGAGTAACATTAGTCGTAGTAATCTCTTTGAACCCTAATATTTTGTTGTTTTCTTTATCATTTAAATTAGATTTAGGATCAAAGTATCATCATATTGTTAGATTTGATAAATTGAAGGTTCAGTCTTTGCTTGTAGTAAGATCCCATTGTGATTACCAACATTTTCACATTTATCACTGAGTTGTTTATGCATTGTCAAGACCTGACATTAGAGACCTTGGGGTTATCTCTTGAGGCTTGCTGATAGAGATTTACCTTTCAAGAGAGATAGGATATTTGTATCTTGTCTGAGTTGTTGTTGTGTAGAAAACATCATCAACAATACCTTTGTTAAAACCTTGCTAACTTGAGCATGCCTATCCAATCTCACATAACAATCTCTAGGAGGTTGCTTCAACCCATGTAAATCTTTCTTCAATGTGCACACCATATCTAGTTGATCTTTCAACTAAAATACTTCTTCCAGCTCACCATTCAAAAATGTTGACTTCAAATCCATCTGATAGACATTAAATTATTTGAGTAGAAAATCCCAAGAACATCCTTATAGCTTCCATTCTTTCTACCAGAGCAAAAGTTTCTTTAAAATCTATACCTTCTACTTGTGAGTAACCTTTCAACACAAGCCTAGCTTTTTTTCTAATAACTTCTCCATTCTCATGTAACTTATTTCTGAATACCCACTTCAATATAATAATGTTTTTGTCTATCAGTCTTGGGACCAACTCCCAAGTTTGATTCTTCTTAATCTGCATAATTTCTTCTTTCATTGATTCCTTCCAATGTTCATATTTACAAGCTTCACTTGCAGTCTTCAGTTCAACCTCATAAAGTACACATAGATTCACTTCAGCAACAACTTTGCTTCTAGTTAATACACCTTTTGTTTTATCTCCAATAATTTGACTTTTTGAATGATTCTTCTGTACATATCTCATTTCCTTAGGGGACATCATTGAAGCATCTTCTTCTCTTTCATTAAGTTCATCCTTCTTCCCTTTCTCATATTTTTCTTTTTCTTCCATAATTTCTTCTATTCTTACGCAATCATATTCATTAGATATGTATGTATCAAAGTCAATAGAATTCTTCATTGTCTCATTTACCTTGACATTTGAACTCTCTACAATATTTCTCAGTCTTTTATTATAACATTTGTATGCCTTGCTATTAGTAGAATTTCCAAGAAAAATGCCTTCATCACTTCTAGCATCAAACATTCCCAAAGTTTCTTCATCTCTTCTGATGTAATATTTTCTTCCAAATACCTTGAAATATTTAACAATAGGAATTCTTCCATTCCATATCTCATAGGGAGTCTTTTTATCGTTTTCTCTTGCTTGAACTCAATTGAATACATAAAAAATAGCTTGAGTAGCTTCTTTCCAATAGACTTCTGGTAAACTAGCCTTAGTTATCATTGATCTCGCAGCTTCTTGAACTCTTCTATTTTTCCTTCAACAACTCCATTTTGCTGAGGAGTTCTTGGAATAGATAGCAGTATCCTTATTCCATTCACTTCACAAAACATGTTAAAGTCATAGAAGGCGAATTCTCCACCTTTGTCAAAACTTGAGCATTTTATCTTGAAGTTCACTTCATTTTTAACCATATCTTTGAATGCCTTGAATCTATCTAATACATCTAATTTATTTCTAAGAAATGAAACCCATGTATATCTAAACTAATAATCAATTAAAAGCATAAAGTATCTTTTACCAAGTAGAATTTTCACCCTTGTAGGAATACAAATATTTTAATGAACTAACTCCAGTAGTTCGATAGTGGATTGTTCCTTTGATTTGTAATGATTTCTTGCTTTCTTTCCAAATTGATAGTTCCTACAAATAGCATTAACAAGATTTGTAATTCTTGGTAAATCTCTCACAACCAAAACAACACTAATCCTTTCCAAGTTATCAAAATTCATGTGACACATTCTCTGATGCCATAACCAATTATCATTAATATGATTCATAAATCATTGTCCATCAACACCCTTATGTTGATAGATATTTCCTTTAGATTTCTTTCTTGTAGCAATCAATGTTTCTGATCCTTTCTGGATCTCATATTTCTCATCCTTAAACCAACACTCAACAGATTATTCCTTAAACCCTTAACATAATAGAAATCGTCAGTATGATACTTTCCATCAAAACTGATTGAACCTATCCCATAGATTTTAGTACCAATATCATCTCTAAACATAACCAAGCCTCCATCATATCTTTCAAGCTTAAAAAACTTACTCTTATCACTAGTCATGTGATGTGAAAAACCACTATCAACTACCCAATAGTTTTTCTCTTGTTTAGTATGTAGGACAAAGATAATCATACCTTCATTTTTCTCCTTCTCCTTAGGGCTTTCCTTTACCTGTCTTTAAGAATTAGTAGAAGTAGGTTCATCCTTAATCGCCAAGAACAAGCATTCATTGTCACTAGGATATTCATATTCTGAATCTTCATCAGATATACTAGCATTCTCATTCACATAGTAAACTATGTTAATCTTCTTTCCTTTCTTTTCATTCTCATATCTTTGTTTATTCCTTTTGGCTCTTTCTAGACACTTTGTAGCATAATGACCTATTTCTTCGCAACTAAAGCATTTAAAGGGAAACTTACCTTCATACCTACTAGAGTCTTTCCTCATCCTTCTTACAAAGTTAGCTTCAATTTCGTGAAAGTTCTCTTCATCTATATCTTTAGCCTTTGTAGCTTTAAAAATAGTCTTTGATTTTCATCCATTCCTTAAACTTGGCTTCCTCATCTCATAAGATGTCAAAAATCCTAATAGTAGATCCTTAGTGTAGGCCTTATAATCTATAGTTTTCTCAATAACACTCACCTTCTCATTGTAAGCATTAGGAAGAGTTCTAAGAATCATCTTTACAATCCTAGTTTCATCTATAGTAGCACCAAGCCCTTGCATTACAACCTCTATCTCATCCAATCTCTGTACATAAGCTTTAACATTCTCATCTTCAAAGATATGTTGAAGATCAAATTGTGTCTCCAAATTCTATAGTTTTTCCTCTTTAACTCTTTCATCACTATCATGCACTCTTTCCAAAGCATCCTAGAGTTCCTTAGCCATCTTCAAATTTTGAAACGTAATTAACTCGAAATGTACCAAACTATTATTCAAGATGTACTTTTCATTATTGTTCTCTTTAGGCGTACTCATACCATTAGCAAGAGGAGTGTAAGGATTAGTGTAAGCCTTCTCTACATCATATCTACAATACTCCAAATATTCTTCCATCAATACTTTCTAGCTACCATAATTAGTTCCATTGAACCTCAGAAAATCATAAACCATTTTTTGGGCCCTCCCAAACCTTCCTCAAGAGGTTAAGCTCTTCACCAAGGAACCTAGATCTGATACCAACTATTGAATAAGACAACTGTGAGGGGGTGAATCAGTTGTCATAGAATTAAAACTTTAAATCAATCACCAAAACTAATTAATAATACTGCTTAAATGATTAATCATCAAATGCCAATGTAGAAACCAAAATCCAACACATAAACACAATAAGACTAGATTTACATGGAAAACCCAACAAGGGAAAAACCATAGTGAGGATTAACTCACACTATAGAGAATATCAAAACTAATTACAAGAGTCTCACTACCTGAAACAATGACTTACTATCCAACAGGGATAACAACCTGGAGGTCTCACTGCCACAGAGATACAAAGAAGTCAAAAAAGACTTGTTACAGAGAGACTACAATCCCAACGCAACAAAGGATTCCACCATAATCACCTGTAGATATGGATGAATGATAGAGTCAACCTTCTTCTCATTGCATCTGAAAACTCAGCATTAAGCCTGATATACCATACTCACATCACACACACTTACTGAATATAATCAATTTCACACCAAACTTCACTTTCTCTTTTCTCTTATCACTCTTCTTCTTCGCTCATGTATATTTCTTCAGCACTAACTCATCTTGTATTTATACCATCTTCAACTCTGAAATATATCCAAAGTTGGCCATCCAAATCCAAATTAAAATTCGGTCAGCATCAGAACATCCTAGGGTGGAATTAGAATGAAGGAAATCCAAACACACACTTCAAGGGACCCAAAAAGATCCAACACACTTCATCAACCTCGAAAGTAGTATTTCACACAAGGTTGGCCAAACTAGCGTAAAACACATAAAACCTTTAAGCATGAATCTTCTAAATGTTAAAAATATCTTTAATATAATTAGGGAAACTCAACTTTAGAACTGTGAGTCATAAGACTTCATCAAAGAGAAATATCAACCAACAACATTCCTCATAGACCTCAACCAAAAACATAGAAAATATCATTTCACAACTGGTGAACACAACTTGCACTTTACAAAGAATTAAAAATTAAAAATCTAGATATAACATCTTCTAAAAACCATGAATGACATGTTTGAAACACAAAAACATAGGAGAAAATCTAGGAAAAAATCCAGAGCAAGCACTGAACATCTGCAACATATTTTTATTACAATTTTCCCAATATGCTCGACATATACAACCAACAACAACTAGTAGATAACCAGTTGACGAGTTGAAATCAATGACAACACCTTCAATCTTTCCATTCTTGCAACACATACTTAATGCCAATCATGTCAAGAATCCCCTTAGGCATGACCAAACTACTTACTCATGAGTCTATCATACAATTATGTACTATATGATTACCAATAATAAGAGAGAGATAGAATGGAGGTGGCTTACTAATTTTTCTTGAATTCCCTTCTTCTTTAGGTTGTACCAAGCTCATTGATGGAGTAGTTTTCTCTTTTTCTTATACATCACCCATTTGTTTATGTTCCTTTAAAGCTTGTTGTAGAAAATACCTTTGTGATGGGATAAATAGACCCTCCAACACTGTAACATTTGCATTGGCTTTCTTCATTTTCTCCACTATGTTGTAAGGAAGTTGGCTAGTTCTAGAAGGAACCTTTGGAACAAGGTCAACTCTTATTGCTTGTGTGATATTAGGATGATCCACCACTTGTTTAGGCCTATTAACAGGCTGATAGGATTTTGGAATCATTGTTGTTCTACCTATTGTTCTAGTATTTTCACTTTTTTGAGGTTGTTCAGAGATTGATGCCTACCCAATCATCGAAGATGCACCACTCTCCATTTCTCTTTTCTTTGATTTTGTATTTTGGGCTATTGCATCAGTATTTGCTTGATTTACATAACAAAAATCCTCCTAACCCTAAATGACAAATGAATAGTCCTCACATGTATGACTTTGATTACTAGAAGTTGATTATTGTGTGACAATCTACTTCTCTAAGGTAGAGGTTTCATTTTGAGCTACTAAAGTCTGCACAAAATCTCCATTTTGGTAAGCATTTTTATTATGAGCTTGCTCAAAAGGGTAACACCACTCTTGCTCCTAGGCTAGATTATTTTGCATTGGGACTAAATCCTTAGGATTTCTAGTAGAAGGTGTATGCATTTGAATCATAGGCTTGTACAATCCCATTGATTTTGTCCTTGATAAGGTGGCCTAGTTTTTTTATAACCTTGATTTTGAGGCTAATAAGGTATTTTTTAAAATCTTTCTGCCTCTTCATTGTTATCAACCTATTCGTCATATTTTGGAGCAAGCGTTACGAGTCTTTTGGAAGTGTAGCAAAGGTAGAAGGTTGGTTTGTAGAAGCCACTAGAGTAGGAGCCACTAGAATAGGGGCCATCATTGGCTATGAAGGAAGCTCTAGAAATAGAGGCATTGGTGGCCTAGGAGATATCTTCCCAACCTGAATTAAAAAAAATTCTGCCCCTATGGCAACATCATATGCAGCTAATAAAGTGTTACCTCCCATTCACCGAATCATAATAACAATATCACTATTAAGAGCTATTAAGAAATATAGGAAGGCATGCTCAAGAGAAGGTTTGAAAAAGGTAGGGATTCTATCCCAAGTCCTCTAAAATTTGTAGTTGAAATAACTCATGAATTCATGAGGTTCTCTTTTAATTGTTGTTAGTTGTTCTGGCAGGGACAAATGGTCACTTTTATCTTCAAAATTCTTTCATAACTTCTCTCCTAACTTGTACCAGTTATGAATGGTGTTAGGTGGAAGACCATTGTACCACTACAATGCTTTTCCTTTAATAGAAGTGCCAAGTAATCTAACAACCATGTTGTCTTTTGTTACATCATGTACATAGCATATATTAGCCACATTTATGAAGTGTTCTTCTAGAGTTGTAGATTTTTTACTATAAATGAGGAATAATTTTCAAGGCATTGACTGGTATATCATTATTTTGTGCCAAAACTAAGGGGCTGCCACTAGTAAAATATACAAAGGGTTGATTTCTAGGTAAATCCATCTGGAATAATGTCCTATTATTATGGGTGTTTATGTTGTTTCTTTGACATATTATGCTATTATGAAGTAGGAAGGAACAAACTCTAAATTCAGTGCATCATCTTCTTTCCATTTTATGCTATCTTTCTACCCCTTTTCCTTTGTGAGTTGTTAGATTATAAGTAGTGATAGGATTTCATTGTAATTGCACTTAGTTTAGAAGAGGAAGTTAGCCTTCTCTAAAGACTTGACCTTAATTTGCATGGTCCTACACCTTGAGGTCATTTCCATTGTGTCATTAGAGCACTGAACTCCTATTCAATAGGGTGCAACTTTATGTGACAATAATAATAATTGAACCAAAAGCTCTTCCAAGTGACCAAGAACAAACCATAGCAAATGCTTCACCTATTTCCTGTAAGAAACCATGAAATAACTAAGTATGTCCCATTGTGCCTCCTAATTTATCAAAAAAGTTTACAAAGATAAAGAGAAAGTTGTTGAACAACTTTTGATGGTTCCTTCCATTACTCCCTTGTGGGAAGAAAAGAAACCTATGGTTGATAAAACCTCTCCTATGTAATTCCAACTTGAAAATGGAACAAAAATAAATTGAAATGCTAGAGAGAATAGGTGTAGACATCATGTTATTGCTTGTCTATTATAAGAAAAATATGAATCAACTAATAAAGATCAAAGAAAAACACAAGAAATGCATGATGATTCTCCACCTTCACTAAAACAAGAAAATCCTAAACCTCGACCACAACAAGAACAAGAACCTTCCATGGATATTATCATTAGACCTTTGTTATGTTGGCAACATAATTGCAGACAACTAAGAGGGGGGGGGGTGAATCAATTGTCATAGAAATTTCAAAATTATTAAAATTATTCAACTTATTCTCAAATTAGATAAACGAACATCAAGCATAAATCATCAACACATCAAAAACACACATAGCACCAATATTTCTTTTCATGGAAACCCTGTTAGGGGAAAAACCACGGTGGAGGTTAGTCCACAAGATTATACCCTATTAGAAGTATAAAGAAAAATAAATGGGGTATGTACATGCATTCAGGCACACTACTCAAATACAAGAGGCTTACTACTCAAGGAAGACACACTGCCTTACAAAAATTTCAGATTACATCTACAGGATGTTGAATTGAGGAAATAGCATTTGCTAATGCCTGATTACATTTCCAATTGAGCACAAAAACACTTCTTCACAATTTGCTTCTTTCTTCAAATGATTCGAACATTATACACACCTTGCATACTAGTAGCACACTTTACATCACACAAAAAATCGCTCTTATATATCCACAACTCAAAATTACATCAACTACATGTCGTCCAAAACAAAATATGAAAATATAAAACGTGTACACACCATTGGCCCAAATCAATAAATAATTATTCAATGCAAACAAAGCATAGTCATCCACAACATAATGAAGAACCAAAATAATATTCTTGAGCATGCAACACCTTCAAAAATTATTCCTCGAAGATCCACAACATGCTACAATCACATGTTAGCCATGAACATGAAAAATAGGAAGACGCAAAAGAAAATAACCAATCACGAGCACAACAATCAATGCAGATGTGTAACACAGATAGAGCATGATCTAGAAACATCCACAATAAATGAACTTACTAGAATCACATCATCTTTATTCAAGAACACCAAATGAAGCAACAAAAAAATTGTCAGAACACAACTGCTCATAACTCGATCAAATCTTCATGTGGATCTCTAAAAATGTTGGTGGATAAACTAGATATACTAAAAAATAAACCCTTTAGTCCACAACCTTTGATCATCAAAATATTGAGCTAGGCACCTACATGAACTTCACTACACCACTATCAACCTACAAGTTCTTTTATAAAATTTTTCTCAATATCCTCAACATATACAACCTTAAATACATCAATTCCAATAGTGTTGACATCAATAACAACCACATATCAACAACATCCAACAATCTTCACAGTAGCAATACAGACAAGATGCAATATCCTATCTTTCTTGAAAGGTAAATCTCTATCAGTAAGCCTCAAGAGATAACCCCAACGTCTCTAACGTCAAGTCTTGACAATGCATGAACAACTTAGTGATAATATGTGAAAATGCTGGTAATCACAATGGGACCTTACTACAAGCAAACTATTGAATTGATTTTTATCAAATTTAACATTATATTGATACTTCAGTCCTAGATTTAACCCAATGATCAAAGAAAATAAAAAAAGGGAAGGGTTTCAAAGAGATTTTTCAATCTAATACTACTCCTAAGATCAACAATGAAAATGACTAACACCCAGAATGGACCAATCCCTCAAAACTGATCTCTACTTGACCCAGATAAATCTGCAATCTCATAGAAACAGTGCAATCTTCTAAGGCTCTTAAGATTTTCAAATCATGTACATTCATTCGCACAACCCCTTATTGCAATTGAAACAAATGAACATTCATGATTGAACTAAGCACAATGAATATATAGTCCAGGCTAACTTTGCAAAGCAACTAACAATCAGTTGGTTGCGAAAAGTATGGACTGAAGGATTGTTGCAACATTCAAGTGTCGAACCACAAACATTATTGAATCAGATCTAATCTAAATATTAATCTCCTCAAAGGAATTTTTAAGATAGAAGAAAAAGAGCCATGCAAAAAAAAAGAAACAAGTATGTCACCAAATCACAATGCCATTTCTTGTATTCAGATTGTTCATTGTAGCAACAATTCTAGCTTTATGTTACAATGTTTGCTTGAGAGCAACTACCTGCTAACTTATTCTACTTCTAACTAGCCCTGCTCTATTAGCTACAAATTCTAATCTTCTAACTATTTTCTTCCTATTTTCTAACTCCTTACAAAGAGGCAAAATTCCCAATATATAGAGTTCCCAGAAAATAGTCGGCCAGGCAAGGGTTTTCGCAGCAATAACTCGGCACAACAACTTGGCCAAGAGAGTCTTCGAAATGGGTCAAATAGGAATTAAATGCACATCCCGTCGGGGTCGGCCCTGGATCCATAATGCAGCTCAGGCGATGTGTGAGAAGATAATAGGGAAGCATGGGTCATGCCACAGTTTATCATTAGCTCCCTTCCCTGTTATTCGTGCTCTGATCTGGCTCTTCATGTACCCTCAAGAATATTGCATCCAAGTCAGCCATAGGTGGAAGAGGCAAAACTCTAAGTCACCTCTCGATGGACACAATCTTGTCCCTTGAGTGTTCGACCGACTTATCCCAATATACATTGTATGCCAAATACTTGTCAATAACTACAAGGCAGGTGGTCACATCATCCAGCTGATGCTCAGAGACGGACGCATCATCAAGTGGTGCATAGACATCACGCCACCATTCTCTTAGTTGCTCCAAACTCAAATACTTAGGCACGATCTTCCTTCATCCCATCATGATTTTGAAGAAGGCCATGCAACCATTATAAACACCAGCTAGGGTATCATCAATATGCTTTCTTTGTTTGCAAATATTTTTTAACACCTTTTTGATGTAAGAGACTCCAAGGTTTGCTTGCACCAATCTGCTAGAAGACTTCTCTATGTCTTCAACCAAGAACCTGCCAATTTCTAGGCTCTGACTAGACTTAGATCATTAACTAAGCCTTGCTTCAACTCTGTTACAAGAGTTCCACTGCTTGTGCTTAGCCTTGAAGGACTCAACACCATTTGAACTTGCAATCTTCTTCCAACACCTAGAAGGATCTAAATTCCAACTTCATCATCTTGCTTGAAATACTTGCAGGGGAGCTAGAGGTACTGTGAACATGCATTACACACCCAAACAGATCCATTTTGGATGGTATTCTATCTTTACACTACCCGTTTCCAAGATCTTGGCTTGGTGAGGCCTATCTCCTTGTAGCCCTTACCAGTCAGTTTTTGGATTTTCTTGCTTAAACTTGCCAAACAACCTATCAAATAAACTTCATTTCCAGACACCCTTTTTAGACTTTTAAATTTTTCATAGGATGTCAGACCCCTGTCTCATCCATACAATGGATTCCTACTATTAAGGGCAAATAGGCTAATTAGGCCTAATACGGTTTCTTGCTAATTTCTCACACCAGTGGATTTTTCAAGCCTCAATCCTTTTCAGCATGTCAAAATGTGACTAAGACCTACCATAAATTGTACTGTTTTCATACTGTACCTTCTACCCCTGCCTGTACTCTTCAATTTTCACTCTCAAACTCCTAACCGGACTATCCTAGCTCGCCTAGGGTTTGAGATAAAAAATACTTGCTTGGCTCTTTGGAACTTCTACTTCTAAATATGTACGAAAGACTGGCTCCCCTATCATTTCCATCTAATCTCTGGGAAACCCTGTGGTTAGATTTCATGGGGGAGCCATTTAAAAACTGACTGCTCAAAACAAAGTTTACAAACCCTCTAGAAGCTAACTTGTGAATTCAAAACAACAACTCTACTCTAAGAAACCTAATTAAAAAATGGAAAATGCTCAAGATTACTGTATATACACAAATCTAAAAGCTAATCAACAATTCTAATTCTTCTACAAGCACTGTCACTTAAGAACACACGAGATTTTCAGAAAAATAGAGTTCTTTTTCCTATTCAAAAGCCAAAACTTGATTGCAACAAAAACTAAACTGCTTCTCTACGAGCCACACATTTACATAGATGCCTTTTCCATCTTTTAAGGGAAGTTGATCGATCGCTTACTCCTGATTTCTACGGATTCCAATCCAACTAAGTTGCATGCAACCTAACAATGTTGTCATGCAACTTTGCAACATTCTTGCAACTCTTTCCATCATCCTACATTTTAGGATCTCTAACTTCTTTATTTCGAACCAACAACTCCCCTAACTGCCTCTTGGCATCTTCTAACAACTTAGATGTGATTAACACACACTTAATGCTTACATTCTAACATAAGTTGTCTAAGATTAATTAAAGCAACATTTAACATCAATGACTAACTAAGATGACTTTAGTCCTAGTGACTAACTCATCACACACAAACAAGACCTTCTAAGGTCCAAATTAAACACTCTACCATCCTGACTTGGCTAAGGTCAGGTACAAGCCAAAATTGAACTAAACAAACTGGAGATTAGCCTAGGTGCTCCTGCACCATCCTC
This sequence comes from Sequoia sempervirens, assembly GCA_007258455.2. Taxonomy (NCBI): domain Eukaryota; kingdom Viridiplantae; phylum Streptophyta; class Pinopsida; order Cupressales; family Cupressaceae; genus Sequoia; species Sequoia sempervirens. The sequence continues at coordinate 22,589,247 of VDFB02049217.1, forward strand.
CCCAAAACAAAAGATTTCAATCCACCCTTGGATTGAGCAAGTTGAGATCAATGCCCAGCTTCTTGAACTCTGATTCCTTGATCCACATTACATCAGCATCAGGTTGACCATGTCTTTTAATCAGATGTTCTTTATATTCTTTGGTTCTAGT